>CAXITT010000009.1:1645907-1691006 GCA_964033795.1 Lymnaea stagnalis
GTCCATGTTAAAAAAGGACAAACCAAGTCATACTTTAAAAATTCATAACTTTAAAACTACAACAGCTAAAAATATGATTTTGATAATTCTGTAAAAATTTAGCTCTATTCAACTATGCCATTGGTTTATTTTTACAATATGTTTCAATTTTTGACCAAAGTATCTAGTTTAGGGACACAAGTTCGTGGGTCACGATAACCAAGATGGCGGCCGCGGGCTGATCTCTCCGAAAAAGTTTTTTATTCAAAAGAACATTTGTTTTATGGGAAGTGTGAATAATAATAATTTTTGCTGTGAATTAAAATTGAAGTATCCACTTCTGATACCGGGTCCGAATAGCCGCAGCCAAACATTTCATTACAATTACAGATAAGACAGTAGCCTATTTGCCGCCCCCAAAAAAAGCAACTTTGATCTTGAATCTTGTTTGATGTCATGTTAATGATTATAGAACTATATTTAAAATAGAATTAAAAAATACAATAAAATTATAAACCTAAATTTATTCTTACTTGCTTTTAGCTGTACGTCACATTGACATTGTTCTTCGTGTTTCTTGAAAGTCTTCAAAATATGGCACATCCCTGGATTTATAATAAGGCTGCATCTATAGGTACCCGGGTACCTATGGTCGCCAATAACAATTCGCACCCGGAGTGGCTCCGTACATATTAAATGGCTTCGAAGCCGAATGTGATAACAATAATATTATGAGAATTATTTTTTGAAATTGTTTTTTCTCCTTGTTTATTTGATTGATTCATAGTTTTATTATTTTTAGTTGTTTTTTTTATTTTTGCTTTGTTAATTTCTCTTAGTACGGGTAGATTTTTTTCTTTCTTATTTTCTTTTTTTAGTTTAAGCCATTTTCGGAGATCAATTATTATTTTTTTTTAATCTAGTAATGAAGATGATTTAGATACATTTATTGTTTTTATTTGAATTTTAGAAAAGTAATAATATTAATTTAATTATTAAAATTAAATCCTTTATTTAAGATTATTTATGTGTATTGTTTAAGTTAAAAGATTTAATCACACAGTACTTTATGAATTAATTAGGTATTCTAAATAATGAAAATTTCATTCATAATGAATTTATTTCAACTATTCCTCTAGAGAGCTTGGCTTAGTCAGAGCAAAACTACCAATTTTAAACCTTTTCCTTGGCACTGGGAGTCATACATGCGGACACTAACTGTTATTCCTGATATCTTGAATCTCCTTTCAACAACCTTTCTCATTTGACTTGACCTAATTCACAAGGTAGTTGCAATGAACATCTTAAAGTTAAAGGATGCCATTGTATAAAGTATGAGAAGGAGACTTATTTTTGGAGGACTAGTCTTTTTTTTTTTTTCCCAGTCTGTCTGCTGGGTCTAACACACTGGTACATAATTTAATAGAAAAAAAACCCTTAACTGACTTGCAAACATTTTTGTTTGGTTGTTAGTTATTTGAGTTGTGTACTCAAGTAATCCATAAAATAAATTAGGGGCCAGTATGGAGTAGGCAGCCATTAAACTCATTCAATTAGGTCACATCATTCCTTTGCCATTTGTCTCCTTTTACTTTCTCACCTTCCTTGTTGGTACCCGTACAGTTAACTATTGTTTGTACTGTATCATTTCTTCATTTAAGTACAGACGTAATGATTGAGTGGGAGCAAATATATGTGATCTGTGAAGGGAGTTTGGTTTCAAGGCAACTAAGTCATGCCACATTGAAAATAAAATACTGATAACCTAAATAAATAGAGCCATTGAAAAAAATACAGTACATACAAACCATACACAAACAGAAAGACAAAAATCCACTAAATTTAAAAAAAAATTTTTGTGACTTTTATTGCAAAAAATTAAACATTTAATACCAATTTTGACTTTACGCAAAATGATTAAAAACAAATTTGTATTGCATTGTATTGTAACTTATTGTACTGTATTGTAAATGAAACTTGGCATACATATTAAGAATAACATTGACAAAAAGTTTAAAGAAGATTATTACACAGCAGTTATTGGAATTGTTACAAATGGCATGTATGTGGGGGTCACATAAATATTTGAGAACTCTTCAGGGGTAGCAAATGTAAAAATGTTATAAAACTTTCTAGTTGGATATATATATATATAAAAAAAAAAACTCTTGAATTTCATAAAGAATATCAATGAAAAGAAGCATGCAATGTTTGAAGGCTGTAGCTAGAATACTTTTTCTCCTGATTCATTTGGCGTTCCTTAAAAATCTGGAAAGTGCAAAATTGAGAGAAAAAAAAAATATATAAAATAAAATTGTGTTTTTTTTAAATTAGAGGCTGCATGAACGATATAGGATGCATACACCATGTACATATATCCTTCATGATTTAAAAAACAATTAGAAAACTAAGACAGAAAAGATAGGAAAAAAAATTAACACACGAACCTAATAAATAAAATGCATAAATACAAACATTCTCTGAAAACTTTTCCTATGAGACATTTGTTTAAAAACAATCCATCATAAAGTAAAGAATCTCAATATAAATAAGCATGCAAAGTTTCAATTATGTAGTTCCAAAACTATTCCTCCTGATTCATCAATTGATGTCAGAAAAAAATATAATGAAAATGCTATATTATATAAAAGCTGAAAAAGACACAGAAACAACATTGATGCATACATCATGAACACATCCCAAAAAATTATTGTTAGGTTGTAAGAAAAAATTTGGTATCAAATGAAAGATAATTGAATGGACTATATGTTTGTAAACTTAATTCTTCAGTTTAACTAAAGGAACATTAACTAAAATAAATTACCACAAATGACATCCGAATAGCATTGGTCTATTGGACCCGGGTTTGAATAGCGACAGCCATTTATTTACAAACATTCACATATTTATTTTATACAAGTAGTGGAAAATTGTTGGGGCAGCTATCTTTTTCTTTTCAGGGTAAAATTTTGCTTTACCTTCGGTCGCCCCTTTGGGCGAACTCTGTCAAAGTTAAGCTTCCCAAAGGAATTAATACTATTTTCAGTTTCAATTTTTTCGAAATTATTTGCAGCAACTGTTTCCTCGTGGGAAAAATGAATGTCATTTATATCAACAAAATCAATTAGTTGACTTTGAATGAAACTTGTTTGTGGTTCACCTTCATCAAGTTGTGACCCCGATTCATTTTCATCTAAATTTTCAGGACTTTTCCAGAGACTTATAGTAGTTTCAAGAAAGGATATTTTCTCTACAAAATCTTGTTCTCCTTGCATCGCCAAAAAATTTGCCAAGCCCATACAAATTCTTTTAGCATGATTAAACCGACCCTCTTGAGTCTTAAAATTATTGTTTCTAGTAGATACAATTTGAGAAGTTACTGAACCACTAGAAGTAGAAGCAACCACTCTAGGAACACTATGTTTGCTAAAACGGCATGGAATTAACTCTGAACAAAATTCTGGAAGCTGTAAATGTCTTCGAACTGAAAAAATATGTCTGCAAGGTAATGCCATCTTTTTAGCAAATGAACAATTACATTGAACTGATGTTGAGCTAAAAATACGTTCCTTATAAGCTACTGAAAAAAGTTCTGCCTCTCCAGGGACAACAGAGTACGGAACAGATCGTGACAATTTGAGCTGATTGAGCAATAGAGCAGCAGCAAAGGAAGTAGCAACACTTTCAATCTTATTTACACTTTCATCATTATCAGATGACGTATACTGAGCTGTGTTTGCAGCAAGCAATCTTAAACGATCACATACTGTAATTTTGCAGTTGTCAAAAGACATAAGGTTACGAAGAGCAGATGAAAAAGAAAGATAATGAGTCAAACTCTTTTTTATTTTGGCATGATAAGACTCCAAGTGATTTGTTGTTGTCGCATGGAGTCTTAAAACATCAGCATTGGATGATGCTGCCCATAAATGGGCCTTACTCCACCAGTTTGACTCAAAATACTCCAAAGCTACATCAGGAAGAGTATCTTTCATGTCTTGCATCAACTTTAAAAATTCATCACACGACTCAGTATAAACTTGAGACATAAATCCTTCAAGAATTGGCTTAACATGCTCAGGACCTACATGTTTCGAAAGAAACCTGTGCACAGCCTGGTTAATGTGAAAATGACATAGATTAACAGGTACATTTGGAAAGAGATCATTTATAGCAGAGATTTCAGCCATGTCTTTGTCAACCACAAAGCACTTGAAAAGACTGGCATCAGAATTCTTCAGAAGAAGCTGCAAACAAAGAGAAATAGATTCCTTATCTTCATTTTTTACAAAACCATGAAGAACAGGAATGCCCCTGCCCTCTCCATCAATAACCATTACAGTCAAAAGTGGATATAAATATTTATTGGTTTTATATGTGAAATCCATTAATAAAACCTCTGGATATTGGGCAATAATTCTAATCATATCATCAGTCATGTATGATAAATACTTAAATTCCCCACTTTCTGTTAGTCCATAGGACACACTTCCACCAGCTTGTGATATAGAATGAAGTATAGATTGAGTTTCAGTTGCATCAGAAGATGATTTATTTATTCTTGACTTAATATTGTAAATGTCCCTGGGAAGCAAATCCACATCATGCTGTTGTTCAAGCACTTGCCGGGCCTCAGATGCCTGAATCGTGGTGCAGGACATCAACAGAAGCGCTGCCGCATTTAGTTCCACCTTGCGGTTTTCCGGATACAAGCGGCACATCTGGAAAAAAATACACAAAGGTTACTTTGCAATAATAAGTATTATGTAAAAAAATATGCTCTGCAAACATTATTATTATTAGTGGTCTTATAAAAGGTTCCCTTTAAGCTGAGCTGCCGCGCAGCCATCTCACAGGCGCTGCGCAGCAGTTTTGAGTATCCGCACAGCAAATTTCATTCTAAGTGTGTGTTTGTGTTTCTGGACTGTAAAATTTTGCACACAAAAAAATTGATGCTGTAAAACTTTGCACATAACTGTATGATTTTGCACACAAAACAACAAACCTTAGAGGGAACATTGGTCTTATATAGTGCGGTACCCCAGCCTAGGGCTAGGCTCACCGCTGTGTACATAAAAATAACTAACCTTCACCTTGGGGATAAATGTTTTGTTTATTATATGTCACAATAATCAAAATTAAGATATAAAACTTTGTTTGGACTATTTAGAATTTATTAAATTTAATTATACTGTTAAATAGATTTGTCTTAATTTTTTTCAAAACCTTTCTATGGTAAGGGTGGTAACCCTAACCTTAACCAAAAGTTTTCAGTGATAAAATTTCTGAGCGCCCTAGATTGAATGGGTTAATGCATGGTACAAAACATTCTTTTAAAATATATTATTATGTAAATATTTTTCGCAGCACATGCACTTACTTCTTTTGATACTTCATGGCCAGTATTCAGTATGTTCATGCATTGATTTGGTAATTTCTAGCCGAGATGGATTTCTCTTGGCAACAAACTTTATCTTTGCCTGGCATCCCAATTTGAAAGAACTGAAAAATATAAAAATTCTCAACGAATTGCCAAAAGTGGTAAGGGCTGATGTAGAGCACGAATGCCACGGCGTCATTTGCTTCTTTATTATAGTTGCAGTGATTTAGGGTTTAGGTTAGGTTGAGAGGTCGATTTAGGGTTCAGGTTAGGCATAGTATAGTGATCGATTTAGGGATACATTAATCATGGCCATCGATAAAATAGTGGCATTCGTCCTCTACATTTACCGTGGTAATAATCATTGGCTTGGAGAAAGAATTATTACATGCCAAGATTAACTAAATTTAAAGTTAACCTATTATTATTACTTTATGAATGGCCTGTTGTCGTTGACGACTTTGACTTTACGTTTAACACCTTGTTTGCAACAGTGAATTATATATTCATATTTAAGGTGTTCCAAATTGGGATCTTTCATCTTCTCTGACGATCTTTTAGTGAAACACACATTGTATTCTTTACAAAAATAATTCAATTCGTCTTCAAAAGAGACGCATAGGTGTCAAAAATGCTGCCCACCTCCATTTTTATAAAAGAAAGCGCGGCAATCTTGTCGATTATTAAGCCTCTGGTTCGGATCATGTTTTTTTTTCGATTACTAAGACTTTCGGGTGCGAATAGTCATTAGCGATGATGGGTACTCGGGTACCTATAGCCACTTCGTTCATATATATATGCCTATTTAATTTTTAGTAGCCAAAATGTATCCGAAATGATTGCTTGTCGCACCATTTCATATATCGATCGTCAGTGATAAGTTATTGTCGTTAACACGGTAGATCCTAAACAAAGATCCCACTATAATGATTTGTTGTTGTTGTATAATTGTAAACTTAGTTTTCTGCGTAAATTATTTTTTAATTTAAAATACAATTTATTTAATTGATAGATAATTAGTATTAGTGTTAGAAAGGTAGTCAAGGCAGGTAAGGTAAATAACATAAATTAAATTTACATGATTATTATTCTTTTTATAATGGCCATTTCGACTCACGAAAGATTTAGCTCAATTGAAAATCAGGAATAAGTGGGTCTTAATTGAGATGCAAGATTGCACCACAAATGGACAGCGCAACCTAGGAATAGGAAAAAGCTTAGAATAAATTAAACAACCCCTAAAAACAAAGGTTTTTGTATAAATCCTTAGAAAATATAATATCAAGCCCTCAATGGGGATTGTGACTGAAAATTCGACAAAACATGTATTCAACTAACGCACTTTATAAAAATCCCAATTAGTGCCCCTCCTCCCCTCAAGCTTCGCAAAGCACATTTGGCCACTGCCCCCCCCCCCTTTTACACCACATATTTATTTCACCATTTCAGAAAACAAAAGAAAATATTACGCACCAAATGCGTAAAGAAACCCCTTTTACACCACATATTTATTTCACCATTTCAGAAAACAAAAGAAAATATTACGCACCAAATGCGTAAAGAAAGAAAAATAGAATTTCATTTAGCTCAGTTATCGGGAATTTCATTTCGTTAAATCAGTAATCAGTGATGAGGATGATTGCATAATTTTAAAGCACGTGCCATGTGATTTTAGCATGCTCACAGCCCTCAGGGGTTCTAACATTTATTTAAAGAAAAAAGTATTTCAATATTTCTTATAAGGCTTTTTATCAATGTTATCAGTGTCATTACATCTCCTTCATCTTCCCTTTGAAAACGGGTGATTTTTGGGGGTTGGGGCTGAACATTTTATAGAATGTATTGTCATCGAGTCTATGTGCCAAGTTTCAGTTTGATAGATTGACGGGAAGTGGGTCAATTTATAGTTGTCCGAAGATTTTGCCAGTCCGCCACCCACCCAGCCAGCCACGATCAAAAGCGAAGTTAATATTAATTAAGGATTTAAAAATTAGATGAGTTTTTTTTTTTACGGTACTTAGTCACGTGATAAAAATTATATCATGTGACACGGTTGTTTCTGATTAAGTATTTTAACGGACTGTGGTATTGAATTAGTCTACATTTTATTTTTTTTTAAAAACGCATTCTTTATAATGTTTATTGATAATAATAGACCTACTTTATGATATTGATTAACGACCCACGCCAATTTAACGGGAGATTTTGACGCTTTCTTCGTGAGTTTTTGTGTGTGTAATTAATTATTTACATTCATTTAGTTTAGTAAAAGTAAGTAAAGTTTACAGTCAGACTCTAACTCCAACTAACTTAGAGTAAGTGTAAGAGTTAGTAGTAACTAACACTGACGCCAGTGACGCTGCACTCTGCACAATCTTACACTTAGTGTTACACTAATGACTAATGACTAATACTAATATTAGTAAATTTGGAGAGAGATCACCGTAGCCGCCATCTTGGTTGCCGCGAACTTATGTCCAAAATGTATCCCTAAACCTAACCTGAACCCTAAACTTATCACTAACCTGGGTTTTGACCCTATCGGAACCAGGGTTTTGACTCTATCGGAACCAAACCACCGTGAACCAGGGACAAAACATGCAAATGACGTCAGTGCTATCTCTCCAAATTAGCCTATTGTATTCAATGTCAATATTATCATGACTGGGAAAGTTGTGAGTAAGTCAGTAAGTTAAGTAAGTCTGAGTAAGTTGAGTAAGGACATGAAATTAAAATTATTTAGACTAAGAACTTCAGTAGTCAAAGTAAGAGCATTTCCTTTGACTTTGAGCTCATAATTTATAATCATAAACAACAAAGACCCATAACTATTGTCCTTTTAACATTAATAACATGGTAATTGATAGTAATAATAAAAATGTACATAAACTAGAGAAATTCTTGTTGGCACTCCTCAGAAAAGTGGTCCAAAATTAAAAATAGAATACTATTTATTAGAAACTGTTCGGCTACCAGCCTAATAGCCAACGATAATTGGTGATTTAAATGTATTCATTTTTTTAAAGATCGCAATCTTCATTAGCCTCTTCATCATCATCATCATCTTCTGGAAAAAAAAGAAAAGAAAAAGAAAGAAAAATGAAAGAGAGAAACAAAAGTTTTCTGTGTTGAATTGCTGTTTTATATTAGTCAGTGTTTGTTTCTGTTCAGACTCAATGTATACAGTAGTGCCTTCGTCGTCGGCATTGTGTCATACGTTTTTAGAATGTTTCCTGACAAGACATTATTTGAAATATGAACCGGGGCTTGCGTTCTGCCAGCCTTGGTATTGTTCATTTTATATTATTACAAGCACTAATTAGTCTGCAAACAAAATTTGATTTTAAAAATTACGTCAATAATTATCGGCAGCTATAAGGCTGGTAGCCGGACACTTTCTAATGAATAGTATTCTATTAAAATTTGGGGCCGCTGTTCTGAGGAGTGCCGTCTTGTTGTCAGGTTTAATATGATCCGACTTTTCAACTATAATTAAAGTAAACCTTAGCAAAAGTCTGTACTATAGACTTTATCATGATCTATTTTAATATTTAATTAAATATTTTTGAAAAGTAATTATTAGGTCTACATTTACAAAATGACCCCTTGACCTTTTAACTATCATCTTCAATGGTAAAATATCAATCTCATCATACTCGTAGATAACATAATTCTGTAACTTTGAATTACAAGGTACATTTGATTAGCGTTTACTCCATGCCTTGCCAGTTATCACGGTTATTGAGAGGGCATTTCCGTTTAGGCCTACTTAATCACATAAGTGATAAGTATAATCCATTATATGATCAACCATAGGCATTTGAGTTTGAGTGAGGTTAGAAGGTATTGATCCCAGAAGTGGCTGTGGGTAAAGTTATGCAAAGTCACCAAAAAGTTAACCATAGTAATTTTTATAATTATGAAGCTTAGCTTTGTTGTAAATTGTAGACTTTATAATGAATACTACTACTACTACAGTGGTCAGTACTATAAGTAATTATTTGACAAATATTGATGCCAATCGAGAGCTTCAAGGCTGCCCTGGCATCTGCTAGGAGCCGTTAAGATAGCAGCATCGCTTCCCCAACCGTTGCACATATGCCAGTACATGGATTCAGCAACGTATCCTACCAGAACCAGTTGTACAATATTTTAATTTTTAAGTTTTGGATACGGTACTAGCTTATCTTCATCACAGATAATTAGGATTGTCCAATTCGGGACAAATTCTTTCTCTCAGGGCGAGGACTGAAAGATATAAACAAATTTTTGTTCCCCAATCTGTACGAATTTAGCAGCGTACTCCCCAAGAAGTCCCAAAACTAAATGAGAACTATTAAGCCCCAGAAATGGCTAAGAGAGTTCACTGAATGGCTGTTTTTTTAACTAGTAAATTAATTTAATGTAGATGTCTTGTGTTCAAATTGTTTTATTTATATGCTGAAAATGAACAATGCAATCAAAACACATTTCCATTTGTTTGTATCAATAAAAGTATCTTATCTTATCTTAGAAGTATAGTATTTTAAAAAGTTTATGATTAGTATGCCTATAGTCCTATAATTTACTTCATTAATATCCCATTATGTGTTGAGCTGCAAACTGCAAGAATTTTGCTTTGACAAGCTTTATTGGATGAGGTTCTAATGCGTCTTTATTTTTCTTTATCAATTAAGTAATATTTCAAACACTTTGGCTAAAACAGTCATTAAAACTTGTTTCCAGGTTGCACATATTCCTCGATGTATATTGGCTTGTATTGTCCATTAGCTTGTATGTAGACTTTGTATTGTTGCATTTTGTATTTTAATGTGGAAAAATATAAATTGTCATGTATGTTTGACTTTGTACCCTAATTCGAGCCTCAATTAGGGATGAAGCATGTTTTTGAAATGAACTTTATTATTATAAACAGTAATATTAAATATTGACGGAAGAATAATCAAGTATTGCCAAAAATTCACAGGAAAGGGCTGAAACTCTTCAAGGATTACTAGTCTCTGCAGTGCTAGTTAAAATAATACATGACATAGGCTAATCTTCCCGTAGTTAAACTGAAAACAATGTTATTCAAATTAAACTTCCATGAACATGCTATATGGGCCATAGCTGTAGTTATTCTTTTTTTCTCTCCAGAAATGGCAATGGTCACAACAAAGTGCCTTGTTTTGTTTCTGTGCTGCAGTCTGAGTCATGTAAACTCATGGCAACAGGACCAACAACTTCCTATTGTAAAAAATAATGAGACATCATCTGGGAAGTTAAATTCGAATGGAGGATATTCTTACAAAACACTGTATTATGACCAGCAGGTGAGCAAAATTACATTTACATGTCTGATCTAAGATTTGTTATAGTTATAAGTTTAAAACTTTAAAAGTCTCCTCTAAAAGTGTGGTAATGTACATTTTGAGTACGTTTTTAATATTTTGACAAAATTTTAAGAATTTTTTCTTACTAAAAGCTAGTTATTATTGGACTAGTTGCTTGAACAATGTTTAATGCTGTTTTCTTTTTGTTACTTAGATTGATCACTTTGGTTTCACCAATGGCCAAACATTTAAGCAAAGGATCCTTGTTGCAGATCAGTTTTGGAATAGAAATGGGGGTCCCATTTTTTTCTATACTGGAAACGAAGGAGATATTGACTGGTTTTGTAATAATACTGTAGGTATCCAACATTATTACTAGTACTACTCATATTACACTGTTTTCATACCAATTAGTATTTGCTGAAAAAAATATTTGGCCCTTTTTAAAGATTATGTGTATACTTATTTGTGCATTGTTGACTATAAAATTTAAAAAATCAAACTTATTTTTGATTTTCTTTGATGTCTCTTATTTTTTAGGGTTTCATGTGGGACATAGCACCTGAATTTAATGCAATGCTTGTCTTTGCAGAACATCGATACTATGGGGAATCTCTGCCATTTGGACAGGATACTTATAAGGTTATCTCCCATGGCCTACATTTTTAAGAATTTAACACTTTATTTTTATTTACATTATTTATCAAATTTTCTCCTAACCACACTGTGCTAAAATGTCATTAATGATAAAAATAAGTTAGATATATGGAGTACAGAAGCCATATGTATTTTCCCATAGAAAAGTGTTGTTTAGGTCTGCAGGTTTCAAAGAAGAAAGTCTTCCTAAAGGATTTTTGAAATAAATAACTTTAATTAAGGGCAAGGGTAATAAGAATATGGGACATCGAAATAAGCAATTCCTTTACATACTCAAAGTTATAACTAATTATACGATAAATAAAAATAATTGTTCTCTCAAGTCTAAGACATATTTATTTATTTCATAAAAGTATGAAGCCACCCTCTTACATTAACTTAGTCAACCGTTAAACATCAAAAGCTCTTTCCAATTATTTCAGAATGTTAGTCTTTTGAATTACCTGACATCAGAGCAGGCCCTGGCAGACTTTGCTGAAAACATCCGATACTTAAAGACAACAATTCCTGGTGCAGAAAATAGCGCAGTCGTTGCTTTTGGTGGATCTTATGGAGGCATGCTGGCAGCCTGGCTGAGGATTAAGTATCCAAATGTGATAATAGGGTGAGTTGGAGTTGTTGTTTTTTCCAAACCTTTATCTGCTTTCTGCTAAAATGATCTTTTAACAACATGAAAAACGAACTTTTTGGTTTGATGAAAACATTTATTAAAAATCAAACAAATTATTCTTGACCGTTAATCTAAACTCTTTAAAATGATTTATCTTTATTATTATTTTTCAAAGAAAGATAGGGAATAAAAATTTTATAAAATTAAATAGCATTACATACATACATATCATTGTAGTAAAATTTATATTAAATCTTTTTTTTTTTTTATCAGTACTTAATTTGCTATTTTTTATTATTTACCCTCTTTTCATATTTTTCACTCCACTGCACTATCTGTTAGGGCACTAGCATCATCAGCTCCAATCTGGCAGTTCACAGACCTAACTCCCTGCAATGCATTTTATGATGTGACAAGTAAGACTTGGTTGGATGCATCAACAACTTGTGTAGAAAATGTTCATAGATCTTACAATGTACTGGCTACTATTGCTGAATCAGGTTTGTTGAAAAATTGTCTAATTAATGGTCTCTCCTCACAACTATCTGATTTTGTTTCAATTTCACTTGTATTAAGTAGTGTAGGCCTACTGATCTACTATATAAAGGGCAAAGTATGTATATGTATTTATATGTTAACCATAAACATTAAAACTAGTAAAAAGTTTACAACCAAATTTCGCATGATAATACCTCTTGATACAAAGACAGTTCAAAAGTAATTTGGTCGAAATCTGAGTACTCTAGTGGCTGACATTAAACATTTTTTTAGAGAGCATCATGAGGAATGTGAACTTTGAACCCATATGTTTCCTTATGTGAGTTTTGGTACTGGCATTTTTTTATAAAATGTGATATAATTATTAACTACCCAGGTAACACTTTGTCTCATTGCCATTGAATTTCTGTTTATACTGAAATTTCAATGAATGATTTAAGCTACTGGGGAAAATTAATTCATTTTGAAGAGGCATTTTGTTAGCTTATTTATAATATATTATTCCTGCCACTGTTGGTCAATGATGTAAAAATAATTGGTTTCCATCAAATGAAAATTGCATTATTGGGTTTAAATAAGGGATGAGCCAAAACTTGTTTTTCTTCTTCAAATTCTCTAGATTCTTGCAAAACTTATTGAATGGTTATTTCAATTGTTTGTTTGGTAAATGATCATTTCCTGAGTCTTCATGACATTATAATATCAAATTACTTTTAATGCAGCTGGTGGTTTTGAGTTTATTCAGAAGGCTTTTGGGCTGTGCACACCTTTGGCCTCAAAGTATGATCTTGAAACATTTATGGACTTCCTAGTTGAGATGTATACAGATTTGGCTATGGTTAACTACCCTTACCCAGCGTCATTCCTGGCCGATTTGCCTGCTTGGCCAATCAAGGTAGAACTTTAATGGCATTTTGCAAAAAATAAAAAAAATACTGAAATGAATTAGTTGAAGACATTTACTAATCAAATTTATATTCATTCTTAAATATACATTTAATTGTTCAGCTTAAAATGTAATAAAATTAGCTTTTTTTTTCATACAACACTTATGAAACATTGCTTACATAAATTGATAAATTTTTCAGGTAGCATGTAGTTATTTATCTGATCCTCTGGATGGGAAACCACTACTTGCAGCATTGGGTAAGGTGACCAACCTCTATTACAATTTCACAGGCAACACAAATTGTGTCAACTGGACAGATGATGGGAGCGCAGATGCATCACTAGGAACAAAAGGCTGGGACTACCAGGTACATCACCACAAGGCAGCTTCCAAACATTTCAATAGTGCTAACCATAATGGAATTTTAGGCATTGCAGTTTCTGGTATAATTTATGCAAATAATACACAAGATAGAATATAAATGGAAAATAAATTAATAACAAGATTAGGTACGTTGACTCCATATGGTATAAACCAAATTCACAATTTGACATAGCTGCAATGTCTTTTTCCTGTTTGGTTTAGCTGCAATGTCTTTTTCCTGTTTGGTTTTTAAAATTTCACTTCCACTCACTTCCTTTCCGCTCTTTTGAACTTTATTTTTGTCAGGGACTTGCGTTCACTCTTATTCTTTGATCTCCTTTTAAGGTAGGATACATATTTATATTTTGTAAATTTAATTTATGAATTTAAACAATTTAATTTGTTTTTTAACTGATGAAAGCATTTGCCAAAACATCTACATATGTATTCTGTATGATCATTATTAAAGCTGATCTTATATTGTTTTGTTTACACAAATTGTTTGTGTCTAATTATTCTTTTTTTCAAATTACCTGAACTAGTTCCTGGGACATGTTACCACTGAGCTTTGGTTTTATTGCAGCACTTTGCCTTTAATGTTATTATTGCCATTGTCATTATTTAATAATTTCATTTACTGATTTGTTGACTATGTATTCCGAATCTTTGAAATAACAAACATAAGATCATTTTCACACACAGAGCTGTACAGAAATGGTGATGCCAATGTGCAGTAACAACACTAACATGTTTTACAACATTCCATGGGACTTCCAGGAAGTTAGTGACAAATGTTTTGAAAAGTACAAGGTTCGGCCAAGGGAAAATTGGGTGGCACTTGAATATTGGGCGAAACAGCTAAAGGAAACCTCCAATATAATATTTAGGTAATGTAGCTTCGAAAAATACAAGACATTTTTGTAAGCTCTTGCGTTATTTGTTGCATTTGAAATAAAATTTTAGCTGAAATAAGTTGAGTGGAGGCAACAGTACACATAATTTATTGAATGCACTATTTTACATTTTATTTTTTATGTAGGCTTTAGACTGCATTTGATGTGTAACTGAAAGCGTTAATAAATATCTCTGCAATTGCAAAACTATTTCCTTTATAAATTCTTTGTAAGTGATGATTTCTTTCAATTTTTCCAGCAATGGATTGTATGACCCATGGTCAAGTGGAGGAGTAATGGAGTCCATATCTGATACTGTAGTGGCCATACAAATTCCCTATGGCGCCCATCACCTTGACCTAAGGGGCTCCAACCCACTGGACACCAGAGCGGTTATCAGTGCTAGGATCCAAGAAAAGAACATCATCCGCAACTGGCTGAAAATTACTTACATAAACGGTTGATAGATTTTTCTAATCGTTTTCATTTTCAGACACAGGAAATTACTTTTTTTATTCAACCAGACCTATGCCATTCAGTTTAGATTAAGCATTTTATTGCTATTGTTATGTATATTGGTTTAATCATATTCGACCTAGTAATGGCCAGGAGGTGCCATGAAATCGACAGTAAAGAGTTATGAATTATTTGGCACAACCACTGTAACACATTCCATTTACCTTTAAGTTTTGATTTTGCTGTAATCAAAACCTTGATAAAGTTTCTTTATTTTGATTTACTGGATTTGCAAAACAATACAATGTAAAATAATGTTCAGTGTCTATATTATTCATGCTTTAAATATGTAAAAAAATATTTTATGTAGGTACATTTGAAAAAAAACAACACCATTTAACAGCAGATGTTTGTGTTGTGTTGTTTTGTTTTTGCTTTTATTTTCAGATGAAACAGGAATATATAATCCTATTTTGAAATGTTAATATAATATAATTTGGACTTTACTTCATTAAATTAAAATTATATTTGAGAATAAGAATTTATAATTACTGTTGCTGACAGAAATTTTGCTAGCAAAGGCGCCTAGTGCTATTTTTATTCATAATTCGTAAACCTGACTTTGTTAGTCTTTTATTTAATGATTAAGTGAAAATATAATTTCTGAAGATCAAGTAGCATTAGCCAACAAGTTTCTTATTCCGTTAGTTCAAATTTAGTTTCTAAATTTTGAACATATTGTGTTCTCTTGATCCAAAATATTTTGTTAGTTTTTTTTTTGACATTTAAAGTTTTAATAAGTTTGTTTAGCATTCACATTAAAATATTTTTTAAACTAATAATTCTTTTTTAAAAAAATGGTATAAACATGCTGAACAAGTACGAGCGTGAGGCCTCAAAATATTTGTAATGAATTTATTAAAGCTTATCATATATATTATCACTGAAGTAGCAGGATTTTTCAAAGATAAATTTGCCCAAAAATGTTGTTTTTTAAAAAAAGGTTTACAAATGTCTAATGACATATCAGCAGTTAAAGTATACATTGTTTATTTGACTTGATCTAAAATGTTGATATATTCACTTGTACTTATTATGATACAATACTAGACTTTAAAAAAAAAACAACAACATAATTTTATTACATTACTTAATAAATTTTTCTTTTTATAAGTAAATTTTAAATATACCTACATTTACAATATAAAATATATTTTTTTCCCCAGCCTTGCACACTACTACTATAAAGTAAATGGTTTTATTTTTTAAATAATTTTATCACATTTGTAATCACTTTATTTTGTGAACTATGTAATATTCATTCCTATTCCAAGGTCAAAGTTGTACAAAACTTGTTGGAATAACTCGGCATAATCCTTTCACCTAACATCTTGATGTGCTCAAAAACTTTACATACTGGTCAATGAAAACACACTTGTCAAAGGCATAGTTTTTTGTTTGTTTAATTCTTTGTTTCAAGTTTGAACTTGTTTACATGGACTGTGTTCAATTAAAATGAACATATGCATTGTTTTGAACATTACAAGTTAAGTATTGCCATAACAATATTTACAAACTATGCGAATGAATAATTTTAAAAAATATCATGATGGGAACATAATCATCATATGATTGGAATGTAAATTTATTCTGCCAGGACTGGCTCCAAGCCCCGGAACAAAAGGAGGGTTAGTGTGAGGCTAACTACCTCACCTACAGAAACGTCAACAAGGAAAAAACAATCAATCTTAGACGGAGGGAACATTTTCTTTAATGGAGGGTACATCTTCTGTAAGGGAAGGAACTTCTTCTTTTATTGAGGAACTTCTTCAATATGGGAGGGAACTTCTTCTTTAAGGGAAGGAACTACTTCTCTAGAAGAGGTGTGAAGCCTCGTGGCCGAAACAAGGCTCTGGGAGCCTCTATACCGGGGACCCTCCTTTCAATAGCAGCTAGCATAGGCTCGTGGGATGGAATTTTGACAAAGTCTCGATGAAAACGAGAAGATACAAGAACAACCTGTGAAATAAGCTGGACAGTTAAAATTGTCTCGGGAGAAAAACTATTATGCTCAAGGCATGAGGAGGAAACTGCTCCACACATGCAAGTTGTGGCTTTCATGGTGTCACAGAGTGCACGGGGGGCATTGTTAATAGGATGGGAAGCCCAGGGCCCAAACATGATTACAGAGAACCAAGAAGAAGAAATTAAATATGAATGTAACAGAGTGCCATGTACCCACGACCTACGATAGCAAGGAAGATGAAAAAGAAGCTTTTTAAAATACATAAGTCCTACAAAAGTTTCCAGATAGAGATATAAATATCATAATTGGTAATTTGAATGCTAAAACAGGGAAATAAAATAAAGAATATGAAGAAAGTATGTCGTGATACAGTAAAGGGGAGATAAATGAAAATGGCGAAAGACGTGCAGACTTCTGCGTTGTAATTGAGCTCGTTATTTTAGGCAGAATAGACCAACATGAGAAAATCCAAAAGGCAATTTCGTTGTCCTCAGTAAACAGAACATATAATAAAATATACCGCATATGTATCGAAGTTTCGGAGGTCTCCACTCGACGCAAGAGCTACAAGAAGGGCTGATGAGGCACCTGATCGCCATCTTGTTTGTGCAAGGCTCAAACTGATATTGACGAAAAACTGGATTATATGAAGAGTAACAGTAACCGACTCAGTTGTTTTTAGTAGTAGTCCTACCAATTGTTGGATTTATTTAATGGGTATACGTCTCTTAGAGTACATCAGTCGGCAGCTCGAGTACATCAGTCGGGAGCTTGAGTACATCAGTCGGCAGCTTGAGTATATCAGTCGGGAGCTTGAGTACATCAGTCGGCGGCTTGAGTACATCAGTCGGCGGCTTGAGTACATCAGTCGGCGGCTTGAGTACATCAGTCGGGAGCTTGAGTACATCAGTCGGGAGCTTGAGTACATCAGTCGGGAGCTTGAGTACATCAGTCGGCAGCTTGAGTATATCAGTTGGCGGCTTGAGTGCATCAGTCGACAGATTGAGTACATCAGTCGGCAGCTTGAGTACATCAGTTGGCGGCTTGAGTGCATCAGTCGACAGATTGAGTACATCAGTCGGCGGCTTGAGTACATCAGTCGGCAGCTTGAGTACATCAGTCGGCAGCTTGAGTACATCAGTCGGCAGCTTGAGTACATCAGTCGACAGCTTGAGTACATCAGTCGGCAGCTTGAGTACATCAGTCGGCAGCTTGAGTACATCAGTCGGCAGATTGAGTACATCAGTCGGCGGCTTGAGTACATCAGTCGGCGGCTTGAGTACATCAGTCGGCAGCTTGAGTACATCAGTCGGCAGCTTGAGTACATCAGTCGACAGCTTGAGTACATCAGTCGGCGGCTTGAGTACATTAGTCGACAGCTTGAGTACATCAGTCGACAGCTCAAGTACATCAGTCGACAGCTTGAATACATCAGTCGACAGCTTGAGTACATCAGTCGGTAGCTCGAGTACACCAGTCGGCAGCTTGAGTACATCAGTCGGTAGCTTGAGTACATCAGTCGTCAGCTTGAGTACATCAGTCGACAGCATGAGTACATCAGTCGACAGCATGAGTACATCAGTCGACAGCTTGAGTACATCAGTCGACAGCTTGAGTACATCAGTTGTCAGCTTGAGTACGTCAGTCGACAGCTTTTTACATCAGTCGACAGCTTTTTACATCAGTCGACAGCTTCAGTACACCAGTCGACAGCTTGAGTACATCAATCGACAGTTTGTATATATCAGTCAACAGCATGAATACATTAATCGGCAGCTTAAGTACATCAGTTGACAGCTTTAGTACACCAGTTGGTGGGGGTTAGGTCGCAGGCAGAGTTTAGTGACACAGATGTGTACCGAGCACTGTCCCATCGGCACATATTTTAACAGGATAGATAATAAAGGGACCCTACCTGCCGGCATTGCAGCCTGGTCCCCAAAACACTAGCGAATCTGTTAATCGAATGTCCCTCCCTAGAAGTTTCGGATGCGGTCATGTTAGAGTCCTAAGGGAGGATTATTTTCATGGCTCAGCTAAACAGATGGAGCTGGTAGCCAATGTACTAGCCGGGTTCAAAAGAGAGTAATCTCAGACTCTCACCAGAATATGTGCGCTAGTTAGTACACAAGTGGGCGCCATCTAAGACGACGTGGGCAAGATAGACGAGATCGGAGGAAAGGTAACAGTGCAGTGGAGACCGAGTACTCCAGTCGGAAGCTTGTGTACATCAGTCGGCAACTAGAGAACATCAGTCGGAAGCTTGTGTACATCAGTCGGAAACTAGAGTACATCAGTCGGAAGCTTGAGGGCATCAGTCGGCAGCTTGCGAACGCACAAGAAAATTTGTTAATTCCTTTTCCATTTTCCAAAATAATTTCTTCTATATACTGGCTTTCAATCCACATTAATAAATGATGTGTCTTTAGCAGGCCTGCAAGTGTCTTGTCTATAGCAGGCCTGCAAGTGTCTATAGCAGCACAGCAAGTGTCTATAGCAGGCCTGCAAGTGTCTATACCAGGCCTGCAAGTGTCTATAGCAGCACAGCAAGTGTCTATAGCAGGCCTGCAAGTGTCTATAGTAGGCCAGCAAGTGTCTATAGCAGGCCTGCAAGTGCCTATAGCAGGCCTGCAAGTGTCTATAGTAGGCCAGAAAGTGTCTATAGCAGGCCTGCAAGTGTCTATAGCAGGCCTGCAAGTGTCTATAGCAGGCCTGCAAGTGTCTATAGCAGGCCTGCAAGTGTCTATAGCAGCACAGCAAGTGTCTATAGCAGGCCTGCAAGTGTCTATAGCAGGCCTGCAAGTGTCTATAGCAGGCCTGCAAGTGTCTATAGCAGGCCTGCAAGTGTCTATAGCAGGCCTGCAAGACTCAAAATGTTAGGCCGGCCGTCTATAGCAGGCCAGCAAGATTCAAAATGTTAGGCCGGCCGTATTACTTTTCGAAAAACTTGCGCAGACCGAAAGAAAATAGGACAGGGGAAAAGCTATTAAGAAAATCATAATAAAAAAGAATATTTCGGGCCGCAACGTGGGAGCTGGTGGACCACATGTGGCCCGTGGGCCGTAATGTTGTGCAGGCCTAGTCTATAGCAAAGTAACTTTATAAAAAATAAGAAGAGAAATACATTCAGGAAATTCAAGGTGTCTTTCAAAAAAGATTTAAATTTCAATTAATCCAAATATATTATAAATATAGGATGTCTTTTCACAATAACCGGCTACAGCTAACGGTATACATGTATTGTAAATTAAAGGATACATTAATGGTATTTGATTTGTCACAAACTAGGGGTGTTAAGGAGAAAACAGTGGTGTAAAATCATGGTATTACCCCCTTTCTCTGGCCACCCCGCCCCAACTAAAAAAAATAAATATCATAGATAATAGCTTTGAACAATGTTTGTAAATTAAGTTCAAAGGTAACACAAGACATAAGGCACAAGACATAAGGCATAAGACACAAGAAATAAGGCACAAGACATAAGAAGATAATATAATTCTAGACAATAGCGTTTTGAAAAAATGCAACAAGATTACTTTATAGTGAAAAATGTAACTTTACAGTTAAAAACTTAATTTAATTGTCTTCAACATAAAAATGTAAAACACTTTACCAACATCATCATTCTTACCGTATCACATTCAATTGATGAAACCGCAAGTCAGATGCCTGGGCCGTTCCATGGTGTATCGTGAATATTGCTTCATAAGTTTCGATTTTGAAAAGCAACTCTTGAAAAGCTATGAAATTCAAAACGAACTGGTTTCGTCGAGATTAATATCTCCCGCTTTCAAGGACCTATTCAGCCTTGGTATTTCAACGACATTCATTTTCATGTGCCTATTAAGCCTTGGTATTTCAATGACATTCACTTTCATGTGCCTATTAAGCCTTGGTATTTCAATGACATCCACTTCCCTGTGCCTATTAAGCCTTGGTATTTCAATGACATTCACTTTCATGTGCCTATTAAGCCTTGGTATTTCAATGACATTCACTTTCATGTGCCTATTAAGCCTTGGTATTTCAATGACATTCACTTTCATGTGCCTATTAAGCCTTGGTATTTCAACGACATTCACTTCCATGTGCCTATTAAGCCTTGGTATTTCAACGACATTCACTTCCATGTGCCTATTAAGCCTTGGTACTTTAATGACATTCACTTCCATGTGCCTATTAAGCCTTGGTATTTCAACGACATTCACTTTCATGTGCCTATTAAGCCTTGGTATTTCAACGACATTCCCTTTTATGTGCCTATTAAGCCTTGGTATTTCAATGACATTCACTTCCATGTGCCAATTAAGCCTTGGTATTTCAATGACATTCACTTTCATGTGCCTATTCAGCCTTGGTATTTCAATGACATTCACTTCCATGTGCCTATTAAGCCTTGGTATTGCAATGACATTCACTTTCGTGTGTCTATTAAGCCTTGGTATTTCAATGACATTCACTTTCAGACGATTCATCATAAAACATTGAGGGCATGGACACCATTCAGTTCTTACGATAAGGATGATCTCGAGAACCTTGTTACATTTTTAAACAACTATTTTGAGCAACAGGCATGAAGTTAAGAGAATGTAGGCCTGAGAATCATTTTTTTAAAAACTTTAGCCGACAATAGGTTTAACATTAATTATAGGCCCAAAAAATTAGAAATATTTTTTATTAATTTTAAATTGATTAATATAAAAGTTGCTGCCTAAAATGATTTGTATGCATTCTTGATACATACTTGACGTGTTATGTTAAGTAATTCTAATAGAGACACAGTCACAAGGTAACGGAGATGTAGGCAGACCAGGGGCGTCATTTCAGTTTTTTTTTTTTTTTTTTTTGGGGGGGGGGGACAAAACCAAAACTTGGTCAGCTTGTTAAGTTGTTAATTACTGGAGGCCCCACAGTACATACCAATTTAAATAAAACTTTTAAATCCAGGGGGAGGGGGGCAATGCCCCATGCATCCTGCTCTACTCAAATGACGTCCTTTAAAAAAAAATTAAACCAATATATAATATATTTGCATAAAAGTTTATAAACATTTAATTCATGGAAGACAATTTCATGAAATTCTATACCGTACATATTTTTCAGCTTTTTTTTGTGTTTTTGTTCCATGGCGTTGATGTCTAGTTTCAAATTAGACTAACACGTTTTCATTAAGATTCACCGCGATCTTCATGTTCTCACAATGATCTTCTGAAATTCGTACTCAGAAAGTGTGGATGATATCTAACAGAGAAGTGTATGTTCCAGTAGCTAGTCCTAGCAGTCCAAAAATAATAATACCAAAGTCCTTTGCAATAGTAAGTGGGCCGAGCCGCCCATCTTCGTACAGTGTTATCATCTCAACGATTGCCTGCAGAAAATAAACAAAACAAAAGAAATGATTGGAAAAAGAAATAAAATTAGACCATTTTTTTCATGTTGTATACTAATACGTAGGGTCCATGCCGAGGAAATTAGGCGCCCGGTGCGAAGCCCGATAAATGGCACTCTCCAATAGATAAGGAAAAGTGCCACCCGTTGCGGATAAGTTAAACCCGATTTTGGCGCCCCTTCTCTTTGTAAAGTACATACTGTTTTATAGTTTACTCAACTATAAATGTCCTATTTAAGGACGATTTTGGCGCCCCCTTCGCCCATCCGTTCACACTGCCCTGCGTGTCAGTGATAAGTTTTCTGGAATGATGGGCGAGGATTATTGTCTCTTTGTTGTCCCATTAAGCAATAGGCAAACTTCTAGGCGTGGCATCTGCAACCTGTAGGCGTGGTATTGCAACCTGTAGGCGTGGTATTGCAACCTGTAGGCGTAGCATCTGCAACCTGTAGGCGTAGCATTTGCAACCTGTAGGCGTAGCATCAGCAACCTGTAGGCGTAGTATATGATTTTCTGATGAACGCGAAATATCGCGCCACAAATATATACATTTACAACAGACTGAATTATTTTCGTGCCAGAGAAAACAGCAAAACATAATTAAGTAACTTTTATTGTTAGAAGCAAAAACAGAACACGGAGCCACTTAATCCATAAAATGGGTTCGCCATTGGTAAGTATCATTCCCAAGTTGGCCTATTTAACACCACCGGTTGAAATGAGAACATGCTTCAAATAGTTGTTGGTTGAATTCCTGGTATTGTTACACCTGTTCACTGCTGGGACACGGCTGGTTTTAAATTTGAATTTTATAAATGTCGGTTCAGGAGTGGAATTAAAGACCCGAGATTAAGAGGGGTTTGGGTGATTGTTGAGTGAAGGGTGCAGAGTTAAGAGGGGTATAGGTTAGGAGGGCGCAACATTTTTAAGAAGTTGGCGAGGAGGGTCGGACAAATCAAGCGCTGCCACCAATCCGCCAAGATACTAATATTTATTTTGTTTACTGCAAACAAGAAGGTCCAACTTTATGCCGTATAGGCCAAGTTTGTTATAAACTTTTTATCGATTCAATAACAAACCACAACATTGTTCAAGTACTTACTGGTGTGATCATTGACAGCATACTGCCGCATAGCGACCCGATCAGTGACATGAGCAAGTCTAAATGTGGCACCACCACTGACACTGTAACTGTGACAGCAAAGTTTTGACATATATTCAGAGAGCTTTTACGCCACATTACATTTGGCAAGACAAAGGAACTGCCTGGCAATAAGGCATTTAGATGATACAGTTGATGATGGGGTGCGGGGAGGGGGGGCCGGAGGGTTCGACGCCACCTAGATGCAAATACAGATTTATTTTTTACTAGGGCTTAAACGGGGACAGTTTTTTTTTTACACCGGTTCCGGGTTTTTTTGAGAAAAGCCCCGGTGGGTCCAATTGTTACAAAAAAACAAAACAATTTCTTATTATTTATAATATTTGCCAGCCTTTAAATAAAAGTCCAACAGACAGTTCTGCACCCTACCTGCCTGCCTTTAAACAATTGGCCAACAGACAGTCCTACACCCTATCTGCCGGCCTCTAAAAAATAGACCTACAGACAGTCCTACAGCCTAACTACCTGCCTTCAAACAATAGGTCTACAGTCCTACACCCTACTTGCCGGGCTTTAAACAATAGGCCTATAGACAGTCCGACACCATAGCCGTTGCTCTTTATTGATTAATACAATAGTTGCCTCCGAGAAAATTCAACCTTTTCACCCGAGTTCAACCGTCACGCTTGACGCTTGCTGCTTGACAGCCTTTTTTTCTTCCCACCCAGTAATATTAATATAAACCATTTTGAGCAGGGCGAGGGCCGGTTATGAAAAGGAAGCAGGCACACCAGAAGCACAATATATATAGGAGTTTATATTTTTGTTTTGCTGAAAAATAAAAGGGATGGACGCCGTGACTAAACGTGCAAGTCCCGTGCCATTGACTTGAAGTCCAGACAGCTAGTTGTTTGTTCTTCCCGTAAGCAGCGGGACCAAGGAAATATCATGGAAGACTGCCTTCTCAACTCATTAGTTACTTTAGTTGGACACATTCAGTGGTGTCACCAGGGATGGTATCATCCAGTACACTAAACTCACGGTGTCACCTCCTTTAGACTTTCCGCATGTACCTTCTTCGAGGCTGCCTGCTCAGATGACACCCTGCTCACATGGATGCATGCATTTGTGACAACCTGTTCTTCTGGCAACCTGCTCATGTGACAACCTGCTCTTGTAACAACGTGCTCTTGTGGCAACCTGCTTTTGTGGCAACCTGCTCTTCTTGCAACCTACTCTTGTTGCAACCTGCTCTTATGAAAACCAGCTCTTGTGGCAACCTGCTCTTGTTGCAACCTGCTCCTGTGGCAACCTGATTTTGTATGTAACTTTGATCTGTTATGAAGCCTACCTCGAGCGAGTCTACACAATTTTCCCGAATGGTGTCACCCCCACTCTTGTGAGCGTGTCCCCCAGTGTGGTCCGCACCATCCGCGCGACCCCCCCCCCTTCTCCACTCCATACAAAATTTATATTGGTAAAATTCAGCTTTTATCATTACAGTAACACCTGGCCTTGCCAGCTGACACACTGTAGCCTGCCAGCTGACACACTGTAGCCATGTGCGGCTGACACACTGTAGCCACGTGCGGCTGACCTACCTAAACCCATTTCACCTAATTCAATGTCAATGTTAAGTAAACACCTACCGGTACGATTAGGGACAGTAAGCTTCCAAAAAATGAACCGACCAGGGACATCAATAAATCTACGTGGGGCACCCCGACGGCCACAGCAACTAAAGTAATAGAAGAGTGTGGGAGAACACACAAAATGACCATAGCCGTGTGTTTTTAGTAATACATAATGCTGAAGGATGGGAGAAGAAGAAATTAAAGTAATGCCAGGCAGAATCAGAAAATGACATTAAAAATTTTAAAACAAAATATTTGATAAATTGGTTAACCAATCCTAAACGTCTAAGACTTGGTAAAAAAAAAAATTCTACAATTTTTTAAAGTGTTAATACTAAAAAAATTAACATAAAGAATCTAACCCGTTTTGTTTACAAACAAATAGCAAAATGTACACACATTCGTTGAGGCTTGTAAAGTGAAAAATTTATAGTTTTGAGCTTACACATCAGAGCAACTGAGCTTACAGATAAGAGCAACTGAGCTTACAGATGAGAGCAACTGAGCTTACAGATGAGAGCAACTGAGCTTACAGATGAGAGCAACTGAGCTTACAGATGAGAGCAAGCAATCCTCCTCGTACCAGGTAGTGAGTGACCGTATGAACAAGTCTTGATTTGTTGACCACTAGACCCGTCTGGATGGCCGGCCAGATGACGTTTATGGGGACGTAGAACTGAACTCCAACAGAGATAAACATGGCGATGGCGAACATCAAGTTCACCGAGGAGTACAACCTGGCGATAGTCAATGGTTGAGTACAACCTAGCGATAGTCAATGTTTGAGTACAACCTAGCGATAGTCAATGTTTGAGTACAACCTAGCGATAGACAATGGTTGAGTACAACCTAGCGATAGTCAATGGTTGAGTACAACCTAGCGATAGTTAATGGTTGAGTACAACCTAGCGATAGTCAATGGTTGAGTACAACCTAGCGATAGTCAATGGTTGAGTACAACCTAGCGATAGTCAATGGTTGAGTACAACCTAGCGATAGTCAATGTTTGAGGAGGGCCTATTGATAGTGATAGTCAAGTTTTGAAACCGATGACGGAAGTTCTAAGAGACGTTACAGATAATTGAGGTAAGAATATTTCAGGGTTTTAACTGTATCCTCTTGTCTGAATGTTAGGAAACCCCTGGGGCATTTGAAGATTTTAGACACCCCTGGGGCATATGAAGATTTCAGACACCTCTAGGACATATGAAGATTTTAGACACCCCTAGGAGATATGAAGATTTCAGACACCCCTGTGGCATATGAAGATTTCAGACACCCCTGGGATATATGAAGATTTCAGACACCCCTGGGGCATATGAAGATTTTAGACACCCTTACTTTCCTTATTGACATACCATTGGTTCTGGGGGAGGTTAAGTGTTATGGTGGACTCCACGTCCTCTCCAAACTTCAGGTAACCATAGAAACCAACAGCGGTGTACACAGCAGTCACGATGACCATACCCAAGTTCATGACCCCTGTCCACCCATCGAAGTCTGCCTGGTTTTTCATCTTGCTCCTGAGAGGGGTCATCTGCAATTAAACGAAACATACTTCAAAATACTGATACATATAAATGTGTGTATGTGTGTGTGTAAGTAAATTATCTATAACAGATTCATTGGTAACCCATTACACACCCCTACAACCAGCTACACAGCTAGGGTTCATGCGATCCGGAGAGTGACGAGCTTTTTGCCGCCCTTTCCACGGAAAACCCCCAGCTACGCCACTGCATACAAACTTCATTTAGCGTGTTACCTGAGCTTCTGGGTCGTATTTTTTTTAATCCGCTTCCGGTGTTTGATTCCAAGCCAAGCCGCCGCCAGACATTTGTAGGTCCTTACTTTTCGTTTTGTGCCCGTTGCATTCACTGTTGATAGTTTGATCTTTTAAATTCCAAATCACAAATTTAGGCCCCTTAAATATCTGAGACTCCTGGAACCGCAGGACACGTACGGCGGCTATAATTCCAAGAATACATATATTACAAATTGAATGGGGGCTCATGCAAGGGTCTCAAACTCAAATTATCCGGAGGGCGCATGAGGTAGAGTCTGGGTGACTGGACGAATCTAGTGTTCCACAAAAAAGCGATTACAAATTCAATTACAACTGCTACAATCTGCTCAACCTTTATTAATAACAAATAAAAAAATTACGGGTTCTCAAAAACCAGGCTTCACTTACTTCCTCCAACTCCTTGTTGTCAGAGACAAGGTAGCGCTTCTTATTACACAGCTGAGCAACATTTGGCTTGAGTGAAGAAGCAACTGAGACCCTCAGTATAGCTTGAAGATGCTCATCAGTAAATTTGGCTCTGAACTTTGAGCTTTTCACACAGATAGGTACTCCCCAAAAGGCACATGATTCGCTTGAACAACTTGGAAATCTCAGGGTTTGTGGAGGGCAATTCTCTTATAAATTGTCCAAGCTTGTCTGTTTTTCCGTTCATCTTCCTGAACTTAGTATCTAGTTCAGAATTGCACTGAAGATCAATCGGCTCCATTTGAAGCGCAAAAAGTGTGTGTGTGTGTGGGGCGGGGGCATCTTCCTCACTGAAGGAGAAAGAATCAGCAAAATTTGAAAAGTCGCTCTGTGTGTTTGGAAGTCTGCAAACACGGGATTTAATTCTTCCTGTGGTTCAATGGCATCAGTTTACTTACTACTGAATGGTGTGCTCGAGTAATTTATATGTTGGGAAATGGCAGAGGTTTCTCTGAGAACCATAACAAAAGTTTTGTGCAGAATACCCTGACATTGTCATAGGCAACACTGAAAAGATGCCCATGGTCTTATAACTTCTTGTTGATTACATTCAGCTCCTGTGTAATGTCAACAAGAAAAGCCAAGTCCCTGAGCCATTTGGGAAAACCACCCCACCCTTCACCATGAAGGCTAAAACGTGTTCAAAAAGTAGATAGAAACAGGCAATATGTATGAATTATTGTTGCCAAGGAAGATGCTATTGTAGGGAGAATTAATTTAGATTTTTTTTTAATCGCAGAAAAGGCCTCTTTGACTAACCCTATTGACAAGTGACCAAGCTGACAGGCTCGGAATTCCCCTCACTCGTAAACACTAGCGGCAATTTTAATAGGGATTCTCTGATACTGTGTCAGATTGATACGATTTACACAATTATGGTTGTGCATTACCCACTAAGTGACTTTTTAATAAACTTTTCTCAAAAGCGCATTTTGGCCGCCATGTTTGTCTCGTGAAATGTTATAAATGTAAACGTTTACTCTGATTTTACCGTTATAATCAACGTCCAAACCTATACAAACATAATAAATATCAGAAGTAGACTAGTCGCTGAGATTCGACTAAAACAATCGCGGAGGGTCACATTATAGATATGAGAATGGAGAAAACGTGCGGTCCGTATTAACACTAAATTTTGCTGCCTGGTAGGGCCGCGAGTTTGAGATCCCTGGGCTAATGGCTTGGCTAAAGCTAGATTGATCATTGAAGTCACAAGACTAATTCCATACCCCTTTTAATTTTTACATATTTAATCATGATTCGGAGCAATAAATCTACGACTCTTGAGTATGGTGAGACTTCTCCCCAGAGCTGCAGTTAACAAGTGAACACAAGAACGACGTCACCAAGTCATCTGGGGGCAAAAGTGCAGGAACTGGGGAGCGGAGGGGGTGATCCACCCATGGCGGCCCTTTTTTCTGTTTATTGAGGAGCAGCATTTTTTTTTTACTACTGCAGAGTTTTTCTTGGGGGGGGGGCGATGAGCGGTAATAATAATCTTCGCCCGCCCCAAGCAGTACAAATCTAGCTACGCCATTGCCTGGAAGGCTTTATATGACGTTAGCCGAACATATTTTCTTCCATACTCTCTACAAAATCGTAACCACGGTGATCCTCACTTACTAAGCATATACTCTCAAACGCAAACACAGAGGTCCCAAAGAACATAGGCAGGGTGGACCACGAGGCGAAGGCGGGTCTTCTGCTGGCATCGGGAAGGTCCTGTAAAGATAATAACTTACATTAACATTCGTAAAACTTTTTCAGGAATATTTAATATGCTTTAACGTTCCCAATTTTGAAATTTCTTACATGGGATGTGTCAAGTATGGGAGTTCATTAGCAATAGTTGCGACTGGATATTATATTTGATTACGCGCGGTGTGTTGAGAGTTCTATTATTTAGTGAACGCTCTTCCCGCGCTTGACTCTTTGACGTATTTTTATGCTGACTGTGACGTATTGTCTAGACTCTAGATCAGTGGTTCTCAACCTTTTTAATGCCGCGACCCCTTTATACAGTTCATAATGTTGTGGCGACCCCCAACCATAAAATTATTTTCGTTGCTTCTTCATAACTGTAATTTTGCTTCTGTTATGAATCGTAATGTAAATATCTGATATGCAGGATTCATTTTCATTGTTACAAACTGAACATAATTAAAGCATAGTCATTAATCACAAAAAACAACAGGTAATAAAAATATTGTGAAATATGTATTTCTAATTACAAAATAATGAGATTTTTGTCTTGAAGCATGGTGTAGCATGGGTAGCAGTCTTGATATAAAAACAGTAAACTACACTGCTACATTTTGAGACAGTATGCGTAAAAAGCCAACGTCAGTGCGAAGTTTGAGGTTGTTTTTTTCTTACCAGATCAGAAATGCTCGGGGCAGTCTTTGCAAGAGCACAAGAAGATCGTCTTCCACAACAAGTCTACTGCTGTATTTAGACTTGATAACCAACAAGCTGGAAAACCCTGTTTCACAAAGATATGTTGTTGGAAATGAAAGAAGAAGGCGCAACACGGTTTCAGACATAACAGGATATGACTGCAAACACGTGATCCAGAATTTTGTAACTGGCATTGTAGAGAAATCAGTTCTCGCTGCATCGCTGTTAATAAGTTCAATGAACTTCTCTTGTGCTGACTCAGGAAATCTTCAACTTTGACTGTGAAAGGGCTTCTGGCAAGTGCAAGTGGGGTGTCAGGTAAATTTGGAAAATACAATGAAATTTCGTCTGCAAGCGTGTGCAAGTGTTCCTTCACAGAGTTGACCATCGTAAGTCTTTTTTCTGGTTCAATGTTATGTTCCTCAAAGAACGAAGATAAGACAGGCAACATGTCAATTTTATTTTCATCCAATTTTGTTTGCCAAAGCTGAAGTTTCATTTAGAATGATCGCATCTTTTCAGACAAATCGAGGCATGTTGCATTTGGTCCTTGCAGTGATAAATTTAACTCATTTAAGATGGCAAAGATGTCAACCAAACAAGCTATTTTCAGCAGTTCACTTTTATCACTAAAAAGTGCTTCGAACTGTGGTTTTGCTTTCTGATTAAAAAACGTTTTGAGTTGATCACGAAGCTCAAAAACACGTTTCAAAACTTTTCCTCTCGACAACCATCTGACTTCAGTGTGAAATAGCAGAGCATTGTTCGACGCATCCAACTCGTTGCACAGTTGCGAAAACAGTTGACTGTTTAAAGTGCTCGCCATTACAAAATTGACAGAACTTATGACGCTTTTCATTACTTCTTGTAACTCTTGTGGCAGCGTCTTCGTAGCTAATATTTGCCGATGAATCAATCAGTGAGTTCCCATGACTTTTGGTGACTCATTTTGTACCAAACTTTGAAATCCAGATCGACATCCTAGCATAGCTGGAGCATCATCTGTGCAAACACCACAACACCTTTTCCCAAGAGATCGTGTGATCTTTCAGAAATAAACCAACTGTGTCAAATACATCACGTGAAGTAGTTGTTGTTTCCAGAGGTTTGCAAAAAAGAAACTCATCTTTAAAGCCGCCATCATTAATATACCTCACGTAAACTAGTAACTGTGAACAGTTTGCAACGTCTGTAGATTCATCAAGCTGGATACTAAATATTGGAAGTGGAGCAGATTTAATTTCATGGATTACCTGATCAAGAATATCAATAGACATATCATCTATTCTTCTGTGGACAGTGATAACAAACAAATGAAAATTTGTGACATGTCTGATTTTTCCGCTGGACCAAATCAATCGGTTTCTAAGACCATCATCACCGGGAATGTGTGTTTTCCCAGAGGTCTTTGGCGACCCCCGTGAAAGGGTGCCGTGACCCCCAAGGGGGTCGCGACCCACAGGTTGAGAACCGCTGCTCTAGACAGTATTGTGACGTAAGTTTTAGTCGTGCGGCAGTCTTTGAGTGGAACTTTGTGGAAGTAGGATGTGTATTATTTATGTCTGATAGCGAGCTGCGAAACATTCATGTGTTTATGTGTATAGTATTTACTTAGATATTAAAGTTATAATTATTATGAAAAGGACTTAAGTTTATTCAGTGATAGTACGAATAGTAGGACGTATTCAACGTGTGAAAGAACTTGACGAATTAATCAATCCAGTAGATCAGAGGAGTTGACAGGATGTAACACTGGAATGATGGACAATACATGTGTGATACATTTACTTCACTGGATTTAAATCTTTGAATTTCAATCTAAATTCTAGAAGTAAAAAAAAAATACTTAAAAAAAATAATAATTAAGTTCCACTTTCAAATATTTCGGAATTAGTAAATTGAGTATCCACCTACCGTTTAAAGATTAAATGATGGCGATATGCATACACAAAAGATCATCCTCACCAAAAAAAAACCTTGCCTACCACGCCTCAATAGTACCTCACCAAAAAACATGCAACCTAAATCAAGTCAAGAAATAAGCTTTTAAAATACAGAGTGTAATAAGGACTTACTGTTTTTGGCTGTTTTTTCAACTATAGACTTACAATTTACTGATGAGTGAGCAGTGTTTCTTTCAGAAATTTCCCCTCCGGGGGGGGGGGGCACTTCAGATTTTCGGGGGGGGGGGGGCACTTCAGATTTTTTTTTTTGGGGGGGGGGCAGTGCCAGCAGTTCCAGTTTATTTTTTGTTGGACATATTTTTGCTCCGGGGTGGGGGGCACTTGGCTTTCCTCGGGGAGGCACTGCCCCCTCTCCCGAAGCTATACCTGAAAGAAACCCTGTCAGAGTGAGGATGCTCACTTATTCTCCTATCAAATTCATAACATTGTTTTATTATTTAGAACCAACCTACCCTTAGAATGTACTGGAAGATAACGACCAATCCCACAAGATAGAGGAGGTTGGCAATGGCCGAAAACACGGCGAGGGTCCTTAAACTCTGGATCATCAGGTACGGCACGAGGAGCAGAAACATCACCGTTTCGTAGACACGGACATCTGGGCTGGATGACCAATGGTAATCTAAAACCTGATAGGAGACAAGGGATTAGCAGACGTGATAAATGACTTAAGTAGTTTCTACACAGGAACACTTTTTTTAGGGGAAGGGCAAGGCATTTTGTTTATTTGATGGTTTAAACCGAAGATTTCCATGACAACGGGTTAACTATGCTAAGTTTAGTCAGACTTGGATATAGTCAGCTTTGGATATAGTCAGATTTGGATTTAGTCAGATTTGGATTTAGTCAGATTTGGATTTAGTCAGATTTGGATTTAGTCAGATTGGATATAGTTAGCTTTGGATATAGTCAGATTTGGATTTAGTCAGATTTGGATATAGTCAGATTTGGATTTAGTCAGATTGGATATAGTCAGATTTGGTTATAGTCAGCTTTGGATATAGTCAGATTTGAATTTAGTCAGATTTGGATTTAGTCAGATTTGGATATCGTCAGATTTTGGATTTAGTCAGAATTGGATTTAGTCAGATTTTGATATAGTCAGATTGGATATAGTCAGCTTTGGATATAGTCAGATTTGGATTTAGTCAGATTTGGATATAGTCAGATTTTGGATTTAGTCAGAATTGGATTTATTCAGATTTGGATATAGTCAGATTTGGATCTAGTCAGATTGGATATGATCAGAGTTTGGATTTAGTCAGATTTTGGATATATTCAGACTTGGATATAGTCAGATTTCAAAACTTTAATCTGACATCGGAATAAATTACCGAGAAGTTTGATCTATTAAATGTTATGATAAACTGCCTTCTAATTCAACGTGGCGTCGGTTTAATTAAAGTTTCTCAAACTGCAACACTGGTATCTGTGAAAGGACATTGAGATGACTGGTTACCTCCTTGATGTTGACCGACACCCACACGATGTAAATGCAGCAGAAGCCACACTGCATTATATTGATGAAAACATTGATGACGTGTCTGAAAGTGCAAGGAAAATAGGTCAAGGTTAGTTTCAGTTACTCGTGCATAGATACTGATTCTCCATCGAGCGTCTCCCCAGAACCTACCGCCCTGTAGGAAGTGGAGGGATACACAAAGGCTAGGGCTAGGGCACCTCACCCGAAAATTAAGGCAGTTATCTAGAGAGCTGTAAGGGGCAACCCCCCCCCCCCCCCCCCGAGACGGCTGAGCGCAGGGATAACAACCCGACCATGTAAATAAAATTTTAAAAAACGTTACGAAAGCCAAATAACAAAGTAAAACCTGGACTGAATCTAATTGAAATTGATCCATGTCTGGATATGGACATGATTTTTTAATTGCGACTTGGAACGTACTAAACCTATTTAGAGCAGGAACCATAGCCAACCTAATAAATCAGCAAATTAAATATAAAATCTCTATTGATGCATTGCACGAAATTCAATGGAAAATGTAGAGATCCTCAAGACAAAAGACTACACCATATTTTATAGTGGCAAAAACACGAACACTCTTTGAACAGGATTTGCTGTGAAGAAAGAAGCCGTCGGTCCATTCTGGGTTTTTAAACCAGAGAATGAATTAATTAGACACCAACAATTTGTGTCAATGTAACAATATAATTTAAGCTTTAATAATAATTTTACATAATACTCAAGTAAACGTTTCGGCACATGCCTTAGCAGTCAGAATTAAGTTTAATTAACTAATTATAAAAAGTGTTGGACTCCGCTAAACCTTTAAAATAGATTAATTAGACACCAACAATTTGTGTCAATGTAACAATATTATTTAAGCTTTAATAATAATTTTACATAATACTCAAGTAAACGTTTCGGCACATCTCAAAGCCCTACATGGGCTGTAGCGCCACAGGGATGGTGTATTAGTTTCATTTAGGCTCGCAAGTTGTCAGGGTAGCTGAGCTTAAAGCATGCGTTGCAGACAGAGGCAGGGGCGGATATGTAAGGTGGGGTGGGGGCAAGGATTGTTTTACAACCAGGCTGCTGGATACATCATTTGTTAAGCTCCTACCTGTTTCACTTCATGCTAAACCGTTTCAAGTTGATGGAACTGGACTTAATTAGGACAACAAACTGAAACATGCCTGGAAGTGCTCTTGTTGCCTTACCTTGAGACAGTGGAATATTTTTGGACGCCCTTAGGGCCATAAGCAAAACATTGGTCAACTACGTCAGCATAGGAAACAATGGGAATATTTGACCTGTAGATGTTCAATGCATAGAGTTTTTTTTTAATCACTTGGAGTTGTAATGAGTTTCGTTTCTAGTTAACTGTTATGTGTGCAATCATAGTGTGTACATGAGACTTCTACATACATTTTGCCTAACTGACTTCCATATAACACATGTTGTTTGGCTAACTTCTATAGGAAATATCAGCTTCCGCAGCTTATATGGCGCTTAGCTAGCCTCTATAGCACAGATAAAGATTGGCTAGCTTCCTTAGCATAGATGACACTTAGCTAGATTCTATAACATAGTTGACACTTAGCTAGCTTCCAAAAAATAAATAACGTTTGACTTGCCTCCAAATAAAATGTCTTCATTGACTTAACCAGCTAAATACTTGTGCTATATAATGTGTTACATGGAGCATTGTTGAAAAATAACTTTTATTGTATTTTGAAAACAGCTAATTTTTTAATAAAGAAGAATAGTTCAACATAATTTTTAAAATTTAAATATCACATTGCGACATTTCACTATTTATTTCTCAACACTGCTATGGTGAAGCTTGCACGTTTCAATTTTAATGTATTAATTTCTCAATTCATTATTTTATTCTGATTAGAGGCTATGAGTAATCTATCTGTAAACAAGACAGTCAGAGCATTGATGGACCATAAAAAATGTGCTTAGATTTGCATGAACTACTCACCTTTTCTCTAAAATTTCCGAACATCGGTTCAAGATGTGCATGCCGTGGATGGCCACGAGAGCGATCAGTAAAAACAATGCGAGGCCAACCTGGTGTGCATGGTTTTTTTTTAATAATGAAAAGACGTTCTTTAAAATCAATGTATATTTGAAGAAATAGGAATAAATTATTCTGGAATGAAATGTTACCGATTTCTGCAGTGTAATTATTTAAATGTATTTTTAAAAAGCAAGCCTGTAATTACTTTCAAAAAATATAATGGATCAACGAACAATTAGGGCCATGGCCATTCAGTTACACACACATGCACACACAAAATTAAACGTCCTTAAACACAAAATACCAAAATAATTCAATCATCCTTGAATCCGTAGTTAATATCCTGTTATATCATTTACAACTATATCAAAAACCAAAAAGAAAATAATTTATTTTCAAAGCCTTGCGGTCATTATTTTAAGACTTTAAGAGTTGCATCGGCTAGAAATGTCGAATTAATTTTAATCTTCTAGCATTCTATTTACCCACAATCCACTATTTTTGAAGGCCAGTGAAAGAGAGAGAATTCCAGTTCCGGCTGTGCCCTTGATGAGATTCATCAAAGTCTGTAAGTTGCTGTACAGAGAAAAATTCAATGAAATGTTGTTGTTTTTTAAATTCTAAGATATATTTTAATGATAATTTTAGCTACACCATGTTGATATGTAGATGCCTCTTTGTATGAAACATAAACTACGCTCTTTGCGTGACACATATAATTGCCCCTTTATATGAGACAAATACTTTCCCTTTTGTATGACACATGTAGTTATTCTTAGTGTGACACATGTAGCTGTCCCTTTGTATGACTCATATAGCTGCCCCTTTGTATGACACCTATAGTTGCCCTTTGTATGACATATATAGTAGCACCTTTGAATCAATGTTCCCTCTGAGGTTTGTTGGTTCGTGTGCAAAATCATACAGTTGTGTGCAAAGTTTTACAGCATCATTTTTTTTGTGTGCAAAACTTTACAGCCTACAAACGCACACACACACGGAAATTACATAAATGAATTTAAGTGCAAAAACTTTCATATACATAAAGAAAGGAACTATAATTAAATAATTATAATCAGAAATGTCACAATAGTTTAATCAAAGCTTTATTTATTTCTATATTATTTTATATCCGTTCGTTGGGTCAAGCATCTAAATTCCAACACACCTACAACCAATGGCCGCTAGTCATTTGATGGAATCATTTCTAGACGTACTCTAGCGTCTGTCTGTCAACGATGTCCATCTTTTATACATATCGTCAAGGTTGATCTGATGTCCATGATTCTGATACGATTTATTCCTCATAAGCATAAATAGATGTAACTCTTCCAGTTTATTTCTAGATTTTATTTTATATTATTCATTAGGCTGAATCCACGTTCACAATCGGCGCAAGAAATGTAGCACAAATGTCCAACAGAATGGCAATGTCGCCGAACTGCTCCTCATTTATCACAAATCGAACCATCTCGTCGAAACTCTCCATCAACCTACATTTTATTTTTTCTGCAAGCACAAACCTTAAGTTACGATACTGATCCTTAACTTTCGGCAGGAGTGTCATCATGGATTTCCAGGAATGCCGCATATCTAGAAACCAGTGCTGCAAGTTCTTCTTAAAATCTGAAGTGTCAATTAATGCTGATATCTCAAAGATTCGCCATTGCATCAACTCACTTCAGAGAAACGAGAGTCCATCTGCAAATATAAACTTTCAACGAATTTTACGATGGAATTTATGTTTCTATTCTCGTCATATGCAAGCAATTCAGCAACCTCTTCGGAGCAGTACACATTTTCTCCAAGGTACTGGGCACGGAGCTTAGCGATCCTTGTATTTAGAAACTGGTATGCCTCGATGGCTAAAGATGTTTTCTTTGTGGCAGCTTTTATAGCTCAGCAAGATCACCAACAACTTCATCAAAGACAATCAGTGCAGTGCAGTTCGAAACTGTGGATCCCTTAGTTTCTTGAAACAGTTTTTATGATTTGGATCAATATACAGGGCCACATGCTCCTCACAGTATTCAGTTAACACTCGTATGTTTCTCAGCAATGGTCTTAAAGCAAAGTGCCGCTAATCTGATTTCATTCAATGGTCTGAAGGCTACAGAATCACATTCAAACACCTTAGCCAGTGTTGTAAACAGGGCTTTCCCTACTGTCGACCTACTGAACAATGTGTACACTGTCCTAAGGAATGTTTCAATGTCTGCCATTAAACGTATATGTTTGCAACCATCACCGATGCATAAATATTCACGATGAGCAGCACAATGTTGTTCCAGTAGATGTGGAATACGTCGGCGAAGAATTGCTGCAACTATAACATTGTTCTTGCCTAGCATAACCGATGCACCATCATTTGTATACATAATCATTTTCTGCATGTCCAATGAGTTCTCTTGATAAAACTCTGTTATTGCTGATTCCACAGATTTACTGTCACATGCCGACAGAGACAAAATTCCAACAAACACTGTATTAGAAACGTTACCGGGATATGGTCGAAATTTCGAGTATAAAATCAACTTTTTTGTCAGCGATATATCAGTGCTCTCATCTACTGTTAATTCATGGAACTTTGCATTGCGAAGTTCGCCGATTATAGCATCCTTCACTACAGAATCGATAGAATCAACAAACTCAAAAGCATAATTCTTACAGCGCCTTCTATCAGGGTACGGGGCATACTTAGCCCCTTGACTCTATAGAACGAAGTCTTTGAACAGCCTCTGTGTGTACATTTTGCTTGACAGGTCGTTTTAGATAATCCAGCCTCCAAGCGCCACACCTTTTCCCTTTGGAGAAATAACCACCTGAATTACCTTTGAAGCACATTTCACAAACAATATCATCAGCGATTTCACAATATTTAAAAATATCACACAGCTTGACAGTGCGTTCTGACGACAAATCTGGTAGTGCTGCATACATAAATTCACTGAGCCATTCCGTTTCAAAATTTGATCGACATTTTTTCTTAGCAAGCGGTGACGCTGACAGTTCGCCTTTTAAAAATAACGGTTAAAACATTATTAAAAATAATTAGCTACTACATTTATAATAAACTATAGATTATGTGATTTTTATTTACTTTATTCACTGCGCAGTACGCGCCACGAAATTTACATAAAAGGCGGCGGTGGTTCAGAACGAGGCTATCCTTATCCGGTTTGTATCGGTAAGTATGTAAACCAATAGTTCTACGTAAAAAGTAGAAGACAAACATATAGATCTGAATCAAATTTAAAAACATGGATGTATATTTTATTAAAGAAAACTGTATAATTACGGCTACAGAGTGAATCGTATCTGTTCCAATTTGTTTTTATAGAAATTTGCTGCGTTGATACTCACAGTTCCTGCGTCTGTGAGAAAGCTGCGCGGCCGCGCAGCCGCGCATCTTAAAGGGAACATTGCTTTGAATGACACATAAAATAGCAGCCCCTGTGTATGGGATATTTAGTTTCTATGTGACCACTCTTTATTTTAATTTTCGGTTTTAATAAGTTCAAGGACATGCCAAAATTATATCACGTTCAGCCCCCTAACTCCCAACCCCAAAACCCCCAACTACCAACCCAATCACTGACAACCAAAACCCTCAACTACCAACCTCATCACTGCCAACCAAAACCCGCAGCTACCAACCCCATCACTGACAACCAAAACCCTAAACTACCAACCCCATCATTGCCAACCAAAACCCTCAACTACCAACCCCATCACTGCTAACCAAAACCCCCAACTACCAAACCAGTAACTGTCAACCAAAACCGTCAACTACAAACCCCCATCACTGCAAACCAAAACCTCCAACCCCCATAATTTCCAACCCAAACCTCCATATCACCTCAAACAATAAACCAATCAAGTCAAGTAATTAAAATGTCTTAACAAGCTTGACATCAAATCTGTGTAGCAATGCTAGAAGCTTCACATCAAATCAGTGTAGCAATGCTAGAAGCTTGATATCAAATCAGTGTAGCAATGCTAGAAGCTTGACATCAAATCAGTGTAGCAATGCTAGAAGCTTGATATTAAATCAGTGTAGCAATGTTAGAAGCTTGACATCAAATCTGTGTAATAATGCTAGAAGCTTGACATCAAATCAGTGTAGCAATGCTAGAAGCTTGACATCAAATCAGTGTAGCAATGCTAGAAGCTTGACATCAAATCTGTATAGCAATGCTAGAAGCTTGACATCAAATCAGTGTAGCAATGCTAGAAGCTTGATATCAAATCAGTGTAGCAATGCTAGAAGCTTGACATCAAATCAGTGTAGCAATGCTAGAGGCTTGATATCAAATCAGTGTAGCAATGCTAGAAGATTGATATCAAATCAGTGTAGCAATGCTAGAAGCTTGACATCAAATCAGTGTAGCAATGCTAGAAGCTTGACATCAAATCAGTGTAGCAATGCTAGAAGCTTGACATCAAATCAGTGTAGCAATGCTAGAAGCTTGACATCAAATCAGCGTAGCAATGCTACAAGCTTGACATCAAATCAGTTTTGCAATGCTAGAAGCTTGATATCAAATCAGTGTAGCAATGCTAGAAGCTTGACATCAAATCTGTATAGCAATGCTAGAAGCTTGACATCAAATCTGTATAGCAATGCTAGAAGCTTGACATCAAATCAGTGTAGCAAAGCTAGAAGCTTGACATCAAATCAGTGTAGCAATGCTAGTAGCTTGACATCAAATCAGTGTAGCAATGCTAGAAGCTTGACATTAAATCAGTGTAGCAATGCTAGAAGCTTGTTCAGCATTTTCTCAAACAGTTCATACGTTAAACCCGATGTTACATGATTGTACTTGCTGGGACCCACTGTTTAATCATTGTATTTGGTGACTAAAAATGTTAATTATCAAGTTGTAGTTGTTCTTTGTAGCATATTTAGTGCAGAGATGTAGCATGTGTTTAGTGCAGAGATGTAACACGTGTTTAGTGCAGAGATGTGACATATATTTAGTGCAGAGATGTTGCATATATTTAGGGCAGAGTTGTGACATATATTTTGTGCAGAGATGTAGCATATATTTAGTACAGAGATGTAGCACATATTTAGTGCAGAGATGTAGCATATATTTAGTGGAGAGATGTAACATATATTTAGTGCAGAGATGTAGCATGTGTGTAGTGCAGAGATGTAGCATTTGTTTAGTGCAGAGATGTAGCTTATATTTGGTGCAGAGAGTAAACTGTGACATTCTCTATTTATTATGAAATGAAATGGTATGTAAAAGAATGCATTTGTGAAAGAGTGCATGTCTTTATGACAGAGAAAATGCTAATTTGTGGACCAACATTTATTTTCGTTACAGATACATCTTTACAGACATTTATTTAAATAATTAGATCTATAAACATTAACAAATGATACGAATTTAGAATTTCAGCTTACAAGAGCCAGTATTTTGTTGTGTTCAATACCCACTTCTGTGCACCATGAATTATTGATCGTTAAATAGTTTCAACACTAATTGTCAAGCCACCCAATGTTCGTTTATTCCTTTTTGAAACACTTCTCCATATCCTTGTATGCATTGTGGAACGGTACAGTTTACTCTCTGCACCATGTCCATGACATAAAAAGTGTGGGAGGGGAAAATAATCATGTTTAAGGTTATTATGCCTTTTCCCTTTTTGTCGTAAGAAGTTTTTTTTTGAAGTGGATTGCCGTCGAAGTCTCATTTACCTTGATGTAAATAATTTAAAACCTCGGTTAGGTCGATTCTTTAATCTAAAGTGGAAACGCGTAAGAAATAATACCAATCGGAAACACGTTTAGAAACAATTTTAGAGTTGTGTTTTGGAAAAGTCAAAATGTCTTTAAAATCCCTCTTTTTATGTAAAACTGAAAATAAAATGAGTTGTCAACACTGCCTGACCATGTGCGGCTAATTTGCCGCACTTAAAGGCTAGCGTGATCGGCGTGTTTCACAGAACAGAAGTGACAAAAACTGCTGTAATTATGTGCCTACCTAATGTGGTCGTCATCACCGCTACACCAGTCCCCGAACATAGCCGCAGTGAGCTGTGGTAACATATTGGCTGGCGTTATAACCTCTCACAACAATAAAACATAGTGGCCACAGCAGTTTTACATTGCCACTTTGACACTTAACTACGCGATAAGCAGCGAATCCATTGATTTCCCAGGCCAAAACAAAAACGTTGGAATATTATGCATGCGATGATACAGGCGTAATTAATATAATGCATAATCTCATGACATTTAAAAAAAGTTTAATATTGAATCATATGATTTGAGGTGATTGAGTTAAAGAACACCATGACAGCTCCATGAGAGCACGTTAAAAATACCCAAAGAACTGCACGACAGCATACAAAGAACTACATGAGAGCATACAAGGAACTACATGAGAGCATACAAGGAACTACATGAGAGCATACAATGAACTACATGAGAGCATACAAAGAACTACATGAGAGCATACATGGAACTACATCAGCGCATACAAGGAACTACATAACAGCATACAACGAACTACATGAGAGCATACAAGGAACTACATGAGAGCATAAGAGACCACCATGAGAGCACCAATACATCAACATGAGAACATCCTAACTCTAAGCACAACTCACCCACATTTCATTTGCATTGTATACGCCTCTGACTCTATCGTGCTATGCGTCGACAAGATAAACGTCTGGGACTTCACAAATTGTTTGGCAGAATCAAAGTTCTCATTGTATTTGCGATGTCGAGACTTGGACCTCGATGTGAAGGGAGAAGTGATGGTCTGGTAGCCATCACCGTTGGAAGCAGCAACGGCGAAGTGAGTGTGATGACCAGTGACGTCATTACGAGGCATCTCCGCCGGAAGAGACGTCACCAGACCATTATGGCCGGTCGTGATTACTTCAACGCCATATTCCCTAACGGTGTTGCCAGCAAACACAGTGTGTTGGGAATTATCATGAATGACATCTGAACGACTGTTTCCTTCCCTTCTATGGTCGCCTACATTCTCATCAGAAGTGGACATAATTATATCTGTAAATACAAAGGCAATGTTTAGTACCGGTAGCATTAAAATTATGGGAAATTAATTAATGTATACCTTTAAAAAATGTAAGATCTTTGCATAGATTTTAAAATAAAAATGATTAAAAAATCAATTACTCTAAGAGTAAAATTCTTTGAAGTATTTCTTTTTAAAAAGAAAGCTTTGGTTGAAAAGCTATGTAGTTTACAAATAATTTTAAATAGCCTAGACGACCATTGCTATAGTGGGTATTATTTTATTATTGTGTGTAGCGCCACACTTGTTATGATAAGCTCTCTCGACTGTGTAGGAAAGTGGAAATGGTTAGCGAAGAGGGGTTAAACATGTTTGTGACAGCACTCAATCGTTCAAGATGAGCTTACCTGCGCTAACTCGATCAATATTCAACTGAAAATTAACGTTCCAACAGATCAGATGCCACGGGATAACAGCCCTTGGCCTCATTTATGTGTGGGCATGTTCTCGTAAGACAGAGGTTCTTAAACTGCTTTAACTTTTATCACGTGAGCGTACGCTGGCACCACAGTGGGCCACTGTTGAATTAATACCGTTCCAAAACTCATCTGTACTTATAAATACTACTTTACGCAGCTTATTCATTGCGTTTTGTGACTCCTATAGGTAGGCATTGTTCATGGTTCTCAGTTTTAGAACCGCTGATGAAATAAAATATTCAAACATATGTTTAATCGTGACCAGAAGCATAAATAATTATAGCATGCGTTAAGGATAGTCATTTCATTTCGTCCTTTTTATATAATAAATTACACACCAAACAAACAGACACACAGACAGACACACAGACAGACACATACAAACACTTGGAAGGGCATACAAACCCACATCCTTAGTGTAGTAAAGCGATGTTGTTTGTCATAAGCGGAGAGATGTCGATAATTATGATGGAGTTTGGGAAATATATATTTTTTAAAAAAAGATGTGTTCCTTAGATTGCGTAGGTTGGAAGAAACGCATTTAAGTCCGTTGGAAATGCATGGGTCCGGAGATCCGCGTGGTCCAAGGAAAGTGTTTGGGATGTGAAAAGGTTTAATGAGATGGCGCGTGTTGTTTGTTTCCAATTTTTTTTCAAAAGGGGTGCACGGAAATTCATTCTTTGGCCCGGTCTCAACTTTTCGTTGGAACAGCCTTGTTCGTAATACACTGCCCGGGGATAATTAACACATAGAGCAGTGGTTCTCAAGGGTTTTGTCGGCCACCACCCCCTTGGCAATATAAACCTATTCCTAGTTAACTTTTTTTTTAGAACTTTGTTGGCTATTCAGTAAAAAAGCGAATTAAATTTGAACACAAAATTTAATAGCCCTATAATTTTTGTTTGTTTGTTGATTTTTTTTTTTTTTAAATTCTTAAAATTTAATCGAGTCAATTTCCCGCCTAAACTTGGTAATTATTTTATACTTATTTCCTACTTTACAAAAATCCCCCCACCCCCAAATAAAATAAGACATAATGAAAAAATAGTAAGGTATTATACTGTTTTATTTCACATATTAATTTTGTTACATGGAGAAAATCAAAAGGCAAGCGAGGGTGGGGGCTCAGATTGAAAGCAAATGCCCCCCCCCCCCCTGTGTAGACACCCATCAATAATCGTTATTTAAATTTACATCCCTTTATTATGGCTACTAAATGGTCTGGATGAGGTTTTTAAATGTGTGCACTTTGTTTGAAAAAACAAAAGGCAAGCGGGGGGGGGGGCTCAGATTGAAAGCAAATGCCCCCCCCCCCCCCTGTGTAGACACCCATCAATAATCGTTATTTAAATTTACATCCCTTTATTATGGCTACTAAATGGTCTGGATGAGGTTTGTAAATGTGTGCACTTTGTTTGGTATCGGTTTAAGGCAACTTAACAAAACTCTTAAATCAACAATTTCAGAGATATGGATTACATTCCATTGCTTGTAGTAAAGCAGCACGAAGCTGTCAAAAATAGTGACATGAACATTTCTTCTGAAGCCAAAAAACTAAGTACGATTTCTTAAGCTTTGGCTTCAGCTTTGTATAAACTTTTCCTTCAAATGACCAAATGCATTTTCAAATGAAAAAAATATATAACCTAATCTAAAATTTTAAATAAAGAAGATTCTAGAAAACACTCAGATGCATTTTTTTATTTTCCATTTTCAAATGTTCACAAGTTATTTTAAGCAGTAGGGTCACTGAGGGATGCGGACCGCGCCGGGTGACACCCTCACATGGGATGACACAAATTGGAAAATTGCAATTTTGACAGTGTTTGCTCAAATCCACAGGGTGTCACAAGATCAGGTTCCACCACAGCAGGTTTCAACCCGTGAACAGGGTGTCACCAGATAGAGCAGATTGTCACCAGAGCAGGCTGTCATGGGTCAAATCAGTGTCATAAGATTGCGTTGCAACCAGAGAAAGTCGCAAACAAACTAGGTTGCCATCTCAGCAGAGTGTCACCAGAGAAGGCTGCCACAAGAGCAGAGTGTCACCAGAGCAGGCTGCCACAAGAGCAGAGTGTCACCAGATCAGGCTGCCACAAGAGCAGAGTGTCACCAGAGCTTACAGACTCAGTGAGGTCCACGGGGAAAGTCGGAATAATGGGAGTGTGGCAGAATGAGTTCACCACACTGGGTAACCCTAGTGTGACAGCAATGAATTATCAACCTGTAACCCCCCCCCCCTTTATTCTAATGGCATAATATACCACCTCAGACAACCAAATGTCATAATAAACCATCACAGACAACCTA
>CAXITT010000009.1:1702799-1721328 GCA_964033795.1 Lymnaea stagnalis
ACCCCCACCCTCCTGCCCCACGTCCACCATCCAAGATATGACCTTTTAACCTTCATACTGGCACAGATCGCATTAAATGGACCTAGAGTGTATGGACAACACGATGGGACGACTGCACCTTCAACGCTCAGAGAGATTCCGGTCACTGCGCCTACCTACACCCCAGTGTAAGCCGATGCTGGTCCCTACGCCTACACCCCAGTGTAAGCCAATGCCGGTCTCTACGCCTACACCCCAGTGTAAGCCGATGCCGGTCCCTACGCCTACACCCAAGTGTAAGCTGATGCCCCTGAATCTGACATAATAATTGTCTATTATTTTTACATTCCTTTAACCGTATCAATAATTCTTTTGGTCTGAGACTGGCAAAAAATCTGGCCAAACTTCAGCGAAACAGACCAAAACAATAGCAGCCGTCGATAGTCTTTGTAAATACATGGTTTATATTAAATTTTCACCTTAAAACCACTGCAAAATACATGAAAAAACAATTTGAAAACAATAAATACATGTTACAGTAGCCACTGAAGTGTTTTAATGTAGTTCCATGAGGTAAAAATGAATTTTTAATTTTATTTCTGTAGAAATAATAAAACGCACTAAAATAAGGGATGGCTGCGGCTATTCGGACCCGGTATAAGTATAAGAAGTGAGAGGTTGGGTTTATTAAAAAAATATTTAAAATATTGTTATTGGGTTTGTAAGGTAAAATTTGGTATCGAATGAAAGATAATTGAATGGACTTTATGTTTGTAAACCTTGTTCTTCAGTTTAACTAAAATAAACTACCACAAACGACATTCGAATAGCATTTGGTCTAATGGGACCCGGGTCAGAATAGCGGCGATGCATATCCGATGTGGGTAGTGATGCCTACGTCAGTTCTGTCCAACCTTTTCAACTCCAGTGGCCAAATGATTAATTTTTAAAAAATAATTCGATTTATTAACGCTCCTTACTTTAGGCATAAAAATCCTCTATCTGTTAGCAGTGTCATCTCAACGAATAAAAGCTGTAGCACAACTTTAATGCAATATTTGGGTGCGACTTAAACTTACGGTATTGGTAAATGTTGAGAAAGATACCCCTGGGTTTCCCATTATGACCGCCATTTTGGTTGACACGATACGTGATGTTACGTGAAGTGTCCACCAAGATGGCGGCCAAAATGTAGTGCAAAACACGTGTTATGAAACGACTGGGGTGGGGAGACTCCTCCCCAGACCCCTTCCCCCACTTTAAATACCAAAATCAGAAAGAAAGAAATTATCTGGGGAGGGGAGAACCCCTCCCCAAAAACCTACCCAAAGCCTAAACCCACAAGTAAAAACACATGGAATTTACACTCTGTGGCAGTGGTATAAACTATGGCAATGAATCAATGAACAAAAACCCCAAAAAATGGCAAAAAATATAAAAAAAAACAAAAAAACAATTAAAACCCAACTTACAGTTTCATGAAATACACTTTTACACACTTTATTTCAGGTTCCAAAGAAAATAATACGCACAAATGCAAAGGGCACAACAGCCGGCATTAGGCTAACATGTTGCAAATGTGGCGGCTCAAATAAAATATGATAATTAGCCAACCGATGATAATTTAAAATTATAAATAACCAACCAATTAAAATTCTAATACAAAACATGTCATCAGCACTTCCTCCAACAATAAAATAAACAAAGGGGAATGACTCCTGCACAAAATTTGAATAAACACGCAATGACGTCATGGGTTATAATTCTCAACAATAGCCGAACTTACAATCTTCTTAATGTGTGGCTGGTATTCACTTATAGATATTGCTGCCCTTATTAAGTTTCCTAAATGCTCGTCAGTCAACACATTTAGTTTTTTTGGACTTGAAGTTGGTCATGACCGAGAATTCAGCTTCACAGACATAGGTGCTTCCAAACATCGTCAATATCTTTTTACATTTCAATAGTTGTGGAAATTCATCTGAAGAAATATAGGTCATCCAGAATTCTTACGTTTTTTCATGAAGAGCCTTGTTGTGCTGAATCTCAATTTCAAGCCGCACTGCATCTTCATCTGCTCTTAATAATGACTGCAATGGAGAAATCACATGTAAAAGGATTTTAAACAAAAAGTAAAACAGGAGTAATACTGTGAATATCTTTAAAACGTTCTTTGAAATCTAACTTCAACTTTCCTAACAATAGATTGAATTGCTCACTTGTGACCAGCTCTTTGAGTAATGAGTTAGTCCAGCTTAGATTCAAAAATACTAATTTTTTTCATAAGATTTGAAAACGCCCTTGTAATTTTAAATTTAATTTATTAAGGTCATCTGTGATATCAGTTAGAAATGTTAGCCTTACAATAAACTCGGGCATTTCCATATTGTTTAACAAATCGCTCTTTGCTTTGGACCTGAGAAACAGTTTCACTTCTTCAATTAGATCCCAGAATCTTTCCAGCACTTTCCCTTTGCTCAGCCAAGGACCATCGGAATAATATGAAGAACAAAATCCCCAAAATTCATATTCTTCTACCAAAATCTTAAACTACCGGTGATTTAATGGATTAGCTTGAAAGAAATTTACAATTAGTAATTATACCTGTACACCACAACGATCCCCACTCCCCTTTTTTTTTAATCGCCGGTCGAAGCAAGCAGCTTAAAGACGAATTTAGTATCCGATTTCACGTCATCCGAGTTCCCTCGTCGTTCATCTGCTGCTGCACTGAACATAAATTACCGTTACCTGTGAGGCATTTCTCTCCTTTTGCCACATCCATTATTTTTTTGAATACCAGCACTTCTGCTGTACTTTTGTGAGATTTCCCCAAAATACTGAATCACTGAATGCGGTTTACTTTTTTTTTTTTTTTTTTTGGCCACCAAAATGTACGATGTTTTTTTTTTAAACAAATGGTAAAAATGTCTCAAGCCCTGGCCGAGACCCACGGTAGGACAGCACTGGCCTACATCATAATCCATACCTGATACTGTATCCATTCTCTATGAACACTAGCAGAAAATTAATAATTTTTGTGTTGAATTTAGGTTAACATTTTCTATTACAAATAGCAATTAACTTCAGTATTTTATAATAATTATGTAACCTTTATTGTTCCAAATGGGAATTGAATTTGCTAATTGGTATGACATTGTCTGGTATGTCTTTAACTTTCCCTAAAAAAGCTATAGAATTTTAATTAACGAACCAATTTTACACTTAGAAGAATGAGATATTACTATTAAATTACCACTAAGTTAGTATTTGAGTTGAGTACTTAATATAAATGTGAATAAAACCAATGATCAGTTTGGCATATGTGAACACACCTAATTGGAAGGATTAGGTTGTTAGTCACATGAAAAACAAACAAAGTCCTGTTATGTAAAATTGTCACTGCTCAAAATTGTTACTTGAAAATTTATGCTTCTAAAAAAGGCTGACCTATACTTTCAAACTATTAATATAATCGTTAAATTGTTCTTTCTGCAGAACTGCTACAGTCCCGATTTCCTATCAGTTTATGTGCTCATAGTGCCATCTCAAGTATCCATATGTCTTCACATCATAAAAAAAGGGATTACTATGAAGTTCTTGGGGTTCCCAAAAATGCTGATTCATCCGCGATTAAAAAAGCATATTATAAGGTTTGTTATTTTGAAGGCTTTCGAGTCACAATTTCATTACCTTTTTGAAAGCAATTTTTTATTCCCAGTTAAAGCAAATTCATTTTTCAAGGATCACTTTTAAAGCTACATGTTTCATTTTCTGTCCACATTACCTCATCAGATTAATTGTTAAAAATAATTTTAGAAAAGCCCATAAGTACTACTTTTTGACATTTCACATATCAATTCCTCATCTCTTAAACCTCATTATTGATTATTCCGTGTGCAGCTTGCCAAACAGTACCATCCAGACATGAACAATAAAGATCCAGATGCTGCTAAAAAGTTTCAAGAAGTCTCAGAAGCTTATGAGGTCAGTTTAACTATCTGTGGTAAATGAACATTTTCTTAAATTTTAGAAAGTCTGATGTGTTCTATAATTAATAATTTTTTTATTGTGTTAAGGTCCTTAGTGATGACAACAAAAAGCGAGATTATGATACTTTTGGTATGGGTGGTCCTCAGCCAGCTGGAGGATTTAGGAGCCAGCAAGGATTTTCAGGTATTTTAGTATAAACATAGAATTTAGTGTTAGCTCCAGGACATATGTACAGTAATTACTATCAGTAATAAAAAGATTATTGAAATATAAATATCTTTCATAGCCCAGCTCTTGATTCAAAATAATCATTCAAGCAATTAGGAATTGAGTGCCTAGATTTCAAACACAAAAACTGGTTACAAAATAATGGTAACTTTTGTTAAAGAATTTCAGGTCTTTACAGAGAGTAAGAACTGTACATTACTTTAAGTTATAGAAATTAAAATAGCTTTTTAGGAATGCCATGAGTATATTTTCATTGGTCTTGTCTTGCATGTTGTTGGCATTGAGAGAGAGATGTATGGAATTAAAGTGTAAGAAATAGTTCGCCCATGAGGATTTTTATACAGTACATTGAGGAATGTTTAATTGGTGTGTTACACTCAAGTGGATATTTTTTGACAGGCTTTGAGAACTTCCAGAGTCAGATGGACCCTGAAGAGTTATTTAGAAAAATTTTTGGCAGTGCAGGTTTTAACTTTGGTGGATTTTCAAACCAGGATTATGAAGAATCAATGTCTGGATTTGCTCCAGCCTCGGAGGTTAGCATCTTATTTTAATTTTTTTCAGTATGAAGATTGATAATTTTGACAAAATAACCCCTACCCCATCCCTCCATAAAACTGCCTTACTTAAAAGGAATTTTCCATTTACTTCTAGAAGTGTTTATAATAATATAAGGTGTAGATATTTGTTAGATATAAATTTTATTACATTATAATTTTATTGAGTTTTTAATAAATTATAGGTTTTAATGGATTTAAGCTTCCAAGAAGCTGCTCGAGGTGTTAACAAGGAAATCCACCTGAATGTAAAGGACACTTGTCCCAAGTGTAGAGGTGGGGGATCAGAAACTGGTTCTGCCCCTACAAAATGCCCACAGTGTAATGGGACTGGAATGGTATGTTTGATGAGGAATGAGGCATTGAAAACCTAACAACTCATGTACCTGGCACACTTAAGAACATGTAAAGCTAGAAATGTCTCTTTTTTTTTTAAATTTAAATTTTAAAAATATTATTTAAGTTGAAATTAGCTCTGTTTATGCTATTTTTGTAAGTTAAACAATTTAAAAAAAAAAAAAATCATAGTACCTAATATGGGCTGATTAAAATGTGTGATAATTTGAAGATTGTCTGGATAAATTTCTATCAAATGCATGAGGAAAGGTGAAGACAGTCTTAAATTTTGTGGAAAAAAGGGTTTAGTTTGTGGGTGTTTTTTGTATGTCTTGTCACATCTCTGAAGAATAGTATATTTAGAACCACATTTATCTGATTAACATCAGTATCATTTTAATACTTGTACAGGAAACAATATCCACTGGTCCTTTTATAATGCGTACAACCTGCAGAGGCTGTCATGGCAAAAGAGTTGTTAACAAGAACCCCTGTACAGAATGCAGTGGAAAGGGGAAAGTTATAACAAGGAAAAGAATTGTAGTACCTGTACCAGCAGGTAATTATCATGTTATTTGTGGGTTCCAATGCATATTCAAAGAATTGGTGGAGCATATGCAGTATATCTAATTCTCTTAAATAATGATTTAATGCTTGGATTCATAAGATAAAAAATTAAAATTGCATTGTGAACTTTTATATTTTAGGTGTAGAAGATGGTCAGACGGTTCGCATGCCAGTTGGAGGTCAAGAAGTTTTTATAACATTTAAGGTAACGTGATTGTATTTCTTTTGCTATATTTGAAAACATGACATAATCTTCAATTTCCAAATTTGAATATTAAAATTTTTTATAAAAGATTTATAACAGTATATTTCACAAATAATATTAACAAACATTATGATTTAATCTTGGTAGGTCCAATTTAGCCGGATTTTCCGCCGAGAAGGTGCTGATGTTCATAGTGATGTAACCATTAGTTTATCACAGGCTGTGCTAGGAGGCTCTATAAGAATTCCTGGGATATATGATGATATTGTTCTTAGCGTATGTACTTTATTGTCATTGGGAACTAATATTTTCAAACAGTTTTAGTTGGATATTGAAGAAATGGTAGAAATGAATTGATAAGCAAGTTTGATATTGATGAAATGGTAGAAATGAATTGATAAGCAAGTTTGATATTGATGAAATGGTAGAAATGAAATTAATTTTTTAAGCCTTTTCATTGTGCTAAAATTTATTTACAATATAATGCTAGAAAATAGATTTTTTATTATGGCTATTTTGTTAGTGAATTAGAACAATTTAATTATTTTAATGTGATGTATTTTAAATTTATGACTTTTTTATGACTTGATTCTCTCATGAAGTTTCGTTAAAAAATACTTTAAGTTAAATAATTTCCTAAAACAGATACCAGCTGGTACCTCTTCCCATCATCGGCTACGCCTGCCAGGTAAAGGGATCAGCAGAGTCAACAGTCATGGTTATGGTGACCATTATATTCATGTAAAGATTAAAGTGCCTGTGTAAGTATATGATGAGTTTTGATTGATTTCAGTTTGAATTTAATGCAGGGTTCTTAAACTCGAGGGCTATTTGCGGCCCGCTAGACGATATTTTGCGGTCGGCTACCTGACAGCAAAGTATAGTGTTAATGCGGTCAGCGCGTTTTCCTCATTCTCATATCTATAATGTGTCTCACCATGACAGTTTCGGTCGAATCTCACCTATTAGTCTAATACTGATTTTTATTATGTTTTTATATGTTAGGACTTTGATTATAATGGTGAAAACCGTTTTAAAATTGGACTAAATGTTTTTATTTTATAGCATTTTATGAGACAAACATGGCCAAAGAGCGGTTTTAAGAAAACACGCTTTGAATATTGTATATAAATATATCAAAAGTACTTAAAAGTAAGTTAGTGGGTAATGCACAACCATAATGGTGTCAATTGTAGCAATCTGACAGAAAGGAACCCTTATTAAAATTGCCGGAACCCTTATTAAAATTGACGCTAGTGTGTATGAGTGATGAATAAGAGAAATTCCGAGCCTGTCAGCTCAGTCACTTTAAATATCGGATCAGTCAAAAAGGCCTTTTCTACAATTTAAAAAAAAATCAAAATTCAGTCTCCATCAATTACAATAGCATCTTCCTTTGCATTAATAATTCATAAATATTGCCTGCACCTGCCTTCTTTTTGAACACGTTTTAGTTTTAAAATCGCATTTTAGAATCACCATATTTTTATTTTATTTTACGCTTTTTAGTCTTTGTTTACCAGAAATTCATTATTTTCATAGCATTTATTAGCTGAATATTTTTACTTTAAATCATCGGGAATTTTATTTTATTACTAAGGATATAATGCAATTAACAATGATACACAATGTGACGGTCGGGTCTACTTGTGGAGTTTAGGGGTGACGCGATGCTCAATATTTGAGTTTAATTTCTTGTTGGTCTAATTTTGTAATCGCTGTTTTTGTGGAATACTTGATGCGGCCCAGTCTCACTCAGACACTACCTACTGCAGCTCCCGGATAATTTGAGTTTGAGACCCCTTATTTAATGAGTAACATTTTAAAGACTAAAAAAGCAAATGTAAATAAAATAAATAAAAAACAAATGGGGGTCAGACTTATGCTCTAGTGCAATGCTTCCCTGTGATTGTAAGTTTTTACATATCATTTCATAAAAAATTGCATTGTTTGTAGTGGTTACATTTGATTTTAAATGCCTCATCAAAATTCATTTATAGAAATTTGACACCAGCACAGAAACAAATAATCCAGGCCTTTGCTGAGACAGAGAAGGGAATAGAAGGAACAGTTGATGGATTGGCTCAAACAAAGGGAGGCGGTTAGTAGTTTTCAATTTATTCTTTTTATTGGGGGTAATATATTAGAATAAAGAATTTATTCTTTTTCTTGTAAAGTCTTTGACATGCAGTTTCCATAAACTGAAATACATTTTTTTTAAACTTACAAAAAGAAACCAAATTTTAATACTAGAGGCATAAACAATTGCCTGGAGTTTATGAAGCATTTACCTTTAAAAATACTTATACAACATAGACATCCACTGAGTATTTGAACCAGAGAGGAAAGATATTTAGGCACAGTTTTAAATTACCGTACACCAATGTTTCTTTAATTCACCATGCCTTCATCAGGTTGTGAAACCAATTTTCAGTGTAAAAATTGAAAGAGAACTTCATATGCCAATAATATTAAGATCCAACAAAAAGTGTTGTCAAAGTAATCAGCATCCAACATGTGCTAACTGGGGACCTTCCCATTCTGTTTCAGGTGGGAAGTTCCCTGATGAGCGCGTCATGGGAGAACCCTTGCCTGAAGAAGAAGATGAAGGCTTTTTTTCAAAGTTAAAGCGCAAACTTTTCGGATAATGTGATAATCCTGATTCAGTTATTTATAAATACATCAGGGGGCACAAGAGAAAATAAAGTTAAATAATTTTTTAAGGCCAAAAATAAAATCCATCACTTGTTAACAACTCAACATTAGGTTTAAAAAATATTGTCAGTATCCAGCTATCAATGGGGTTTTTCACCCATTCAAGCCAAAAGTGCTCAGAAATGTCACTCCTTTGTTTCTAAAAAGATGGAAATACTTTAGGTGTACAGTAATTTGCTTCATAGAGATATTAAAAACAAATCAATTTGGTTTTCTATTCACATGACATAATGTGAATTACCCTCATAAATGGTTGTTTTATGTGTTGTATTACAGATTTTTTTCCATTGCCTTTGCATGTGGACATTTGTAAATGTCAAACAATGGCAAAGCACTCCACTACTCATGCTAAGCATCTTTAGAATAAACTATTTAAGGAATAGCCATCATGTAAACAAAATATTTGTTGGTTAGCTCTCTTGATCTCCAATCCTGGGCAACTTGCATTTAATAGTGAATGTTCCTCTTTTGTTTAGTAACATGTCAACAACAGGATTTGTCAGAGCTGGGCTGAATTGTTCATAGAAAACTTAATAAATGTGCCTCTCCTATTCTAAATAATATTTAGAATATATTTAGAGCTAATAAAACAAGGCATGCTTATATTACCATAATAATTAGTCATTTTGAAATGTCAGTTTAAAAGTAGGATTAATCTGACTTCTAGAAGATATGGAACAATCTTAAAACTAATGTAAAGTAATCGCAGTCCTGGTTCATGCTGCTGACAATCTTTCTGTTGATTGATTCTTTATTCTTGAATGGTATTATCAGAAATGTACTTTAATATAAATGATTGAATTACAGGAAGGCTCAAATATGCATGTCTAGATATCAGTCTGTTCATTTTCATTTATTGAATTGAGAATGTGATGTTATTTAACAGAGGAAATGACAGAACCTACATCTTTGGCATACATTCTCTTTGCTGCAAGCTGAGGAATATTTGTGCCACCAATGATAAAAATTCTCACCCATTGATAAAACCTGAGTCTAGCTAACAAAAATATATCTCCTAGGTCTGCATGTAATTGATGACCCTGATGGTAAAGTAGCTAGCATCCGAGACAATCTGAGCCAGTCGGCAGGGTCGAAAAAGGCATCCAGGAGTCACGGCAGTGTTGAGGATTCCGATGTAGATGGAAAAGCTGTAGGAAAAAATACGTGATTCTTTTGTGGGGAACAAATGTGATGTGTTCTGAGAAAATTGAAAAAAATGTTGACTGATTGAAAAACATTTAGTTCCTAATTTAAGGCCATATTATGTAATGTGAACCATTGCTTCCACTAGTGCAGGGGTCTGCAACCTGTTTATGAGTGAGCAGCCTTTTAAAACTGCTAGTAAAGAAAAACTAGAGCCATGGGTTGCCGACCACTGCACTAGTACCATGTCTTTTTTTATGTTGCTCTGGGATGCAAAGTGAATGAAATTCATGACTATGAATATGAAACCCCTGTGATTATAAGATGTAATTACTGAAGTTGGATTTCTGAAGCCAACTGGTTATGTGACAATATTAAAGTAATGTTTGAAATGACAGATGCCAGGCCAATTTATATTGTTTCATATGAACCAAATACAGTTTTTACTTTTAGGAAGTCGCAGCTTCTTTGACTATAATAATAATAAATTAGAAGAATTTGGCTTGCAGCTACGATGTGCTTCATTGTTGTCACCAAACAATACCAAGTGGAAGGTGGTCTTGAGTTAACAAAATTAATTTTTTAGAGGTTTCTTATACTAAAAGTCATGTACTACATTGGAGGTTTCAGTTTAAACACCTTGGTTTCTTAACATTCAACTGTTCATGTTTTCCCTTGCTGGCAAGAGGATCATGGGAAACTCCTGTTGAAAAAAGAAGGAAAAAGATTAATGCTTTTTTCCTATATGATCAGAATCCAAGCAATCTTGAGTGAAACAATGGCTGCATATTGCATTTGTTCAGATAGAGTTGCCGTCTGTTGTTTGCAAGGGAAGATGTGTTGGTTCGTTTTACAACAGTTTTAATAGAGGCTATGATTCTATGATTTGTTCAGAGCCGATTTATCAGAATAAAGAAATATGATGAACATGTTATTCTGGATTGTTGTCTTTCAGTTGTATCGTTTATTTAAAATTATTTACACACTGAATGTTGGTGTATGGTCCTGAAGATTGGCAAAATTCAACAGTTGCAATTACTCAAGAAGTACTGGTTATCCCGTGTTGGGGAAACAACAGTTGCAATTACCGGTACTCAATAATTAAGGGTATCCCATGTTGTTCTGAATAATTGTTTCTTGAAGGTAATATAAAAAAAAGGGGCTTGATTTTATTTATAAAATTTTTAAAATGATGTGTGTGTTAAATGGTGCACATTGGGGAGATTGTGCAAATAAAAAAAACCACCATCTGTGGAGTTTAGTCAAAGGTTTGCCACTGATGACATGTAGTTGGAAAGTTGATAGGGAGGGTTGATTTTATCCTACAAGTTGTGAGACTATGGTAGGACTTAGTTGATAGGGAGGGTTGATTTTATCCTACAAGTTGTGAGACTATGGTAGGACTTGGTGGGTAGGAAGGGTTGATTTTTTCCTTCAAGTTGTGAGACTATGGTAGGACTTAGTGGGTAGGAATGGTTGATTTTATCCTACAAGTTGTGAGACTATGGTAGGACTTGGTGGGTAGGAATGGTTGATTTTATCCTACAAGTTGTGAGACTATGTTAGGACTTGGTGGGTAGGAAGGGTTGATTTTATCCTACAAGTTGTGAGACTATGTTAGGACTTGGTGGGTAGGAAGGGTTGATTTTATCCTACAAGTTGTGAGACTATGTTAGGACTTGGTGGGTAGGAAGGGTTGATTTCATCCTACAAGTTGTGAGACTATGTTAGGACTTGGTGGGTAGGAAGGGTTGATTTTATCCTACAAGTTGTGAGACTATGTTAGGACTTGGTGGGTAGGAAGGGTTGATTTTATCCTACAAGTTGTGAGACTATGGTAGGACTTGGTGGGTAGGGAGGGTTGATTTTATCCTACAAGTTGTGAGAATATGGTAGGACTTGATGTGTAAGAAGTGCGAAAGAGGAATATGGGTGAGGTTCAGATGTTAAGGGAACTATAGTGGTTTTCGGAAGGTTGAGGTCAAGGTGAGTTGGGCGTCATACCGTTCTAATCTGTGAAGAGGCGCACACCAACATCAGGTCCATTGATTGTGAGCAAGTGAGTTATGTCAACCCCTCGCCACCCACCCCATTATCTCAGTGTGTTACGGTGGTTGTTATAACCCCTGTCAGTGTAGGTATGGCGGTGTCTGTCATTACTCCTTTACCTCTGTGTCAGTGTAGGTATGGCGGTGTCTGTCCTTACTCCTTTAACTCTGTGTCAGTGTAGGTATGGCGGTGTCTGTCCTTACTCCTTTAACTCTGTGTCAGTGTAGGTATGACGGTGTCTGTCATTACTCCTTTAACTCTGTGTCAGTGTAGGTATGGCGGTGTCTGTCATTACTCCTTTAACTCTGTGTCAGTGTAGGTATGGCGGTGTCTGTCATTACTCCTTTAACTCTGTGTCAGTGTAGGTATGACGGTGTCTGTCATTACTCCTTTACCTCTGTGTCAGTGTAGGTATGGCGGTGTCTGTCATTACTCCTTAACTCTGTGTCAGTGTAGGTATGACGGTGTCTGTCATTACTCCTTAACTCTGTGTCAGTGTAGGTATGACGGTATCTGTCATTACTCCTTTACCTCTGTGTCAGTGTAGGTATGACGGTGTCTGTCATTACTCCTTAACTCTGTGTCAGTGTAGGTATGACGGTGTCTGTCATTACTCCTTAACTCTGTGTCAGTGTAGGTATGACGGTATCTGTCATTACTCCTTTACCTCTGTGTCAGTGTAGGTATGACGGTGTCTGTCATTACTCCTTAACTCTGTGTCAGTGTAGGTATGACGGTGTCTGTCATTACTCCTTAACTCTGTGTCAGTGTAGGTATGACGGTATCTGTCATTACTCCTTTACCTCTGTGTCAGTGTAGGTATGGCGGTGTCTGTCCTTACTCCTTTACCTCTATGTCAGTGTAGGTATGACGGTGTCTGTCATTACTCCTTTACCTCTGTGTCAGTGTAGGTATGGCGGTGTCTGTCCTTACTCCTTTAACTCTGTGTCAGTGTAGGTATGGCGGTGTCTGTCCTTACTCCTTTAACTCTGTGTCAGTGTAGGTATGACGGTGTCTGTCATTACTCCTTTACCTCTGTGTCAGTGTAGGTATGACGGTGTCTGTCATTACTCCTTTACCTCTGTGTCAGTGTAGGTATGACGGTGTCTGTCATTACTCCTTTACCTCTGTGTCAGTGTAGGTATGACGGTGTCTGTCATTACTCCTTTACCTCTGTGTCAGTGTAGGTATGACGGTGTCTGTCATTACTCCTTTACCTCTGTGTCAGTGTAGGTATGACGGTGTCTGTCATTACTCCTTTACCTCTGTGTCAGTGTAGGTATGACGGTGTCTGTCATTACTCCTTTACCTCTGTGTCAGTGTAGGTATGACGGTGTCTGTCATTACTCCTTTACCTCTGTGTCAGTGTAGGTATGACGGTGTCTGTCATTACTCCTTTACCTCTGTGTCAGTGTAGGTATGACGGTGTCTGTCATTACTCCTTTACCTCTGTGTCAGTGTAGGTATGACGGTGTCTGTCATTACTCCTTTACCTCTGTGTCAGTGTAGGTATGACGGTGTCTGTCATTACTCCTTTACCTCTGTGTCAGTGTAGGTATGACGGTGTCTGTCATTACTCCTTTACCTCTGTGTCAGTGTAGGTATGACGGTGTCTGTCATTACTCCTTTACCTCTGTGTCAGTGTAGGTATGACGGTGTCTGTCATTACTCCTTTACCTCTGTGTCAGTGTAGGTATGACGGTGTCTGTCATTACTCCTTTACCTCTGTGTCAGTGTAGGTATGACGGTGTCTGTCATTACTCCTTTACCTCTGTGTCAGTGTAGGTATGGCGGTGTCTGTCATTACTCCTTTACCTCTGTGTCAGTGTAGGTATGGCGGTGTCTGTCATTACTCTTTTACCTCTGTGTCAGTGTAGGTATGACGGTGTCTGTCCTTACTCCTTTACCTCTGTGTCAGTGTAGGTATGACGGTGTCTGTCATTACTCCTTTACCTCTGTGTCAGTGTAGGTCTGACGGTGTCTGTCATTACTCCTTTACCTCTGTGTCAGTGTAGGTATGACGGTGTCTGTCATTACTCCTTTACCTCTGTGTCAGTGTAGGTCTGACGGTGTCTGTCATTACTCCTTTACCTCTGTGTCAGTGTAGGTATGACGGTGTCTGTCATTACTCCTTTACCTCTGTGTCAGTGTAGGTCTGACGGTGTCTGTCATTACTCCTTTACCTCTGTGTCAGTGTAGGTATGACGGTGTCTGTCATTACTCCTTTACCTCTGTGTCAGTGTAGGTATGACGGTGTCTGTCATTACTCCTTTACCTCTGTGTCAGTGTAGGTATGACGGTGTCTGTCATTACTCCTTTACCTCTGTGTCAGTGTAGGTATGACGGTGTCTGTCATTACTCCTTTACCTCTGTGTCAGTGTAGGTATGACGGTGTCTGTCATTACTCCTTTACCTCTGTGTCAGTGTAGGTATGACGGTGTCTGTCATTACTCCTTTACCTCTGTGTCAGTGTAGGTATGACGGTGTCTGTCATTACTCCTTTACCTCTGTGTCAGTGTAGGTATGACGGTGTCTGTCATTACTCCTTTACCTCTGTGTCAGTGTAGGTATGACGGTGTCTGTCATTACTCCTTTACCTCTGTGTCAGTGTAGGTATGACGGTGTCTGTCATTACTCCTTTACCTCTGTGTCAGTGTAGGTATGACGGTGTCTGTCATTACTCCTTTACCTCTGTGTCAGTGTAGGTATGACGGTGTCTGTCATTACTCCTTTACCTCTGTGTCAGTGTAGGTATGACGGTGTCTGTCATTACTCCTTTACCTCTGTGTCAGTGTAGGTATGACGGTGTCTGTCATTACTCCTTTACCTCTGTGTCAGTGTAGGTATGACGGTGTCTGTCATTACTCCTTTACCTCTGTGTCAGTGTAGGTATGACGGTGTCTGTCATTACTCCTTTACCTCTGTGTCAGTGTAGGTATGACGGTGTCTGTCATTACTCCTTTACCTCTGTGTCAGTGTAGGTATGACGGTGTCTGTCATTACTCCTTTACCTCTGTGTCAGTGTAGGTATGACGGTGTCTGTCATTACTCCTTTACCTCTGTGTCAGTGTAGGTATGACGGTGTCTGTCATTACTCCTTTACCTCTGTGTCAGTGTAGGTATGACGGTGTCTGTCATTACTCCTTTACCTCTGTGTCAGTGTAGGTATGACGGTGTCTGTCATTACTCCTTTACCTCTGTGTCAGTGTAGGTATGACGGTGTCTGTCATTACTCCTTTACCTCTGTGTCAGTGTAGGTATGACGGTGTCTGTCATTACTCCTTTACCTCTGTGTCAGTGTAGGTATGACAGTGTCTGTCATTACTCCTTTAACTCTGTGTCAGTGTAGGTATGACAGTGTCTGTCATTACTCCTTTAACTCTGTGTCAGTGTAGGTATGACGGTGTCTGTCATTACTCCTTTACCTCTGTGTCAGTGTAGGTATGACGGTGTCTGTCATTACTCCTTTACCTCTGTGTCAGTGTAGGTATGACAGTGTCTGTCATTACTCCTTTAACTCTGTGTCAGTGTAGGTATGACAGTGTCTGTCATTACTCCTTAACTCTGTGTCAGTGTAGGTATGACAGTGTCTGTCATTACTCCTTAACTCTGTGTCAGTGTAGGTATGGCGGTGTCTGTCATTACTCCTTTACCTCTTTGTCAGTGTAGGTATGACGGTGTCTGTCATTACTCCTTCACCTCTGTGTCAGTGTGTGTGACGGTGTATGTCATTACTGCTTTACTTCTGTGTCAGTAAGTGTGTGACAGTATGTCATCAGGGCCATGGCAAGCACAATCTGTAACAGTGGCAAAAGTCTGAATTTGAGACATAATAACACACATGTTCTCCATGAAAGAAGACACTTAATCAAAGAAGACACATTTCAGCCACTGAAAATGGCGCCCGGGGCCCTGCACTGGTATGTCGTAATCCATTCACCTCTCAGTGTGTTAATTTACCTCTGAAATTCCACCACTCGTAGAGTGGTGGTCACGTGATATAGTTCTAATGTGTTGAAGCAAGTCACATGGGATTCAACTCTGCAGGCTACAACATGTAAGTACGATGGCTGTCATTTAACTATGAAAAAAAACAACAACTCCGAAATCTTAATAAGTTTACAGTTAAATTACATTATTAAAACGTTATAATATTCTTGAGCGCAACTTACAGAGGAAAAACCTCTCTTGCCGCCTTTAATTTATAAATAAATCTAAATACTCGGGAAGATAGACATCTTTTCCAAAGCCAGATTCAAAGTTTTCAATTGAATACCGCTGTCCTTACTGAAACATAATCAGACTTGAGGTCTACGTTACGCATGAATTTATACTACATTAGGGATCAGTGAGTTGTCTGAGTGAAATCCTGAAGATCAAGTGGTTCCACAAAACCCCAAAAACAGTATCCGGTAAGAAATGAGGAAAATGAAAGGACAAATTCTAGTGAAATATGAAATCAAGAAAAGAGCACTGGTGTGAAACCCATGCCGAATATAACATTAGAAGCACTGGTGTGGATCACATGCCAAATATAACAAGACAAGCCAATGGTGTGGAACCCATGCCACATATAACATGACAAGCACTGGTGTGGAACACATGTCAAATATAACAAGACAAGCCACTGGTGTGGAACCCATGCCAAATATAACACGAGAAGCACTGGTGTGAAACCCATGCCAAATATAACAAGGCAAGCCAATGGTGTGGAACCCAAGCCACATATAACATGAGAAGCACTAATGTGGAACACATGACAAATATAACAAGGCAAGCCACTGGTGTGAAACCCATGTCAAGTATAACATGAGAAGCACTGGCGTGGAACCCCAAAATATCAAGACGACGAGAAAGACTTAAAAAAACAACAACAACTTACGAAGATAGCTCTACAAGGATGCTATAAAGAATTGAAAGAGAGAAAAGAGCCAGAACCCGAAAGGCTTGGAAAGAAATTTTTGATGGTCTATACTCCCCTGGGAGTTGAAAGAAATTGTTGATGGCCTATACTCCCCTGGGAGTTGAAAGAAATTGTTGATGGCCTATACTCCCCTGGGAGTTGAAAGAAATTGTTGATGGCCTATACTCCCTTGGGAGTTGAAAGAAATTGTTGATGGCCTATACTCCCTTGGGAGTTGAAAGAAATTGTTGATGGCCTATACTCCCCTGGGAGTTGAAGAAATTGTTGATGGCCTATACTCCCCTGGGAGTTGAAAGAAATTGTTGATGGCCTATACTCCCTTGGGAGTTGAAAGAAATTGTTGATGGCCTATACTCCCCTAGGAGTTGAAAGAAATTGTTGATGGCCAATACTCCCCTAGGAGTTGAAAGAAATTGTTCATGGCCTATACTCCCCTGGGAGTTGAAAGAAAAGAATAAGATCTCCTTGACATCGGCGCCGGGATGGCCAAACGTCCGTAAATTCGTGTCCAAAACAATCTGCCCTTAAACACTTTAGTACAGCGGGTCTCAACCTGTGAGTCGCGATACCTAAGGGGGGGGGGGTGGGGGGTCGAACGACTCTTTCCCATGGGTCGCCTGAGACCACCGGAGGACGTTAGTCAGGGAAGTATCATTTGATAGATTCCTGCCTGTGACTGAGGATGAGGTGAGGCGAGTCATCATCAGGTCTGCTCCCAAGTCTTGTGCCCTCGATCCGATCTCGTCCCACTGTTTGTAGAATGCCTTGACATCCTCCTCCCAGCACTCACCTCCATCATAAATTCTTCGATTCTCTCTGGCATCTTCCCTCCCATTTTTAAACGGTCGATAGTCCTGCCACTCCTAAAGAAACCCTCACTTGATCCAAACACACTCAAGAATTACCGCCCCGTCAGCAACCTCTCCTTTCTCTCAAAAATCATAGAAAAACTCATACTCTCTCAGCTCTCTGACTATCTTCACTCTCGCAATCTCTATCCTTCCTCTCAGTCCGCCTACCGACTTGTTGCTCTCTCAGATAACAATGTTGCTCTCTCGGATCATAATGAAGCCCCTCTCAGATCACTATGTAGCACTATCAGATCACAAAGTAGCCCTCTCAGATCACAATGTAGTCCTATCACATCACAATGCAGCTTTTTGAAATCAGACTGTAGCTCTCTCGAATCACAATGTAGCCGTCTCAGAACACAATGTAGTTCTCTCAGGTCATGAGCGACCTCCTGAGCGCGATGGACGATGGCAAACTCTCTTTCTCAGTCTGTTAGATCTCTCTGCTGCATTTGATACCATTGACCACCAGATTCTTCTTGACCGCCTTCATCTTTCTTTCGGACTTACTGGCTCAGCTTTAAACTAGTTTCAATCATATCTTTCTGACAGAACTCAAAAAGTCTCTATTTCCAACCGCTCTTCCAAACCTTCAGCCCTGTCTATTGGAGTTCCTCAAGGATCGGTCCTTGGGCCGGTCCTTTTCATCCTCTACACTAAACCTCTATCATCTCTCATTAGCCACCACTCAGTTTCCAGTCAATCCTTTGCTGATGACACTCAAATCAGTGACTCTTGCTTTCCTGATCAACTTGATGCCACAATCCTTCGCGTACAGGAGTGCGTGGATGACGTAAAGCGTTGGATGACTTGCAACAAACTGAAGCTAAATGATGATAAAACGGAAATCGTTCTCATCCACTCTCAAAACAAACCTCTCCCTCCATCCGCTCCTTCTTCTATATCTATTGGCAACTCTGACATCACACTCTCTTCCTCTGCCAGAAACCTTGGAGTCACGCTTACAGACACCCTCTCCATG
>CAXITT010000009.1:1732910-1807951 GCA_964033795.1 Lymnaea stagnalis
TTGTTCACATGTATCAGCTGTGTAAAGGTTGTTCACTAGTACAAGCTGTGTAAAGGTTGTTGTTCACATGTACAAGCTGTGTAAAGGTTGTTGTTCACATGTACCAGCTGTTTAAAGGTTATTGTTCACATATATCAGCTGTGTAAAGGTTGCTGTTCACATGTATCAGCTGTGTAAAGGTTGTTGTTCACATGTACCAGCTGGGTAAAGGTTGTTGTTCACATGTACCAGCTGTGTAAAGGTTGTTGTTCACATATATCAGCGGTGTAAAGGTTATTGTTCACATGTACCAGCAGTGTAGAGGTTGTTGTTCACATGTACCAGCTGTGTAAAGGTTGTTGTTCACATGTATCAGCTGTGTAAAGGTTGTTGTTCACATGTATCAGCTGTGTAAAGGTTATTGTTCACATGTATCAGCTGTGTAAAGGTTGTTGTTCACATGTACCAGCTGTGTAAAGGTTGTTGTTCACATGTATCAGCTGTGTAAAGGTTGTTGTTCATATGTATCAGCTGTGTAAAGGTTGTTGTTCACATGTACCAGCTGTGTAAAGGTTGTTGTTCACATGTACCAGCTGTGTAAAGATTATTTTTCACATGTACCAGCTGTGTAAAGGCTGTTGTTCACATGTACCAGCTGTGTAAAGGTTGTTGTTCACATGTACCAGCTGTGTAAAGGTTATTGTTCACATGTACCAGCTGTGTAAAGGTTGTTGCTCACATGTATCAGCTGTGTAAAGGTTATTGTTCACATGTATCAGCTGTGTAAAGGTTGTTGTTCACATGTATCAGCTGTGTAAAGGTTGTTGTTCACATGTACCAGCTGTGTAAAGGTTATTGTTCACATGTATCAGCTGTGTAAAGGTTGTTGTTCACATGTACCAGCTGTGTAAAGGTTATTGTTCACATGTACCAGCTGTGTAAAGTTTGTTGTTTACATGTACCAGCTGCTTAAAGGTTATTGTTCAAATATACCAGCTGTGTAAAGGTTATTTTTCACATGTACCAGCTGTGTAAAGGCTGCTGTTCACATGTATCAGCTGTGTAAAGGTTGTTGTTCACATGTACCAGCTGTGTAAAGGTTGTTGTTCACATGTACCAGCTGTGTAAAGGTTGTTGTTCACATGTACCAGCTGTGTAAAGGTTGTTGTTCACATGTACCAGCTGTGTAAAGGCTGTTGTTCACATGTATCAGCTGTGTAAAGGCTTTTGTTCCAATGTACCAGCTGTGTAAAGGTTATGGTTCACATGTATCAGCTGTGTAAAGGTTGTTGTTCACATGTACCAGCTGTGTAAAGGTTGTTCACTAGTACAAGCTGTGTAAAGGTTGTTGTTCACAGCTGTGTAAAGGTTATTGTTCACATGTATCAGCTGTGTAAAGGTTGTTGTTCACATGTACCAGCTGTGTAAAGGTTGTTGTTCACATGTATCAGCTGTGTAAAGGTTGTTGTTCATATGTATCAGCTGTGTAAAGGTTGTTGTTCACATGTACCAGCTGTGTAAAGGTTGTTGTTCACATGTACCAGCTGTGTAAAGATTATTTTTCACATGTACCAGCTGTGTAAAGGCTGTTGTTCACATGTATCAGCAGGTAAAGGTTATTGTTCACATGTACCAGCTGTGTAAAGTTTGTTGCTCACATGTATCAGCTGTTTAAAGGCTGTTGTTCACATGTACAAGCTGTGTAAAGGTTATTGTTCACATGTATCAGATGTGTAAAGGTTGTTGTTCACATGTACCAGCTGTGTAAAGGTTATTGTTCACATGTACCAGCTGTGTAAAGTTTGTTGTTCACATGTACCAGCTGTGTAAAGGTTGTTGTTCACATGTACAAGCTGTTTAAAGGTTGTTGTTCACATGTACCAGCTTTTTAAAGGTTATTGTTCACATGTATCAGCTGTGTAAAGGTTGTTGTTCACATGTACCAGCTGTGTAAAGATTGTTGTTCACATGTACCAGCTGTGTAAAGGTTGTTGTTCACATGTACCAGCTGTGTAAAGGTTGTTGTTCACATGTACCAGCTGTGTAAAGGTTGTTGTTCACATGTACCAGCTGTGTAAAGGTTGTTGTTCACATGTACCAGCTGTGTAAAGGTTGTTCACTAGTACAAGCTGTGTAAAGGTTGTTGTTCACATGTACAAGCTGTGTAAAGGTTGTTGTTCACATGTACCAGCTGTTTAAAGGTTATTGTTCACATGTATCAGCTGTGTAAAGGTTGTTTTTCACATGTATCAGCTGTGTAAAGGCTTCTGTTCACATGTACCAGCTGTGTAAAGGCTGTTGTTCACATGTACCATCTGTGCAAAGGCTGCTGTTCACATGTACCAGCTGTGTAAAGGTTGTTGTTCACATGTACCAGCTGTGTAAATGTTGTTGTTCACATGTACCAGCTGTGTAAAGGTTGTTGTTCACATGTGACCAGCTGTGTAGAGGTTGTTGTTCACATGTACCAGCTGTGAAAGGTTGTTGTTCACATGTACCAGCTGTGTAAAGGCTGTTGTTCACATGTACCAGCTGTGTAAAGGCTGTTGTTCACATGTACCAGCTGTGTAAAGGTTGTTGTTCACATGTATCAGCTGTGTAAAGGCTGTTGTTCCAATGTACCAGATGTGTAAAGGTTATTGTTCACAAGTATCAGCTGTGTAAAGGTTGTTGTTCACATGTACCAGCTGTGTAAATGTTGTTGTTCACATGTACAAGCTGTGTAAAGGTTGTTGTTCACATGTACAAGCTGTGTAAAGGTTGTTGTTCACATGTACCAGCTGTGTAAAGGTTATTGTTCACATGTACCAGCTGTGTAGAGGTTGTTATTCACATGTATCAGCTGTGTAAAGGCTGCTGTTCACATGTATCAGCTGTGTAAAGGTTAATGTTCACATGTACCAGCTGTGTAAAGGTTGTTGTTTATATGTATCAGCTGTGCAAAGGTTGTTGTTCACATGTACCAGCTGTGTAGAGGTTGTTGTTCACGTGTAACAGCTGTGCAAAGGCTGTTGTTCACATGTACCAACGGTGTAAAGCAACCTTTGTTTCGGGTCCCAGCTACAGAAGTGATACACATTGATAAAGATATTGAATCTTTTTATTGATGTTGGTCCTGTAGAAACTCGAAGAATTGTTTTTTCAACTAACACATTAATCTTGCTGGAGACCAACTAAAATCTTTGAAATTACAACCAGCATGGAATGATGGACGTGATTGGCTGGACAACATGGAATGATGGACGTGATTGGTTGGACAACATGGAATGATGGACGTGATTGGCTGGACAACATGGAATGATGGACGTGATTGGCTGGACAACATGGAATGATGTACGTGATTGGCTGGACAACATGGAATGATGGACGTGATTTGCTTGACAACATGGAATGATGGACGTGATTGGCTTGACAACATGGAATGATGGAGGTGATTGGCTGGAACATATATTTTTTTTTTTTGGTCGCTTTTTCCAGACACAAAAAGAATTGCTTTGCAGGCAAATATGAAAAATTGTTGTGGCAGGAAAATATGAACACTTTGTTTTGGCAGGCGAACATGAACAATCTGTTGGGCAGACAAATATGAACAATTTGTTGTGGCAGGCAAATGTGAACAATTTGTTGTTGCAGGCAATTATTAACAATTTGTTGTGGCAGAAAAAAATGAACCATTTGTTGTTGCAGGCAAAATATGAACAACTGGTTGTGGCAGGCAATTATTAACAATTTGTTGTGGCAGGCAAATATGAACAATTTGTTGTTGCAGGCAAATATGAACAACTTGTTGTGGCAGGCAAATATGAATAATTTGTTGTGGCAGGCAAATATGAACAATTTTTTGTTACAGGCTAATTTGTTTTTGCAGGTAAATGTGAACAACTTGTTGTGGCAGACAAAGTGTTGTTGTTGTTGTTTTTTTGGGGGGGGGGGTGGGAGAGGGACAGGTAAGGATCTTAAAATGTCTAATTATGAGGCTAGCAAGGCTTATCAATAAGATGCTGAAGATTATCGTAATAAAATTATGGCTAAAGAAAAACTTTTATGCGTAGATGCTAAATTATCAAAAGCTACAATGAAAAGCAGCCAAAAGAAGCGGTAGAAAAAGTGAAAAATCAAAAATCATGATATTAGATCATAAAACTTTTATCTTAACAAAATCTAGCATTTCAAGGACATGACGAGAAATTTGCATCTGATAATCTTCGTAACTTGTTAGAATTTGAGGATTTTTGAGAAACTACTCACCAATACTTAGAGAATGAGTGGTTAGATGATTTTTTGGGGAACTACTCACCAATACTGAAAGAATGAGTGGATAGATGATTGTTGGGGGAACCCCAATCACAGCACACATGTTGTATAAGTGGACCAATAACAGCACACATGTTGTTTAAGTGGACCAATCACAGCACACTTGTATAAGTGGACCAATCACAGCCCACATGTTGTATAAGTGGACCAATCGCAGCACAGATTCTATAGGTTTCTCTTTCCCCTAATTTTTGCCTATGACGTTTCCTACACTGAAAGTGTAATTTCCGTAAACACACCTATCATCAACATTATGTTCATCATTTCAGCCTCGTTCTCACCCAGCTCTTACACTTCATCAATAAAGATATTGATTAAAGACATTTTCGATTGAGTTTAATCATGACATTAGCTAAATATAGCCAATTAATTTGTTCAAGTCGTATACTTATGTTAATTAATGAGATACTATTATAAATAAATAGAAATGACTGGTGTTTAATTTTTGTGCATTCCAAAAGAAGAGCTTTTAACCGTTTAATACTTTTTTTATGACTCAGATCTTCCAGGAATGGGAATTTACATGTTCAAATCAAGAAAAATTGGCGGGTGGGTCACAATTAAAAATGTTATTTGATATCTAGCTGTGTACAAAATTTCGACACCCCCGAAATAATATAAACTTTTAGTCCCACTAGATATTACTCAAATGTGGAGGGACAACTGCTCAAATCTATCATACTTTATCCATCTAGACCAGGGGTCGTCAACCTTTCGAGACAGAAGAGTCAAAAGTTACAATTTACAAAACTTCCCACTTTTTAAAGAGCCACTAACATTTTTATTTCAATATAATTATGAATATTTGCGCATGGAACGGGAGAGCCGCATCTTGACATCAAAAGAGCCGCATGCCGCTCGCGAGCCGCAGGTTGCCGACCCCAGATCTAGACAGTAACCGGGACCCGAACTGCCGGTAATGAACGCTAGTCCCAGAAACATGGGAATACCTTTTAACTTCGTGCACTTCACTTGAACTTGGGAGGCAAGGACGTTAAGTGGACTTGGGAGGCTAGGACGGCGAGTGGACTTCGGAGGCTAGGATGGCAAGTGGACTTGGGAGGCTAGGACGGCAAGTGGACGTGGGAGGCTAGGACGGCAAGTGGACTTGGGAGGCTAGGACGGAAAGTGGATCCAAAATGACAGACATGTTGTACGGCACAGTCCAACAGATGGAGCTTCTTAAAGGAAATCTTGTAGTGGCCATAAAGCATGAGAATTTGGTCTCCAGCCAGAGCATGGATTAGTTGTTGCTCCGAGATGCTGAAAATAAACAATCTTCATGTTAGGTGAAATAAAAGATTTGTTAAAACCACCATGGGGCGCCATAAATCATTGAGGGGGCTCTGATTCTTATATTTTTGTCAAATTTCGATTCTTTTGTGACCCGTGGATCCCCTTAAATAAATTAAATCCATTTAAAATTTTTATTCCTCACATAATAAGAGGGTGTCATACAAATATGCTCCCACCTAGCCCAAATTAAAAATAAACATTTAAAATAGTACTCTAGGGAATATTCCTTAATCTTCAAGGATTTCATATTGCCACTGTTTTCTCGGATCTTAAAAAAAAACAAACACACATACAGACTCCACAGACACACACTCCACATCGTGACGAAGATCAATATGTCACATATTTATTGCCAGTTAATGTCCAGACAATTTGGCTAGAGATTAAAACAATGTTTTTATGAGGTTGGCACTTTAGGCATGCACGCTACTGTTGATTACTGTAGATTTTAATGGCGATAGAATCAAAGGCCAGGTTTCTCATAAGTTGGGGAATTTATGAGAGCTCAACACAGGGAGAGCCGGGCTTTGTGGGCTGAAAGTCAACATGAGGATTGAATTTAATGTGGAATTACAGATTGGGAAAAATGTTTACTCTTCGAGTTGATTATAAAGAACAATGGAATAGAAGTCACGCAGTTGAGCGCTACTCAAATAAGTGCGCATATTTCAATTAGTGCGCTCATAGAATTTCCTTTTATAATCATATCTTTATAAACATGTTTATATATTATATATGTTTATATACTTATATGTTTATAAATAGGTTTATGTTTATAATATGTTTATAAAATTAATGTTTATGTATGTCTATGAACTACGCTTACTTCAATTGTGTAAAAAAAATTTAAACACAAAAATTTACGTTTTGGCAGTAACTTAGCGTAATTATAAGGGGGTGGGGGTCAAAAGGATTGGCCTCCCTAAGGCGCACAGTGTTCAAGGGCGTACAGTGTTCAAGGGCGCACAGTGCTCAAGGGCGCCCAATTTCTAAAGATAGACGCATTACTTAATTTTTAAATAAATCTATATGTCTAATAACGAAAGAGTTCCTGGAAACTATGTGAACATACTTGCGCTTCTTGGCTGTGATAGAGAACCGGTGTCATGGGCTCAGTAAGTGGGTGCGGACCACATGGGCTCAGTAAGTGGGTGCAGACCACATGGGCTCAGTCAGTGGGAGCGGACCACATGGGCTCAGTAAGTGGGTGCGGACCACATGGGCTCAGTAAGTGGGTGCGGACCACATGGGCTCAGTAAGTGGGTGCGGACTACATGGGCTCACATTTCACATCTCACAACTCACATCTAACAACTCCCATGGGTTTGTATTTTTGCTAACACATCGAGATTCGTCCTGTAGCGTTGATTTATCAGCACACATTTTCTAGTCGCATTTAATGAACATTGTTAGTGTAGAGCACCACGCATTTAATGAACATTGTTAATGTAGAGCACCACGCATTTAATGAACATCGTTAATGTAGAGCACCACGCATTTAATGAACATTGTTAATGTAGAGCACCACGCATTTAATGAACATTGTTAATGTAGAGCACCACGCATTTAATGAACATTGTTAATGTAGAGCACCACGCATTTAATGAACATTGTTAATGTAGAGCACCACACATTTAATGAACATTGTTAATGTAGAGCACCAGAAATAAAAGCGTAGTTTTTTGGTTCAGTTTTAGATGACGTCTCGTGAGGCCCGTGGAAGAGTCAGAGACACAATCAGTTGCCACGGCGACGCCATGGAAGCGTTAAGTTTGGCGTTCTGTTTGAGGTTCAGTTTGGGGTTCAGTTTGAGGTTCAGTTTGGGTTCAGTTTGAGGTTCAGTTTTGTTTTCAGTCTACGTTCAGCTTCAGTTCATGTTTGGAGTTCGTGTTTAGGTTTCGTTGTTTTATGGGTGGGTGGGTTGGGGGGGGGGGGGGGTGAAAGATTTTGTGGTCTGGGTTAAAATAAGTTATTTTGCTGGTACGAAAGAACTTTTATCGTGCTGTAATGAAAGAGCTTATTGTGCTGTAATGAAAGAGCTTATTGTGCTGGTACGAAAGAACTTTTATCGTGCTGTAATGAAAGAGCTTATTGTGCTGTAATGAAAGAGCTTATTGTGGTGTAATGAAAGAGCTTATTATGCTGTAATGAAAGAGCTTATTGTGCTGGTACGAAAGATCTTTTATCGTGATGTAATGAAAGAGCTTATTGTGCTGTAATGAAAGACTTTATTGTGCTGTAATGAAAGAGCTTATTGTGATGTAATGAAAGAGCTTATTGTGGTGTAATGAAAGAGCTTATTGTGCTGTAATGAAAGAGCTTATTGTGCTGTAGTGAAAGAGCTTATTGTGCTGTAATGAAAGAGCTTATTGTGGTGTAATGAAAGAAAGAGCTTATTGTGGTGTAATGAAAGAGCTTATTGTGCTGTAATGAAAGAGCTTATTGTGGTGTAATGAAAGAGCTTATTGTGCTGTAATGAAAGAGCTTATTATGCTGTAATGAAAGAGCTTATTCTGCTGGTATGAAAGAACTTTTATTGTGCTGTAATGAAAGAGCTTATTGTGCTGTAATGAAAGAGCTTATTATGCTGTAATGAAAGAGCTTATTCTGCTGGTATGAAAGAACTTTTATTGTGCTGTAATGAAAGAGCTTATTGTGCTGTAATGAAAGACCTTATTGTGCTGTAATGAAAGAGCTTATTGTGCTGTAATGAAAGAGCTTATTGAGCTGTAATGAAAGAGCTTATTGTGCTGTAACGAAAGAGCTTATTGTGCTGTAACGAAAGAGCTTATTGAGCTGTAATGAAAGAGCTTATTGTGCTGTAACGAAAGAGCTTATTGAGCTGTAATGAAAGAGCTTATTGTGCTGTAACGAAAGAGCTTATTGTGGTGAAACGGAAAAGCTCATAGTGATGAGATGAAGGGAATGAAGGGCTGATTTAATAATTTGTGTGTGTGTGTGTGGGGGGGGGGACTTTATTGGGCTTTGATCGTTAGCGAATTTTTCATTACATCCCAGAGTGGGCTTCACCTTTCATTATTTCATTACATCCCAGAGTGGGCTTCACCTTTCATTATTTCATTACATCCCGGCAGTGGGCTTCATCTTTCATTTGCCATAACAAATTGCTCTAAAATCATGTGATAAAATTGACCCATATCCATCCAGAAATTACTCTGATAGGAAATGTCCTGAACTAAACCTCCATAAAAACCCCCCCCCCCCCCACTCACCACAAGTCCTTCTCCCTAAACCCACTTTTGTCCAGGTTAGAATCGACTTCTTTAGATGAATCCTTTTTCTAACGATTTTCCATAGATTTGTTCATGCTGGTACCAACTACTTCAAACGCCGCGCATTTCACAACGACATAAAATGGCCCGGCAAACAGTAGAATGTCCTGACACCAAGCTGATAAAATCATTTAAGAGAATCTCATTTGTCCGTTGTTGACGTCACTACTTCATCTGTCCACATAGTTCTCTTTTTTATTAAAAAAAAATGTTTATATTTAAAGCATGCAGCGCTTCTCATCACTGGGACGCCATCTTGAAATGGATTTAACATTAAACGAGATGAAAGAAACCACAGCATGAAATTTATTAAAATAAAGTGAAGGGCACGTGTGAGTCTTAAACACAGCGCTGAAAACAAGTGATTACAAACTACTATAGGGTAGATGATGTTACATACTAATCAAGGGAAGTATACGTTACATACTAGTACATGGAAGATGATGTTACATACCAGTGAAGGGGAGACGTTCTTACATACCAGTATAGACAGAAGAGCTTCCAGCAAATGAGATTTGAGGTTTTTCCAATGGATACAAATTACCGAGGTTTGATTTCCAATTCACAAATTCAGAATGGTTAATTTCAGTCAACTAATCCTCCAATGGATTGTTGGGACCTGCTACCTGCTAACGGTAGCCAGCGTCCGTAGCTTGTATTTTTTAAAAATTAATTTTTATTTTTAGTTCAAATAGCGTGTCATGATTCTTTGCGTCTGGTTTTTTACCACCCACTACCTCTAAGCACAAAGTAAAAAAAAAAAGGAGTGGGGGGGGGGGGGGACCACACTATTTATTTTATTTTTTAAAATTTATTTTTTATTTTTAGTTCAAATGGCGTTGCATGATTCTTTGCGTATGTTTTTTTCCCACCCACTACCTCTAAGCACAAAGTAAAAAAAAAAAAGGGGGGGGGGGGTGGGGGGAACACACTATTTGATCTCAATATCCAACCCAGCCCGTTAAACAGATCGATTGTGATTGATTCTGGTCCAAGCCCCTCCTAGGGTTGTGAGAACAACCTATATTTTTTGTTACAGACAGTCTAAGATTACTCATGAATGAAAGACTCGGGTATGCTCGTGTCCACTGAGTTCCGCGCTGGGATCTCCAAGGGTCATTCATGTTGTAATGTTGGCATCTGTTCGACTGTGTAGAAAAGAGCTCTGCAAATATGACCAATTTAGGAATGCTTTCTTTCATTTCTCGGATGTGAACTTTGACCTTTGTATCGGGGCAACGGTAGAACGCTATTAGATTGGATTGTTTGAGTTCACACAGTGAAAACTTGTTCAACTGGATTTTTACAATTTAATCAATTATTATGTATTTATATTTTAAAGGAGAAATTAAATAAACGGTCTCTAAAATAAAAATACCCTTTAATGCCTACATTTTTGCTACAGCTTGTAATGCCTACATTTCGCTACAGCTTGATGCCTACAATTTTGCTATTAATTGATGCCTTACGACGCTAATATACTACATATTTTGCACTCATGTCAAATTCGATACTCAAACTCTCACATTTGTTTAAACCTTTTTGTTTGTTTGCAGTAACTCAGAAACAATCTATATACAATTATAATTTCGTATCTGTTGTCTTTTGAAATATGGAAATGCAGACGAGAAGACAGCTGAAGATCTGTACATTGAGCTAGACCAACAAACAATTTATGAACAAACCGGATTACCTCCTATGTCTGGCTGCCGTAAGTTGTCTCCCTTGGATTACCTCCCATCATACGCTGGTGAACTAGTCTCCTTTGGATTACCTCCCACTTCACGCTGGTGTACTTTCCTACCTTTGGGATTACCTCCCATCTCACTCTTGTGTAAGAGGAAATGAATTATGCTGCGTTATTTATGGCCGCCTGGCTTCTCATGCAAAGGACCACGGAGGTTCAAGGCCAGACGTACGAAGGCACGATGTCCATCTTCGCAGACAAACTTAGCAGCAGCAACTACCACACAGAGGTCAGACCTGTCAAAGACCAGTCCCGACCAATCATCGTGGACGTCAGTTTTGAGATCGTGTCCATCGTGAAGGTTGATGACGTGGCTCAGAGCTTCTACTGCAACGGCTTCGTGTTCTTTACCTGGAAGGACGAGGTAACATTTGTTGTAAAACATTTAAAGTGGGGGCGAATAAAAGGGTTAAATATTTTAGTGGTTTGTGTCAACATTGGTTAACTAGAAGAGTTGTTAAAATGCGATAGATAATATACCGAATTGGGGTAGAGAAATAATGTTTGATATTCATTGTTCACATTTGATCACGCGGTTGCGAAATCTAATGGTAATGTGTTAACATTCTTGATATTGGTCATGCGATTATATATATAATATGTATATATAAATATAATTATGTAGAGCAAAAACTTGTTCATTTACACTTGAGATTTATGACTATTACTAACTTAAAAATAATTACGTTTGAAAAAATACCTCCGCGTCGATATTCGTGTTGAAAAAATGTGTTGACATTTATCCCATATAGACCAACAGTTATTTTATTTATTGCAAAATGTGTTGACATTGATCCCATTTAGAAGAACAGTTATTTTATTTATTGCAAAATTGTCAATTTAATTTTTAAACAACAACCACAACTTATATTCCCCATCAATTTATTTTTTAAATAACACTCGAACAAAAGCTTGACTCCAAAGTCTTTTTAGACCATCAAATAGATCAACGTACGGTACCCGTGAAAACTAAAACGATGACGTAGACCACATGTAGATTGATGACGTCATCTTGTAATTAACAAATTATTCCTGGTAAAAAAGTTCAGCTTCCATGACATGTCGTACAGTTTATTAAAAAAAAGTCAATAAATACTCGCCTCCAAACGGTAAAAAAAAAAAAAAAGTATAATCTGACCTCCGTCTGGGAGATTGCTAAGCCGTCCCAAGTCAAAAGATCTTCATAAGAAATTACCACAGCGCCGTTACTGAAAGTTACTTTGTTTAATTTGCCTACTACAAGAATTAGGTCAACTTTTTCCAAGTTTCTTTTCACAGACAAGAAGTAACCTTACGTTGACCACTGTCGTGTGTTTTAAAAATAGTGCTTTTGTGGACAAAAACAATTTTTAATGGTGTCTTGTCTTCTACAAATACAATTTGTCCACAAAGAGTACTATAATTTTTTTGCCACACATGACAGTGGTGAAAGTAAGGATCAAGGCAATGGGGGTCAAAGTAGGATTCAAGATAGAGTTGAAACTTTTTTGTGAACAAAAAAAAAAATTAACCCTTGACCAGTGTCGTCGGTGGCAAATATAGTGCTTCGTGGTCATACCCATTTTTAATGGTGTCTTGTCTTCTACATTCCAGACAATTTTCCCCATTCCATTATATCAAAAGTGCCTCGCACCTATTAAAGATACGCATTATGGTAGTTCAAAAATCCTTGTAGTGTTGATCTTAAAATGAATTGTTAATCTCAGTTCTAAAATTCCTTTTTATGCGTTCGCCACAATTCGCTGACGTCAGATGATAGCCTGGAACCCGTCCAGCTACGGAGGCCAACAACTGATCCATCCTTTACCTGAGAGCATCTGGAGACCTAGGGTCATTCTGAGGAACACGCTCGGTGATAGGGACATATTTGATGACGACAAAGCGTAAGCCACAACTCTCTATACTCTCTAATATGCGAATTCAGTCATTTTGTCATTTTTGATTTTTTTTTTTTAATTCAGGAGCTAAGATCGCTATCTTGTTATTAGTTTGAGTGGCATAGATCAGAGGTTATCAATATATAAAACCACACCTCCGCTAGACTTTATATTTCAACTAATACTTTTTTATTAGTGACACGCGCATTTACATAATTTAATGCGAAAAAATTGATGATTGTTTAAAATGTCGCCTTCAATATCTGGAGCTTGTCTGCTAAGTGGCAGTTGGTGGAATAAATGAGAATTAAAAAGAACACATTCAAAGAACATGTCGGTACATTAAAAAGAACACAACCAAAGAACACAACCAAAGAACACAACCAAAGAACACAACCAAAGAACACAACCAAAGAACACAACCAAAGAACACAACCAAAGAACACAACCAAAGAACACAACCAAAGAACACAATCAAAGAACACAACCAAAGAACATGTCGGTAAATGTTAACAATTTGTGAAATAAAATTGAAAATACTGAATGTTTATTAATTCAGCTTAAATTTGAAGATCTTTATAATGTCAATGCTTCTCCTTGACATTGATTTTTTGCTTACCCATGATCAGACCGGTGTTTTCCTATTTTACCGGAGATACGTCATGGGTTCCCGGAAGTCTGTTCCCGGCGTCCTGTGAGTTAAATATGGAAAAATATCCATTTGATGAGCAAACATGCAAAATACAGGTAAATAAAGGTATTTCTCATTGTTCTTAAACTTTCATTATATCGTGGCGATTGAATGCCTAAACTACATGGGCTCTGGTTGACACCTATGAATCGCCCTTTAGAAGTCTTCTTACTTTATGCCTCATGTTTATACCATGTAGTTTATCAGTTAAATATAGATTTATTAAATCTGATGCCCTTAATGTAAGTCTAGTGCATCATGGCTGCATAATTGTAGACCAGTGGCTCTTAAACTGTGGGTCGCGACCCCTTTGGGGGGTTGAATGACCCTTACACAGGGGTCGCCTAAGACCATCGGAAAACACACACACACACACATATGAAGTAGCAATGAAAATATTTGTATGGTTCACAACAAGAGAAACTGTATTAAAGGGTCGCGACTTCAGGAAGGTTGAGAACCACTGTTGTAGACACTGAGATTCGCCCATGCTAAAGATTTTAAACAAATAATGAAACCTTTGCTCCTTAACTGCAACTACCAAGCCTTCCTAATAGAAGACTTTGTTTTTAAAAAATAACTTTGACACACTGTTATAACCGACTTAATATAAATACATTCTGTAAGTCTTAATTAGTATATACAAATTATAAAATATTAAGTACAATTTTAGTGAATTATCAAATGGACACAAAGTTACAATTTGAGCTGAATTGAAGCTTTGGCATTTTTTATAGTCACTTTGTATTGCCCCACCCATGACGGACAGACCATGAACTGTGTTTTCAGCTGCTGGCCATGACACTGTCATCAGACGAGTTGCAGTTTGTTTCGGACCCTGCTGAAAAAGTTGGTACCCGATTTTTTACTGTCAACGGCGAATGGGACCTCAGGGACAGCAGCATAGAGATTTACAACACGAGTGCCGGTGGCATCTACATGTCGTCCCTCGACGTAAGTGGCAGTGTGCGTCACCATGGTGGATGGAATTAGGTCAGCAAACCATAAGGGTTATCAACCCAGGGTAGTCTCATTCGGACACTAAACAGCGGACAAACAAATTATTTATTTCAAAAAGTCTGCATGATATAAATGTCTTTAATGGGCCTGTTTGTTCGTGCTATTGAAACTAAATGTCTGCGATAGATGACTTTGATGTGTCTGTTTGTTAGCAATATTGAAACTAAAAGTCTGTGATAGATGACTTTGATGTGTCTGTTTGTTAGCACTATTGAAACTAAATTTCTGCGATAGATGACTTTGATGTGTCTGTTTGTTAGCAATATTGAAACTAAATGTATGTGATAGATGACTTTGATGTGTGTGTTTGTTAGCACTATTGAAACTAAATGTCTTTGATAGATGACTTTGATATGTCTGTTAGCACTATTGAAACTAAATGTCTTTGATAGATGACTTTGATGTGTCTGTTAGCACTATTGAAACTAAATGTATGTGATAGATGACTTTGATAAGTCTGTTTGTTAGCACTATTGAAACTAAATGTCTTTGATAGATGACTTTGATATGTCTGTTAGCACTATTGAAACTAAATGTCTTTGATAGATGACTTTGATGTGTCTGTTAGCACTATTGAAACTAAATGTATGTGATAGATGACTTTGATAAGTCTGTTTGTTAGCACTATTGAAACTAAATGTCTTTGATAGATGACTTTGATGTGTCTGTTAGCACTATTGAAACTAAATGTATGTGATAGATGACTTTGATGTGTCTGTTAGCACTATTGAAACTAAATGTATGTGATAGAAGACTTTGATGTGTCTGTTTGTTAGCACTATTGAAACTAAATGTATGTGATAGATGACTTTGATAAGTCTGTTTGTTAGCACTATTGAAACTAAATGTCTGCGATAGATGACTTCTTCTTCTTCTTCTATATCTTAAGGGCCCACGATCAATTTATTGATCATTTTGGCTCCTATGCATGTAGATGGGATTTGCAATGTTTCTGTTACTGGTGGTGATGAGGAAATTATGCACTAGGGGTTTGAAGGCTTGAAGGAGATTTTACAACCAGATGCATATGCTGGGTTGGGGGGGGGGGAGCATTCTAGGTAGAACGTGTTAGTACATTAAAATATGTGCAATAATTATTCTGAAATTCTCAGTGTCTATATACAACAAATCCTCGAAATAAGGCATACCCAAAGCAAAAGTGGTGCTGTTTGCTGGGAGTTGCTTTTTGCAAGTTCAGTAAGAATGATGATCGTGCACAATGATTTGAAAGAAGAAGAAATATATGCATTGAAAATAAGAAAAATAAAAAAAACAAATAGAAAGTGCATAGATTTACATGTAGACTATGAATTCTAAATAATGACCAAACAGCAATTATACTAAGTGAGATTTTATTTTGACAAATCTGCTATAACTTACAAACAATACATATGTACGCCTGCATGTGCATTGTCGCTATTTTTATTGTCCTGGCTTCACTATGCATAGGCGAAATATACACAAGTGCCCACAGTTCTTCTTCTTCTATATCTTAAGGGCCCACGATCAATTTATTGATCATTTTGGCTCCTATGCATGTAGATGGGATTAGCAATGTTTCTGTTACTGGTGTTGATGTGGAAATCATGCACTAGGGGTTTGAAGGCTTGAGGCAATAGACACAAATGTGTCTAGTGTTGTCGCCTCAACTGTTCCTTTTGAAAGATGGTTCCAGTCCCTGATTGTCTTGGGCAGGAATGAGCAGCTCCTATACTGGCTTCTTGCTGGTATGAGCCTGAATTGCCTGTCATGGCCTCTTTTATGTGTCTGTTTGTTAGCACTATTGAAACTAAATGTATGTGATAGATGACTTTGATGTGCCTGTTTGTTAGCACTATTGAAACTAAATGTATGTGATAGATGACTTTGATGTGTCTGTTTGTTAGCACTATTGAAACTAAATGTCTGTGATAGATGACTTTGATGTGTCTGTTTGTTAGCACTTTTAAAATTTACATAGATTTGTTTTATTTACAGTTTAAGTTCAAACTCCGAAGGCGTCCCTACTTTCTCCTCCTGAACATCGTTCTGCCTGTGGTGTTCCTGTCATTACTTAACATCCTTGTCTTCGCCATTCCCGTAGAATCAGGGGAGAAAATCGCCTACGGTAAGGTTGTTAAAGTTACCGTTTCCTGGAAAGGAAATTCAGTTTCAACCTTCATTTAAATACGTTGACATCAATTGCGTCGGATGAGTGACCAGAGTTAATCTTGGTCCTAATAATCCCTTTTACCCGGCTTGAACGCAGTCTCTGCTATGCTATACAATTTATTGATCACAGTCTCTGCTATGTTATAGAATTATTTATTGATCACAGTCTCTGCTGTATTATACAATTTATTGATCACAGTCTCTGCTATATTATACAATTTATTGATCACAGTCTCTGCTATGTTATAGAATTATTTATTGATCACAGTCTCTGCTGTATTATACAATTTATTGATCACAGTCTCTGCTGTATTATACAATTTATTGATCACAGTCTCTGCTGTATTATACAATTTTTTGATCACAGTCTCTGCTATATTATACAATTTATTGATCACAGTCTCTGCTATATTATACAATTTATTGATCACAGTCTCTGCTATGTTATAGAATAATTTATTGATCACAGTCTCTGCTGTATTATACAATTTATTGATCACAGTCTCTGATATGTTATACAATTTATTGATCACAGTCTCTGATATGTTATACAATTTATTGATCAAAGTCTCTGCTATATTAAACAATGTATTGATCAAAGTCTCTGCTATATTATACAATTTATTGATCACAGTCTCTGATATATTATACAATTTATTGATCACAGTCTCTGATATATTATACAATTTATTGATCACAGTCTCTGCTATGTTATAGAATAATTTATTGATCACAGTCTCTGCTGTATTATACAATTTATTGATCACAGTCTCTGATATGTTATACAATTTATTGATCACAGTCTCTGATATGTTATACAATTTATTGATCAAAGTCTCTGCTATATTAAACAATGTATTGATCAAAGTCTCTGCTATATTATACAATTTATTGATCACAGTCTCTGCTATATTATACAATTTATTGATCACAGTCTCTGATATGTTACACAATTTATTGATCAAAGTCTCTGATATGTTATACAATTTATTGATCAAAGTCTCTGCTATATTAAACAATTTATTGATCACAGTCTCTGCTATATTATACAATTTATTGATCACAGTCTCTGCTATATTATACAATTTATTGATCACAGTCTCTGCTATATTATACAATTTATTGATCACAGTCTCTGCTATGTCATACATATTTTTTATCGCAGTTTCCGTTTTATTAGACCATTTAATGGTCCAGTCTTCAAGGTATAAAGTGTATAAAGTGTATGTAATCAATATTTATTGTTTAGCTTCTTCCCAAGTTGGAATTTTATGAACTATCCTTAACATCTTCCATCACCAGGTATAACAGTCCTGCTGGCTTTGACCGTGTTTATGAGTATTGTGAGTGCCATGTTGCCAAGGTCATCCACCATGCCCAGGGTCACCATCTACCTGTTCATTCTGCTCATCATCTCCGTCCTAACGGTCATCGACAGTATCTTTATCGTTTTTCTCTACCACATGGAAGAGGTCAGTTAATAGATCGACAATATACTCTTAAACCTCTATGTTAGTCTTCAAAGCTTCACAAAATATATTGTTCACCCTATATGAAAGATGTATGAAAATACCTCATCAAAGACTGAGAATAAATATCTCATCACAGACTGGGACTAAATAGCTCATCACAGACTGGGACTAAATAGCTCTTCACAGACTGGGACTAAATAGCTCATCACAGACTGGGACTAAATAGCTCTTCACAGACTGGGACTAAATAGCTCATCACAGACTGGGACTAAATACCTCATCACAGACTGGGACTAAATACCTCATCACAGACTGGGACTAAATACCTCATCACAGACTAGGACTAAACACCTCATCACAGACTGGGACTAAATAGCTTATCACAGACTGGGACTAAATACCTCATCACAGACTGGGAGTAAGTACCTCATTAAAGACTGGGACTAAGTACCTCGTAACAGACTGGGACTAATACCTCATCTAAGACTGGGATTAAATAGCTCATAACAGACTGTGACTAAGTACCTCGTAACAGACTGGGACTAAATACCTCATCAAAGACTGGGACCAAGTACCTCATCACAGACTGGGGACTAAATACCTCATCACAGAATGGGACTAAATACCTCAATACAGACTGGGACTAAATAGCTCATCACAGACTGGGACGAAAAAGCTCATCAAAGACTAGGACTAAATACCTCATCACAGAATGGGACTAAATACCTAATCACAGAATGGGACTAAATACCTCATCACAGACTGGGACTAAATAGCTCATCACAGACTGGGACTAAATAGCTCATCACAGACTGGGACTAAAAACCTCATCACAGACTGGAACTAAATACCTCATCACAGACTGGGACTAAATACCTCATCACAGACTAGGACTAAACACCTCATCACAGACTGGGACTAAATAGCTTATCACAGACTGGGACTAAGTAGCTTATCACAGACTGGGACTAGATACCTCATCACAGACTGGGACTAAGTACCTCATCAAAGACTGGGACTAAGTACTTCGTAACAGACTGGGACTAAATACCTCATCAAAGACTGGGGCTAAGTACCTCATCACAGACTGGGGACTAAATACCTCATCACAGAATGGGACTAAATACCTCAATACAGACTTTGGACTAAATAGCTCATCAGAGACTGGGACTAAAAAGCTCATCAAAGACTAGGACTAAATACTTCATGACAGACTGGGGACTAAATACCTCATCACAGAATGGGACTAAATACCTCATCATAGACTGGGACTTAATACCTCATCACAGACGGGGACTAAATAGCTCATCACAGACTGGGACTAAATAGCTCATCACAGACTGGGACTAAATACCTCATCACAGACTGGGACTAAATACCTCATCACAGACTTGGACTAAATACCTCATCACAGACTAGGACTAAAACCTCATCACAGACTCTGACTAAATAGCTTATCACAGACTGGGACTAAATACTTCATCACAGACTGGGACTAAGTACCTCGTAACAGACTGGGACTAAATACCTCATCTAAGACTGGGATTAAATAGCTCATCACAGACTGGGACTAAATACCTCATCATAGACTTGAACTAAATACCTCATCACAGACTAGGACTAAAACCTCATCACAGACTCTGACTAAATAGCTTATCACAGACTGGGACTAAATACCTCATCACAGACTGGGACTAAGTACTTCGTAACAGACTGGGACTAAATACCTCATCTAAGACTGGGATTAAATAGCTCATAACAGACTGTGACTAAGTACCTCGTAACAGACTGGGACTAAATACCTTATCAAAGACTGGGACTAAGTACCTCATCACAGACTGGGGACTAAATACCTCATCACAGACTGGGACTAAATACCTCATCACAGACTAGGACTAAATACCTCATCACAGACTGGGACTAAATAGCTCATCAAAGACTGGGACTAAATACCTCATCACAGACTGAGGACTTAATAGCTCATCACAGACTGGGACCAAATACCTCATCACAGACGGGGACTAAATACCTCATCACAGACTTGGACTAAATACCTCATCACAGACTAGGACTAAAACCTCATCACAGACTCTGACTAAATAGCTTATCAAAGACTGGGACTAAATACCTCATCACAGACTGGGACTAAGTACCTCGTAACAGACTGGAACTAAATACCTCATCTAAGACTGGGACTAGATACCTCATCACAGTTTGGGACTAAGTACCTCGTCAAAGACTGGGACTAAGTAATTCGTAACAGACTGGGACTAAATACCTCATCAAAGACTGTGGCTAAGTACCTCATCACAGACTGGGGACTAAATACCTCATCACAGAATGGGACTAAATACCTCAATACAGACTTTGGACTAAATAGCTCATCACAGACTGGGACTAAAAAGCTCATCAAAGACTAGGACTAAATATCTCATCACAGACTGGGGACTAAATACCTCATCACAGACTGGGACTAAATACCTCATCATAGACTGGGACTTAATACCTCATCACAGACGGGGACTAAATAGCTAATCACAGACTGGGACTAAATACCTCATCACAGACTAGGACTAAATACCTCATCGCAGAATGGGACTAAATACCTCATCACAGACTAGGACTAAACACCTCATCACAGACTGGGACTAAATAGCTTATCACAGACTGGGACTAAATACCTCATCACAGACTGGGACTAAATAGCTCATCAAAGACTGGGACTAAATAGCTCATCACAGACTGGGACTAAATAGCTCATCACAGACTGGGACTAAATACCTCATCACAGACTGGGACTAAATACCTCATCACAGACTTGGACTAAATACCTCATCACAGACTAGGACTAAAACCTCATCACAGACTCTGACTAAATAGCTTATCACAGACTGGGACTAAATACTTCATCACAGACTGGGACTAAGTACCTCGTAACAGACTGGGACTAAATACCTCATCTAAGACTGGGATTAAATAGCTCATAACAGACTGTGACTAAGTACCTCGTAACAGACTGGGACTAAATACCTTATCAAAGACTGGGACTAAGTACCTCATCACAGACTGGGGACTAAATACCTCATCACAGACTGGGACTAAATAGCTCATCACAGACTGGGACTAAATACCTCATCACAGACTGGGACTAAATACCTCATCACAGACTGGGACTAAATACCTCATCACAGACTGGGACTAAATACCTCATCACAGACTGGGACTAAATACCTCATCACAGACTGGGACTAAATACCTCATCACAGACTGGGACTAAATACCTCATCACAGACTGGGACTAAATACCTCATCACAGACTGGGACTAAATACCTCATCACAGACTGGGACTAAATACCTCATCACAGACTGGGACTAAATACCTCATCACAGACTGGGACTAAATACCTCATCACAGACTGGGACTAAATACCTCATCACAGACTGGGACTAAATACCTCATCACAGACTGGGACTAAATACCTCATCACAGACTGGGACTAAATACCTCATCACAGACTGGGACTAAATACCTCATCACAGACTGGGACTAAATACCTCATCACAGACTGGGACTAAATACCTCATCACAGACTGGGACTAAATACCTCATCACAGACTGGGACTAAATACCTCATCACAGACTGGGACTAAATACCTCATCACAGACTGGGACTAAATACCTCATCACAGACTGGGACTAAATACCTCATCACAGACTGGGACTAAATACCTCATCACAGACTGGGACTAAATACCTCATCACAGACTGGGACTAAATACCTCATCACAGACTGGGACTAAATACCTCATCACAGACTGGGACTAAATACCTCATCACAGACTGGGACTAAATACCTCATCACAGACTGGGACTAAATACCTCATCACAGACTGGGACTAAATACCTCATCACAGACTGGGACTAAATACCTCATCACAGACTGGGACTAAATACCTCATCACAGACTGGGACTAAATACCTCATCACAGACTGGGACTAAATAGCTCATCAAAGACTGGGACTAAATACCTCATCACAGACTGAGGACTTAATAGCTCATCACAGACTGGGACCAAATACCTCATCACAGACTGGGACTAAATACCTCATCACAGACTTGGACTAAATACCTCATCACAGACTAGGACTAAAACCTTATCACAGACTCTGACTAAATAGCTTATCACAGACTGGGACTAAATACCTCATCACAGACTGGGACTAGATACCTCATCACAGTTTGGGACTAAGTACCTCATCAAAGACTGGGACTAAGTACTTCGTAACAGACTGGGACTAAATACCTCATCAAAGACTGTGGCTAAGTACCTCATCACAGACTGGGGACTAAATATCTCATCACAGAATTGGACTAAATACCTCAATAAAGACTTTGGACTAAATAGCTCATCACAGACTGGGACTAAAAAGCTCATCAAAGACTAGGACTAAATATCTCATCACAGACTGGGGACTAAATACCTCATCACAGAATGGGACTAAATACCTCATCATAGACTGGGACTTAATACCTCATCAAAGACTGGGACTAAATACCTCATCACAGACTGGGACTAAATACCTCATCACAGACTAGGACTAAATACCTCATCGCAGAATGGGACTAAATACCTCATCACAGACTAGGACTAAACACCTCATCACAGACTGGGACTAAATAGCTTATCACAGACTGGGACTAAATACCTCATCACAGACTGGGACTAAATAGCTCATCAAAGACTGGGACTAAATAGCTCATCACAGACTGGGACTAAATAGCTCATCACAGACTGGGACTAAATACCTCATCACAGACTGGGACTAAATACCTCATCACAGACTTGGACTAAATACCTCATCACAGACTAGGACTAAAACCTCATCACAGACTCTGACTAAATAGCTTATCACAGACTGGGACTAAATACTTCATCACAGACTGGGACTAAGTACCTCGTAACAGACTGGGACTAAATACCTCATCTAAGACTGGGATTAAATAGCTCATAACAGACTGTGACTAAGTACCTCGTAACAGACTGGGACTAAATACCTTATCAAAGACTGGGACTAAGTACCTCATCACAGACTGGGGACTAAATACCTCATCACAGACTGGGACTAAATAGCTCATCACAGACTAGGACTAAATACCTCATCGCAGAATGAGACTAAATACCTCATCACAGACTAGGACTAAACACCTCATCACAGACTGGGACTAATTAGCTTATCACAGACTGGGACTAAATACCTCATCACAGACTGGTACTAAATAGCTCATCAAAGACTGGGACTAAATAGCTCATCACAGACTGGGACTAAATAGCTCATCACAGACGGGGACCAAATACCTCATCACAGACTGGGACTAAATACCTCATCACAGACTTGGACTAAATACCTCATCACAGACTAGGACTAAAACCTCATCACAGACTCTGACTAAATAGCTTATCACAGACTGGGACTAAGTACCTCGTAACAGACTGGAACTAAATACCTCATCTAAGACTGGGATTAAATAGCTCATAACAGACTGTGACTAAGTACCTCGTAACAGACTGGGACTAAATACCTTATCAAAGACTGGGACTAAGTACCTCATCACAGACTGGGGACTAAATAGCTCATCACAGACTGGAACCAAAAAGCTCATCAAAGACTGGGACTAAATACCTCATCACAGACTGGGGACTAAATACCTCATCACAGAATGGGACTAAATACAACATCACAGACTGGGACTAAATAGCTCATCACAGACTGGGACTAAATAGCTCATCACAGACTGGGACTAAATAGCTCATCACAGACTGGGACTAAATGCCTCATCACAGACTAGGACTAAATACCTCATCACAGACTAGGACTAAACACCTCATCACAGACTTGGACAAAATAGCTCATCACAGACTGGGGCTAAATAGCTGTTCACAGACTGGAATTACTTAAAACTTTTTATATGCAACAACTTGAGCTGGCCAACAATTTAATGTTCATGTCGTCTGCTGTGTCACAGAAAGAAGAGCAGCACCAAAAAGTCAAACAGAGATTTCGCAATGTCCTCACGAAGGTGACGCACGTCAGACGCGCCATCTCCCCCGTGGAAACCATCACAAAGATTGACAACGATAGAAAGCGACAGGAAAGTTTGGCGTCAGTTGAGTCATGCGAATCGGATCTGCCGCCGTATTCGTCTGACAAGGAAAGCAACAAGGTCAAGGCCCCGTCCAAGGAAAAGACAACCGTAAACAAGTACAAACTTATCGGGAAACACATCGATTTGGTCTCCTTTGTTTGCTTTTTCCTGGTGTGGCTCGGCGTTACTGTAGGATTCATGTTAAATATTGCTGTCTTTTAACTGGTGTCCTCTAACTTGTATTCTTGTCATATCGGTGCGGTCTCAAACCGAAGACTTAAGCAATTTCACTGTAAACATATAATATGACTTTGTATCCCCCCTCACCCAACTCACATTCCTATCACATGTTTTTCTAAGCCATTGTATACTTTGTTATATATATATAATCTAATTTTAAATATTAAAATTCAGTTGTGAGTGATTTTGGGGAAAAGCTGAGATTTTAAAGTTGTGGTGTGAATGTGCTATGTCATGTGATCCTCCATTAGAACTTTTCATTCCTTTCTAGAAAACTATTCGCAAATGTTTCAATGGTTAAGTTAAAGATTTCTAATGCATGGCTCTGAATCTCATTTTTGTAAAATAATAATCATACATTAATAAATAAAGTTATAACGTGGACCGTTGATGTGTTATCTCAAAGACTTTTAAATAAGTGTTTCTGTAAATGAATTTTAGCGAATTGATCCCGGAACAATCACTTAGGTCAGGGGTCGACAACCTTTTGGTAATGTTGTGCCATAGTAGGACCCCCGCCCCACCCATGACATAATATTATTGCTGGGTCCTACGCTTGCTGTTGGAAGTGGTTGTGCGAGTCACGTCAAGCAAGCGTGCCGTAGAATGCCCTACCTTGAATCATTCCACTCTTCCATTTCCTACCGCGTCATGGTCTAATGGACACATGTAAACATTTTCTGTGGGAATGTGTCGCTGGGGAAAATGAAATGCAGCATCTTTTTGTTTTTTTTTATAATGAACCATTCTGGTGTGAGAGATTCTTTGTCAGTTGACCAAGAGACACGAGCCCATATTTAGTGTTAGTCTAATATGTGGTATTTTTCAGCAAGTAGGAGTTTCTCGTCAAAGTGATCACACAAGTGATCACACAAATGAGCACACAAATGATCACACAAGTGAACACACAAGTGATCACACAAGTGAGCACACAAATGATCACACAAGTGAACACACAAGTGACCACACAAGTGATCACACAAGTGTAAAGCACGCAAGAGGACGTCATCGAAGTCAAGATTTTCCGTTTTGATTCATTTTATCTTATAAGAGTACATAATAAAAAAAAAATACGGACCTTAACGGCGAAGATATTTTAAGATCAACTTTTGGGAACCCTGGTACCGTGCTACCACTAGCAGAACCACTAGCACTACCACTAGCACTACCACTAGCACTACCACTAGCACTACCACTAGCACTACCACTAGCACTACCACTAGCACTACCACTAGCACTACCACTTGCACTACCACTAGCACTACCACTACCATTAGCAGGCTAGAGTCATTGAGTTGGAAAATTTAAATCGTCTGTATTTTTACTTTGAACTTTGAGCTTTAAACTGGTTAGAAGGGGCATGTTAATCACTTCTTGTTAAGAATCTAGAGTTTCCACTTCAAACACAACAAGAGTATCTGCCCATTTTTGTGCGTCATTTCCGGGAACATAAAAATACTCTCCACGAATTTTCCGAACGGTATCAGGTTGCAGACCCCATTAAACAAAGCATTTAATGAACAAAACAGTTTGAAATCTTCCATGACCATTGTCAACTACAAAAGCAAAGGATGAATGTTTGACAAATTACCGAATGGGCAGATCACAATATTTATACATTACCGGCATTGAGCATTTCTATACACTTTTTTGTACTTACATGTTTCCTAGAGTAACTAAAAGGATTCTTTGATCAATCTGGTCTAACAATGGATGCATGTCAAGATGTACACTATGAGCTGTCAAACAACAATCAACTATAAATAAAGTTTACATCGAGAATAGACACAAATTTAAATTGAATAATTAAACTAATACAAAGTAAAACGAATCAATTATGTTAAAAATAGTTATAATATATATATATATATATATATATATATATATATATATATATATATATATTAAATGTTTAAAAAAATACTTAATTGGTGATATCGCATTCAATAAATATTTCAATGGGAAAGGGATGGACATTTTAGGCATATATATATATACTATATTGATGGACATTTTAGGCATATTTGTAGTATATTGATGGACATTTTAGGCATATATATATAGTATATTGATGGACATTTTAGGCATATATGTAGTATATTGATGGACATTTTAGGCATATATGTAGTATATTGATGGACATTTTAGGCATATATAATCATTGAAATTTTAGGCATAGATAGCGATCGACATTTTAGGCATACGTAGTGATGGACATTTAAGACATAGTATAGCCAAAGGCTATGTACCCAATTATCTTAGTAAGATTCTTACCCAACGCATAATAAGTATTTTTGTATGATTGCGTTGATGACAAAAGCCTTTAGAATAAAGCTTTCTGTAAATTTCTTTAATGTTCTGGTTCATGACTCTGTGCGTCAAATTACAATAAAATATGATAGGGAATATTTGTGCAAACCCCTAAAGGAAACATTAGTGCAAACCCGAATGGGAACATTGTTGCAAACCCGAATGGGAACATTGTTGCAAACCCGAATGGGAACATTGTTGCAAACCCGAATGGGAACATTGGTGCAAACCAGAATGGGAACATTGGTGCAAACCAATATTCCCTATAAGCTGCGCGGCTGCGTAGCTAACTCACAGACGCCGCGCAGCAGTTTTGAGTATCCGCGCAGCAAATTTTCATGTAAGTGTGTGTTTGTGGGCTGTAAAATTTTGCACACAGAAAAATTGATGCTGTAAAACTTTGCACACAACTATATGATTTTGCACACGAACCAGCAAACCTTAGAGGGAACATTGGTGCAAACCCCTAATGAGTGAACATGTGTGATCACTCCTGCAGCCAGGAAAAACCCATTCTATATGTTCGTTGTGACGATTTCTGATACTTGAAGTAGAAACAAAAAAAAACTACAGATGCTGACGTAATGAGATTCATTTGACTTGAAACAAACGAAAACACAAAAGCGAAGTTAAAAGGAAGAATATAAAATACATCACAAAATACGACCATTTATTGACAGCAGGTAGTGTGTTGCAATAATATTAACGCACGGGGTCGTTGAATTTTGTTTGAGGAGCTTTTATGTCAAAAGTATATCCGCTAAGAAGATGCTTGTGAGGCGCATGTCATTACGGTTTAGTATAACAAAAAGCCACCTATTGCTTCCAGAGCAGTGGGTTGCCGCCCACGATGTAGGCAGAAACCAATAGTCCTCAAATGATTATATTATGGTTTTAATTTTGGGAATTCCAGACCAGGACTTGAATCTAAATTCGCCGTCCTTCTAAGACTTTGGATCATCGGTGTGATTCCAATCATGCAGAAGCCATTTTGGTACTTGGCAAATCCATTGTTTTCGCTGGCAGGCTAGCTTCATACTAAATACCAGAAGAATGACAAATTCAATTTTCAGTTTAAAAATTATTTGATTAGTATAATTTTTAATTTCTATTTATTTTGACATTTTTGAAACAACTTGTTCGATAGAATAGTCAACATTCTACAACCGGTTTCCCGTAACCGGTTTCATTACACCACTGGTTTGATTGACCCACACAGTCAGGGCCGTCTTAAGAACATAGGGGGCCCTGGGCACAGCAATGCAGTGGGGCCCCCAGCAACACAACATACCAGGGTCGTTAGAAGGGGGTGCGAAGTGTGGCACTCGCCCCATGCTAAAACAGTGGGGGGAGGGGCGTAAACAATAGTTTGACCCAAACCTCAGGAGGCAAGACAGCTAACGACATAAACCCCATGACTCAGAACGTTATGTCAGTACTTCTGTTTTCACCTATAATATAGTCTTTGATTAATAAAGGACCTAAACACCTAGCTTTTTTCAGTTTCAGTGGAAGAAAATATGCAGTCATGTCCTTGCGATTCACTACTCCATTTTCATGTTCTACAATTAGATTGTTATGTTTCCAGTACTTAGTCCTGATATAGCAAAGGGAAATACTTTTTTTGGACAATAGACGAGCGCAAAACAATACAAACCACCTTGGTATGGTGAATAGAGAAGCCATTCAAGTTTTACATACTCGCCATTCCGCAGTTCACGTTTGAACATACTTTTTGATAAATACCTTGTCTTTGTTCTTTCTTCTCCAGCTCTGAATGAGTTTGAAAGGTTGCAGTCATGATTCTGACACAATGATGGCCCACGGCATTCAGTACTCAACTGTACACGTGTTCTTAATATTCCATAGCGCGGGATCTGTGTGGTGAATCACACGCTCTCGTTTTCTGACACAGCTTTGTGTGTTTCAATTTTTACAATTTCCCCAGCAGAGGAAATAGGTAATGGTATTGTCTGGAACTAGATGGCTGGATCCAATAGAGGATGTAGATGAGGCTTTTTTACTTTGATGAGCAGTATTAGTCAATGATAGTTCGATTGGATTTTACCAAGATGTTAATTTTGCAAGTTTACCCGTTTTCCTTGTCTCCTCAGATCTTTTTCTCTCCTGTGCTCCAATTATAAAACTATTTTTTTATTCCTGGTTAAGGGGTTAAACACGTAGAAATATTTTCATTGGTTACAAGTATTTCTATAGTAATAGCAGCAATCCGTGTAAAAGATACAGGAAATTATATTCAAAAATATGAATTTGTCTGTCCATTCAGACTGACACGCGCCCCGCTAAAAACGAACATCGGGAAATGATCAATAGAAATGTTATCATTAATAAAAATCGATCTCTGTGTTTGAGCTACCCGGCATGTAAGATGAAAATGACGTTTAGCTTTAAACAGTGAGCACAAATTATGTCTAAATGCCTACATATTTCTGCCTACAGCTCAGACATACGGTGACTGTTGGGTTCTATTTATCATCTTAAAATGTTTTTCAGACACAGAATACAAAATATTTTTCTTTAAAAAAAAATATAAAGTTATTTGTGTTTTGGTTTTGTTTTTTAAAAATAAAGTTACTTTTAAAAAGAATTATTCATTGGTGACCTACTAATTCCTGATATAATGCTAGTTAAATTCAGTTGTATTTTAACTGGTGCTAGGATAGATTTTCCTCCACTAATTTCGCTACGGAGCAGAGGCGTATCTAGGGTTATTACCGCCTGGGGGCAACATCTTTGTCTAACATGATTGTAAACAAATACTCAAACTTTATTATTTTTCGATTCATATCTGGGAGAAGTAAAACTTGTTGACGAGCGTTATTCCCCTTTAAAAGTTTAAAAAAGTATCCAACTTGTGATTCGCATTTATAATATTAAATTTGCAACGTGCCGATAAAATCCTGGGTTAAAAGTGGGAAACGTGCTGCTCACTGATTTTTAAATTAAATTTAATTGCCAAAACTTTTCAATATTCATTAACAATATGTGCAGCATGAAGCCTTTATAATAGTGAGTCCCTAGAAGCAAGGGGCCCCTTAGAAGCGCGGGGCCCTGGGCAAGTGCCCACTGTGCCCATGCCTTAAGACGGCAATGCACACAGTGAGCTTCAAATGTTTTCGTAAATTATCAGGTAGCTGTTGAATTTTTCAGTTTTGGTTGTGAGATTTTTTTATATTTTATTGCCTGCTCCAACTCCATAAAATTTGTGACCAAGCTGGAACCACAGTGGGACCACCATAAGACTACACTGGGACCACACTAGGCACACACTGGTAACACAATGGGACCACAATAAGACCACATTGGGACAACAAAAAATTCCACACTGGGACTACAATAGAACACACTGGTATCACAATAAGATCACACTAAGACCACACTGGGAACACAATAAAACCACAATAAGATCACAATAGGAAAACACTGGGAACACATTAAGAACAAAAAAAAATACTACACTAGGACCACACTAGGACCAAACCAAGATAACACTAAGACCACACTGGGACCACAATAAGACCACACTGGCACCACACCGGGACCATAATATGAACACACTTAGACCACACTAAGACCACACAGGGACCACATTAAGACCACACTGGGACCACACATGATAAATCACACGTAGCTAATCACGTGACCCCCGACTGGAAGTTATTGGCTGTTGAACTACTTTTTAAAGCAAGTGAATAAAACAAAATTATGGAAAATTTATGAGAAGAGAGTTGCGACATTTTGTGTGTAATCTGTAACACGAGGAGACATCTTATGTCATGGCAAATAGAAGACGGCAAACAGCTTGATGCGTCAAAGTAGTGATACATAATTGATTGGATGGTGCGTGGGGACATATAGAGCATGTGTTTAGACTGGAGACACAGAACATACTAGAATTTGAGTAAAACGACGTAAAGAACATAATAGAATTTGTGTAAGACTTTAAATATAGAACGTACTCGAATTTTTGTAAGAATTTTCATATTGAGTATTGTAGAATTTGTGTAAGAATTGAAATATAGAACATACTATAATTTGTGTGTGACTGGAAATATAGACCATATTAGTATATGTTTGAGACTGGTCAAATAGAAAATATAAGAATATTGGGCAACTTTTAATGCATCGTATGATAGTGCAGGGGATCCACTTGGTCCAGAAAAGTTGGTCTGGAGCTCAAATTTACACAAATGTAGGATCCCAAACTTTGCTGATCTTTGTTTTAAGCGCCCCATCAATGGCTTAACGTTGTAGGGGAATTTCAATGTTGGTTCTTATGAAGCCCATTAGGTGAATTTTAATCAATATCTTGGATAATCGTCAATGACATAGAATTAATTTCATTAAACGGATTCCCTTTTAACACTTCTAAGATTAACGCTAAAGATAACGGGAAAGCACGGCAAATACTACTTCCATATTTATCTAAACCCATTTCAAAGTTTGTAGTATATTTTATAATTTTCTTTTACATTGAATTGTCTCCTGGTTGCGCGTTGAACTGCTATGATTATTCCCCTTTTTTAAATACCACTGTCAACAGCCCCCCCCCCCACCCCTTTTCTCCTTTATGACAAGAATATTCTTTGACAAAATGGACAGCCTCGCCTCCAGTGCGCCATGAATTACAACTGTCAATGTTTATTTGGTGTGAATTATAAAGTAAGACCGCCATCATGGATGATGTCAGAGATTATCATTAATCTATCACAACGCCGTGACGTCATCCCCCCAGTACAATTCAATAGTTGGAATGGATGGCTTATTGTGTGATCATTTCCTGGCAGCAGGCCGAAACAAGAATTAAGGTATTGGCGGATTCAACCTTTTTCATTTCTGAAGAAAATAGCCCGATATTCAAACAAGTACTACATTTTATGAAAATATCTTGTGTTACGTGAAACAAACATCAATTAATTTGATTCTTGGATTTAATTTTCTCTGTCGTCATAAAGTCTTTATGTAAATATAATACATTTTTTTAACGTTATAGTTTTAAAAATCTAATCAATCAATGCTTTCTTCCTTCAGCTCATCTCATCTATGTAAGTTTTAATGCATCTACCTAATCTATCTTCCTTAGGACCCATTTGTTCATCCATTTATTCTGAAGTAGCTTCCAATTTTCGTTAGACAAATTACGTCAAAATTAAATTTTATTTTGGTTCTAAATTTGTCTTTGTTTTCTGTTTTGTTTTTTAGTTTTAAAAGTGAGTCAACAGGTTAAAAAATTGATGTCTCAGCGCATTAAGACAAAAATAAAAAATCTGGCACAATGTCAAGTGACCATTGTTAAATCTAACTCAAGGTTTCAATGACAGTCGATTTTTTAGATTCTCTGCAAAATTGTTTTGAGATGACAACGGCGTTTTTTAAATGAGTGCAATCGCTCGCTCTCTCTCTCTTTTTTTTTTTTTTTTGCTTCTGGTGTAGCTGCTTCCTTTTCATAACCGGCCCTCCCCCTACTCAACATGTTTTATTGTTGATTTTTTTCGGGGGGGAGTTTTACATTAATCAATAAAATTTTTTTTTTTTTTTTTTTTTTTTTTTTTTTTTAAAAAATGTTTTTAAAAAAAAAAGGAATTTTTTAAATGAGAGAAAAAAAAAAAAATAAATTTCTTTTTTTTTTTTTTTTGCTTCTGGTGTAGCTGCTTCCTTTTCATAACCGGCCCTCCCACTACTCAACATGTTTTATTGTTGAATTTTTTCGGAGGGGAGTATTACATTAATCAATAAAGAGTCATGTGTATGGTGTAGGACTGTCTGTAGGCCTATTGTTTAAAGGCCGACATGTCTAACAGAAAATGAGAAGTTAACTCTTTTATTTTTTTTGTAACACTTGGATTACCGGGTAAGACTATCTGTAGGCCTATTGTTTAAAGTTCGACATGAATTACAGAAAATGAGAAGTTAACTCTTTTTTTTGTGTAACACTTGGATTACCGGGTACGACTATCTATCTGTAGGCCTATTTTTTAAAGTTCGACATGTATTACAGAAAATGAGAAGTTAACTCTTTTTTTTGTAACACTTGGATTACCGGGTAAGACTATCTTTTGGACTATTGCTTAAAGTTCGACATGTATTACAGGAAATGAGAAGTTAACTCTTTTTTTTGTGTGTAACACTTGGATTACCGGGTAAGACTATCTGTAAGCCTATTGTTTAAAGTTCGACATGTATTTATTACAGAAAATGAGAAGTTAACTCTTTTTTTTTGTAACACTTGGATTACCGGGTAAGACTATCTGTAAGCCTATTGTTTAAAGTTCGACATGTATTTATTACAGAAAATGAGAAGTTAACTCTTTTTTTTGTAACACTTGGATTACCGGGTAAGACTATCTGTAGACCTATTGTTTAAAGTGTGACATATATTACAGAAAATGAGAAGTTAACTCTTTTTTTTTTGTAACACTTGGATTACCGGGTAATTTCTAAAAATATCCGAAACCGATTAAAAAACCTGCATCCGGTTGAGCCCTTGTTACCTAATATTTAGAATGCCATTATGTTAGAAATATCAAATTTGTAAAAAAAATGAAAATTAATGACAACATTAAAATGTGACATCCTGTGAAAATCTCTCTAAAGGAACACACAATGACGTCATCAAGTAATATACTCTCCGCCTCCCTGCTGATGTACGCGATGTCACGTGCTCACTGCGACACCTACAACCACACATCAGCCATCCACCAAGACAGGCTGACCAATGACAACTACAACACTGACGTCAGACCCGTGAAGAACCAGTCGGCCATCGTCCCAGTCTACGTCAGTTTCGATCTGTTGTCCATTGTCAAGGTCGATGACGTCGCCCAGAGCTTCATCTGCAACGGATTTTTTGTGTTTGTTTGGAGGGATGAGGTGGGTTCTACTGTTTGTGGGATGAAGTGGGTTCTACAGTTAGAGGGATGAGGTCAGTTCTAGTGTTTGTGGGATGAGGTGGGTTCTGCTGTTGGTGAAATGACGTTGGGTTCTGCTGTTGGTGGAATGAGGTGGGTTCTGCTGTTGGTGAAATGAGGTTGGGTTCTGCTGTTGGTGGAATGAGGTGGGTTCTGCTGTTGGTGGGATGAGGTGGGTTCTGCCATGGGCGCCCACAGGTAGGGGCAAGGGGGCACTTGCCCCCCCCCCCCCCCGGATGGATTGGATAAAAAATGTTTAGACAAAAATGGACAAAAATGTATTAAAGTAAAGAGAAAATAAAGAGAAAGTAACTAAGCTGATGTCCTGTCCGTTCGTTCACCATACAAATACGCTACAGTAAATTAAAACTACATTAAAACATTACTAAAAAAATTTCCCCCCCCCCCCCCCCCCCGGAAAGTTAATCGATTTTATTCCCCCCCCCCCTAGAAAGTTTTCTGCGGGCGCCCATGGGTTCTACTGTTGGTGGAATGAGGTGGGTTCTGCTGTTGGTAGGATGAGATGAGATTCAATATCCTAGGGTTGTTGTTAGTTCATTTTCGGAGTGACGGTGTGCGCTTATGTGTTCCAAAAGTTCTAGATCATTTACGGCCAGGTAAGGATCTTTTTTCTTCATATTATTAGCAGCCTGTAAAGTGTGTGGCTTGCCATTAAGATCTCGTTATATCATCAACTTTTCATTTCATTTAATTGGAGTGGAACCATTTGGAGCGTTTCGATGCACACATTCACAACACTATGTCGGCGGTAACTGACAACTTATGCTGTCTGTACGTTTTATTGCCATGGAGACATTTGTTGAAATAGGTGGCACTTTAAGTTATCTTGTACCACGGCGCAACTGGCCAGATTTTGACCCGCAGACAACAAAGAGAGGTAAAGGGCAGTCTCGGTCAAGATTTTTCCCGCAGACAACAAAGAGGGGTCACGGCAGTCTAGGTCAAGATTTTTCCCGCAGACAACAAAGGGCGGTAAAGGGCAGTCTCGGTCTCGGGTACTGACGAAGTTTAAGATTAAGATTGACCACGCCAATTTTTTGGTGTGCTCGGCATACATGACGCGGTACTAGCTGTAGCTTCAGTCGACTCACATAACGCGGTACTAACTGTAGCTTCAGTCGACTCACATAACGCGGTACTAACTGTAGCTTCAGTCGACTCTCCTAACGTGGTACTAACTGTAGCTTCAGTCGACTCACATAACTCGGTACTAACTGTAGCTTCAGTCGACTCACATAACGCGGCACTAACTGTAGCTTCAGTCGACTCACATGAAGCGGTACTAACTGTAGCTTCAGTCGACTCACATTACGCGGTGGGCCAGCTGTAGCTTCAGTCGACTCACATTACGCGGTGGGCCAGCTGTAGCTTCAGTCGACTCACAATACGCGGTACTAACTGTAGCTTCAGTCGACTCACATAATGCGGTACTAACTGTAGCTTCAGTCGACTCACATGACGCGGTGCTAACTGTAGCTTCAGTCGGCTCACAAGACGCGGTACTAACTGTAGCTTAAGTCGACTCACATGACGCGGTCCTAACTGTAGCGTAAGTCGACTCACATGACGTGGTACTAACTGTAGCTTCAGTCGACTCACAAGACGCGGTACTAACTGTAGCTTCTGTCGACTCACATGACGCGGTACTAACTGTAGCTTCAGTCGACTCACAAGACGCGGTACTAACTGTAGCTTCAGTCGACTCACAAGACGCGGTACTAACTGTAGCTTCTGTCGACTCACATGACGCGGTACTAACTGTAGCTTAAGTCGACTCACATGACGCGGTACTAACTGTAGCTTCAGTCGACTCACAAGACGCTGTGCTAGCTGTAGCTTCAGTCGACTGCTCCTCAGTCTGAGCTTGGTCGTTAGCACGAGCGTTGCCTAATGTTATCTTTTAATTAGATGGTTCCATGGTCACGCACAAAAACCACTATGTTATGAAAATTGTTTCTAACACTAATCATTAGGACTTTAGGACAACAACAGAAAGGCTACCGGAAATTTGATCGAATGAAATTTCGTCGACGGAAAATTGATCAACGGAAATTTGATCTAACGGAATTTTGGTCGAAACTTTTTTCCTATTCACACGTTAAAATTTTCGTTAACTTTCTTTTTGATCGCACGATACTATATAGTAAAACAAAATAATGCGTGCAAAAAGAAATTTACGCAAAATTTTAAGGTGTGAACTAAAAAAATGATTCGACCAAATTTCCGTTCCATCAAATTTCCATCGATCAATTTTTCCGTCGACGAAATTTCTTTGGATAAAATTTCCGTCGATCAATTTTTCCGTCGACGAAATTTCTTTCGATCTAATTTCCGGATGCGCAACGCAAACAGGTCATAAAGTAGATAAACAACGACCAATTACCGCACTGTGACGGTACTTCCCTGGTGATCTAGGCAGTTATTCTCTATATTTTCACTGGCCCGCGGCGGAACTCCTGGCTGGTGCTCGCGGAACTCCTGGCTGGTGCTCGCGGAACACCTGGCTGGTGCTCGCGGAACCCCGGTTAAAAAAACCCAATGATCTAGCATGCAATTAATAATTTCAAATAAGAGAAAAATAATCTTTAACATAAATAATAATCAAAATGTAAATGCTGCGGTTGAATCTGGTCTTTGATGGAAGTAACTAGGGGGTCCCTTAAGGGATCTCTCGAGATTTTTAGGCAACTAAATAATTCCCGAGAAATGTTCCCATCCCAAGAATCCCGGTGGCAGATTTTTTAAATACTTTTTAATCCTTTTTTTTTTCTTTGTGTGGGGGTGGCGGTAGCTTCTTTTAAATTTCATTAAGTTACATACTGTCACATACTGTCACATACTGTCACATATTGTCACATACTGTCACATTCTCTCTCTTTATTCCTTGTACAATAAAATAGTTAAATGCGCTGAGTTATTAAGCTCAGTAAATCTTGTAAACAGATGCTCAAGCTTCTTCCAAGTCACATAGAGGCAAAGTGATCCTCACGAAGATAGATTAAAATAACAAAAAAAATTAATTGGGTAATTTCTTGAAATGGAAAACAAATTATACGTTACTTTCAACTAAAATGTTATGGGCGACATTTTTAATGCCATGATTTAAATTGTAACTCAAATTTTTAGAAAGAATTATTAAAAAAAAAAAAAAAAACTTTAAAAAAAAAAAAAAAAAAATTTTTTAAAAAAAAAAAATTAATGCAATAATTTAAAATATAAAACAAAATTTTAAAAAAAATTATTAAAAAAAAAAAAAAAACTTTAAAAAAAAAAAAAAAAAAAACTTTTTGAAAATCACTACTTCTACTAGTCCATTGTTTTTCACTGTCACAAGCTGTTAGAAACATTTGCTGGTAAATATTTAGTTATGGATCAGAAACTATTCTATAGAAAATAACAATGAAACAGCTATAAAAATCGACTCTTTTATAATTGAAGTCAGTTTATAATATTTATTTATTAACAATCTTGGGATTACTGTTGAGGAAAACACTATAAGCATTTTCCCGCACAAAACCGGTATTAGAAACCCTAATATCAAATTAAGCTAATGAATTCAGTTGTCAAAGTAAGTCAAGCTAAATTATTCATTTGTCAAAGAAACTCAAGCTAAAGAATTCAGTTGTCAAAGTAACTGAAGCTAAAGAATTCACTTGTCAAAGTAACTCAAGCTAAAGAATTCAGTTGTCAAATTATTTCTTATGACTAAACTTATTGGATGCTTTTATCCAAATGAAATTAGATGTGTTTTGTCGTTCAGATACTTGCCTGGAACCCTGCCAATTATGGTGGTCAGACACTGATCCATCCACTCCCTGAGGCCATATGGCGACCACGGGTCATTCTGTTAAACACACTAGGAGACAGGGATATCTTTGATGATGAACATAAGGCGTAAGTCACTAGAACTAACTTACCTTACTATCATACGCTGGTTCTTACCAACTTACCTTACCATTATACACTGGGTTATAGTATATATTATATAGCTATTCATTAAAGTTATCCAGTCAATAAAAATCAATTTGTTTACACATACCATCTCTAATCATTTATGTTATTCTAATTAAAGCCAGAATAGCCACTGAAAAATGCAGTTGCTTTTAAAAAAAATATTGTTGCATGTCTTGGACTGGATAATTGTTATTCTGAAATTATTTTTATTAGTACTATTATTATTTTTATTATTATTATTACACCTATTTTTATTATTGTTACTAAATAGGCCTATACTAAATATAATAAATATTATTATGTTTATTATTTAATTATTGATAATTTTTTTTGTAAATATATATATTTGTCTTTTTGAATATTCTTGTAAAACATAACCAGCGATTGAAATGTTAAAATTGTTTTATAAAAAATGAATAATGAAATAGTAAAGTTTATTTTGATTTTAATTTTGTTTAAAATGCAAATGATAATGAACTCATATTTAAAAGATAGCAGGTTAGTATATTGTCAGATACACTTCATCGACGGATACACTTTATGGACAGAAGCACGTCATTGATAGATACACTTTAGTGACTGATACACTGCATTGAATAGGACTCTTCATTGACATGGATACTTCATTAAAATGGACACTTCAATGACATGGACATTTAAATGACATGGACTCTCCAATGACATGAACACTTCAATGACATGGACACTTCATTGAAATGGACACTTCATTGACATGGACACTTCAATGGACATGGACACTTCACTTACATGGACACTTTAATGATATGGACACTTCATCAAAATGGACACTTCATTAAAATGGACACTTCAATGACATGGACACTTCATTGAAATGGACACTTCAATGACATGGACACTTCATCAAAAGGGACAATTCATTGACATGGACACTTCAATGACATAGAAACTTCATTCACATGGACACTTCAATGACATGGAAACTTCACTGACAGAGACGTCATCAAATGAAAAGCCATCGATACACTCACAATAAAAATCAATCGAAGTCACCACGTCTTGTGTAGACCATTCGATTTTTTTGGATAATCTTTAAACAAGAACAAAACCATTTGTTCAAACAATTATTAATACATTTAAATTTTGTTCATGGAAATATGGGCCAAACCACGCATAATACAAATAAAGGTCATTGCACCTTATACCCTATTTGCAGAGTTGAATAATTCCATCAGAGGTGTTGGGATAATCCATTCGTCAAAGAAAGACTTCTTGTCCATCACTTAGTTGAGTGTTGGCTAATTCTTTAATATTCTGAGAATTTTAAATTGTTTGTGCCGTCTTTCAATTTAATTATTGATTATCGGAAGTCCTTCAATTTTACCTTCAAATTGATTCCTCATATGCCATGGAACCGCTTATGATTGACGCCATGAACGGGGTGACCAAAGTATCTTCGAAGAAATCCATGTCCAAAGTATTTCTTCACAAACATTTTTCTTTTTTTATTGATGGATTTGAGGGATCCTCAAGCTTCCGACACGTTATCTTGAACTGGAAGGGTCAAGGTTATTCTTGATTTTTTTTTTCCTTCTTCTCCAAATGAACTGTCCAAAGTAAGAGAAACATCATCGAATTCTAACATCCCCAAAACATTCTGGAAAATGCACCAAAGAGGATTTGTTTGAAGTTTGTCAAAATGCTCCTTTGATTCAGTCCTTGGTTGAGGGTTTTGAGCTGCTCCAATACAGGCCTATAAGTTGACCCAGTCTAGTTGGTAAAAAGAATGTCAAAGGATAGAAAACGACATCAATTGGTATTGCATCAGCTGACATCAATTGGTATTGCATCAGCTGACATCAATTGGTATTGCATCAGCTGACATCAATTGGTATTGCATCAGCTGACATCAATTGGTATTGCATCAGCTGACATCAATTGGTATAGCATCAGCTGACATCAATTGGTATTGCATCAGCTGACATCAATTGGTATTGCATCAGCTGACATCAATTGGTATTGCATCAGCTGACATCAATTGGTATTGCATCAGCTGACATCAATTGGTATTGCATCAGCTGACATCAATTGGTATTGCATCAGCTGACATCAATTGGTATTGCATCAGCTGACATCAATTGGTATTGCATCAGCTGACATCAATTGGTATTGCATCAGCTGACATCAATTGGTATTGCATCAGCTGACATCAATTGGTATTGCATCAGCTGACATCAATTGGTATTGCATCAGCTGACATCAATTGGTATTGCATCAGCTGACATCAATTGGTATTGCATCAGCTGACATCAATTGGTATTGCATCAGCTGACATCAATTGGTATTGCATCAGCTGACATCAATTGGTATTGCATCAGCTGACATCAATTGGTATTGCATCAGCTGACATCAATTGGTATTGCATCAGCTGACATCAATTGGTATTGCATCAGCTGACATCAATTGGTATTGCATCAGCTGACATCAATTGGTATTGCATCAGCTGACATCAATTGGTATTGCATCAGCTGACATCAATTGGTATTGCATCAGCTGACATCAATTGGTATTGCATCAGCTGACATCAATTGGTATTGCATCAGCTGACATCAATTGGTATTGCATCAGCTGACATCAATTGGTATTGCATCAGCTGACATCAATTGGTATTGCATCAGCTGACATCAATTGGTATTGCATCAGCTGACATCAATTGGTATTGCATCAGTTGACATCAATTGGTATTGCATCAGTTGAATAAAAAAAGGCGGATGGTCTTTTTTAAATGTACCTTCCCTAAACCACGGATCAGCAGGATGAAACGTATTTAGAGTTCTTTCTGTAGCTAAAAGAAGAACTCGTGTTTGCTCTCCAGCCACACTATGGAAAATATTAAATTATTCCACTGAAGATGACTCCCAGTATCGATCATCAGATGAAAAAAATCCCTTAAAGATGTTGCTGTGCTTGGTGCAAGATTTGCGTTCTTTCTGTTTCGTATTGTTCTGCTGGAAACTATTCTGATGAGAGCTCTTCTTGAACTGATCCAAAGTCTCGCAGTTGATTGCTTAGGTGGAGCCCACCCCATAAGGTGCTCTTAAATGAGCACGAACAGTGGTGCCCCAGTGAATTGGAGTGGAACTTAAGTTTTAAATCTGGCAGTATTTCACTGCAGATAAACAGGGGGGGGGGTATGCCTACCAATTTTTGCTTGGATCCATCTATCACGTATAAATCTAGATTTGTACTTGTTATGAAGTTTTTAATTTAAAAAAACCCAATACAATTGGACACCCAGCCCGATCCCAGACATTTTATGAGTTTTCAGTTGTTGAAGTATCAATGACAGTGTTTCTTTTGTCGATGAAGTGTATCTGTCAATGAAGTGCATCTGTCAATGAAGTGTATCTGTTGATGAAGTGTATCTATCAATCAAGTGTAGCTGTCAATGAAGTGTATCTGTTGATGAAGTTCATCTATCGATAATGTGCCTATCAATGAAGTGTCATATAACCATTTATTATATGTAATATGTTCGACATCCTAATTACTCATTACATCCATGGATATATTACTGATTACTTACATCCGGTCGTCTAGCCCGGTGTCCGTGCACAGTAATGGATTTGTCTATTGGATGCCTGGCAGTGTGTTCCCTGTGTCATGTGAGCTGAACATGGAGTACTATCCCTTTGATAAACACACGTGTTCAATACAGGTGAGACTTTAGGTGTTAAATACAGGTGTGACATTGTGGGGGCACCCTACTTTTGGGGTTCCATGTAATAGGGAAACACTACTTTTGGTACCATTGTGTTAAAAAATAAAATAGCAGACAAAACAAAAAAGAGAAAATTGTAAAGGGACGCAAAATATATTCGAGAATCAAACTATGACGTCAGCATTTTGATATCTCGAAACCGAAATCTGAAACACCTTTCTTTGATGACTTAACACACACACACACACACACACACACACACACACACACACACACACACACACACACACACACACACACACCACACACACACACACACACACACACACACACAAAGCACCATAACAATCCTTAACACCATAACAGACCTTAACACCATAACAGTTCTTAACACCATAACAATCCTTAACACACACACACACACACACACAACACACACACACACACACACACACATATACAAAGTGACTGCAACCCCCGCACCCCTGCTCATGTTTGTTAAGTCATCCCGTCAGATGTTAATCCCAAATCTCATAATCCATGATACCACGTCAAAATAAGTTTACCAGCTTTGATTATCTATTGAAGGTGTCGGCCATGACCTTCTTCTCCCATGAGATGAGGTTTATCTCCTTGCCCACCACCCAGGTCGGGACCACTTATTTTACCACCAATGGTGAATGGATCCTACAGAACTCCAGTCTCAGCACATCGTACTCCACCACCTCCATGTCGGATTTATCAGAAGTCAAAGTAAGTGACCTTCACAAGTGAGGCGTACTCTTAGTGAGAACAAAATAGTCAGAAGTCAAAGTAAGTGACCATCATAAGTAAGGCGTACTCTTATTATGAATAAAATAGTCAGAAGTCAAAGTAAGTGACCATCATAAGAAGGCGTACTCTTATTGAGAATAAAATAGTCAGAAGTCAAAGTAAGTGACCTTCACAAGTGAGGCGTACTCTTAGTGAGAACAAAATAGTCAGAAGTCAAAGTAAGTGACCATCATAAGTAAGGCGTACTCTTATTGAGAATAAAATAGTCAGAAGTCAAAGTAAGTGACCATCATAAGTAAGGCGTACTCTTATTGAGAATAAAAGAGTCAGAAGTCAAAGTAAGTGACCATCATAAGTAAGGCGTACTCTTAGTGAGAACAAAATAGTCAGAAGTCAAAGTAAGTGACCATCATAAGTAAGGCGTACTCTTATTGAGAATAAAATAGTCAGAAGTCAAAGTAAGTGACCATCATAAGTAAGGCGTACTCTTATTGAGAATAAAATAGTCAGAAGTCAAAGTAAGTGACCATCATAAGTAAGGCGTACTCTTAGTGAGAACAAAATAGTACCACGAACTATTGTAGCGTGTGATTGTTTTTCCGTCAATGTGGCACGCTGGCAATGTTATGTGGATGAACTATGCTGGCCATGTTATGTAGACGACCTATGCTGGCCATGTTATGTGGACGACCTATGCTGGCCATGTTATGTGGACGACCTATGCTGGCCATGTTATGTAGACGACCCATGCTCGCAATGTTATGTAGACGACCTATGCTGGCCATGTTATGTGGACGACCTATGCTAGCCATGTTATGTATACGACCCACGCTGGCCATGTTATGTGGACGACCCATGCTGGCCATGTTATGTGGACGACCCACTTTGGCCATGTTATGTAGACGACCCATGCTGGCCATGTTATGTGGACGACCCACGCTGGCCATGTTATGTGGACGACCCATGCTGGCCATGTTATGCGGATGACTCATGAAGCAAGAATTTCATTAAGTTTTGGAAGATTAATTTAAAAAATAATACATGTTCCATATTTACATATTAGAAAAAATATTTATCTGAAACCTATTAAACTTCGTTTTGATTATTTATTTATTCATTTGTCATAATTCCTGTGGTGGGTAGGGATTTCCAACCTACGGGGATGCATGCCAGACGTAGTCAGGGATTTCCAACCTACGGGGATGCATGCCAGACGTAGTCAGGGATTGTCAACCTACGGCACGCATGCCAGACGTAGTCAGGGATTGTCAACCTACGGCATGCATGCCAGACGTAGTCAGGGATTGTCAACCTACGACACGCATGCCAGACGTAGTCAGGGATTGTCAACCTACGGCACGCATGCCAGACGTAGTCAGGGATTGTCAACCTACGGGGATGCATGCCAGACATAGTCAGGGATTGTCGACATACGGCACGCATGCCAGACGTAGTCAGGGATTGTCAACCTACGGCACGCATGTAGACGTAGTCAGGGATTGTCAACCTACGGCACGCATGCCAGACGTGACACGGCAAGGTTATTTTCAATGACACGTGAACCACCAAAAAATGATTGAAAATGCGTCTAAACAAATAGTCTTATAGAGTGTTGTGTGAAGGGTTGGCGCAAAGTTGTTGCGGGGGCCTTAGTTAAAAAAAATCTGTGGGGAATTTGACGTTATATGACCCGGCCGATATGATGTTCAGACATTTCATCGTCTCACTGGGTCTAACTGGTCATAAAGGGACATGTCATAGTCATACTGGGTCCTACTTTTCATATGGGGACACCTCAAACCGAGTTTGTATTCACTTAGGGGAAACGTCTAACCGAGTATGTGCTCACGTCAAACCGAGTATGTGTTCACGTCAAACCGAGTATGTGTTCACGTCAAACCGAGTATGTGTTCACTTGCTTAGTTTCCGATATTTCAATTTTGTTTCCAAACTGTGACAGTTGACTTGCCTTGACTTGAATGACGTCATCGCGGCTGTAGGCGGTCAATATCAAATTCCCAAAACAAAAAACTGAATGAATTAAGCTATACGAACTTAGAGAATGAGCTATCCGCACTTAGAGAATAAACTATACGCACTTAGAGAATAAGCTATACGCACTTAGAGAATGAGCTAGACGCATTTAAAAAAAAAAAAGCTATATGCACTTAAAGAATGGGCTGTACGTACCTAGAGAATGACCTATACGCATGGGCGCCCGCAGAAAACTTCTGGGGGGGGGGGGCAAAAAAAAATCGATTAACTTTCCAGGGGGAGGCAAAAAAATTTTAGTAATGTTTTAATATAGTTTTAAATATCTGTAGCGTATTTTTATGGTGAACGAATGGACAGGACATCAGCTTATTTACTTTCTCTTTATTTTCTCTTTACTTTAATACATTTTTTGTCTATTTTTGTCCATAAATTTTTATCCAATCAATCCAGGGGGGGCAAGTGCCCCCCCTGCCCCTACCTGCGGGCGCCCATGCCTATACGCACATATAAAATGAACTATACGCACTTAGATAATGAGCTATACGCACATAAAGAATGAGCTACACGCATTTAACGAATGAGCTCTATGCACTTAGAGAATAAAACATACGCACTTAAAAAATGATCTATACTCACTTAAAGAGACGACATACTGTAAAAATAATAGTTTTCAACTGACAATGTCTCATTCAACTGACAATATCTCATTCAATTGACCATGTCTCATCCAACTGACAATGTCTCATTCTACTGACAATGTCTCATTCAACTGACAATGTTGACAATCCATACAATCGAACCTGAGACATTGATGATCTCTAGTAAGCTTTGATCAAATTTAATATTGAAAAAAAAACTTATTTTTGCACTTGCTACGGTCACCGGCCCAGTCAATATTGTTTTGTACGCGATCGCAGTATTGGGAATAGAATCTGCCAGCGAACCAATCAATTGATGCTTGAAGACACCGTATTGATGTTTGTACTTCTCCTGTACTAGTGTATCAACATCTTTAGCTCTTCTTGTAAGTCTGAACCGTCTCCATCTCTTGATGCGCCACTTCTCCTAACCATGTCCAAATAGAGACAGCGATTGTTCAAATTAGCCGAAATCATGGTACGAAGTTGTTGAATATTATACAGTGTTTCTGTTAGACCATTAGCTCCGGGGTGGAGGGGGTTGGGCATTTTTAGATGTTCGGGTGGGCAGAAAGCGAGGGAGGGTGTCATTGGCTATCAAGCAAAAGTTAAGAGAGGGGTCTGATCAATTCAAAATCAAAAGGTGGGGGGGGGCGCAATATGGCGTACATATGATAATCGGTGTTTCTTTCTGAAAATTAGATCCAGGGGAATTTTTTTTCTTGGGGGGAAGGGGGGGGGATGAGGTGCATCTATCAGCGCGCAAATTAGACATTTTGGGACCTTGTGCCATACACATCTTAAATTCACTGTGGGGGAGGGGGTCATGGAAGGGGATCATTGAGCCTTTTCCCAGAAAATGTATTCAATTTAGCGAATTTTACCTTTGTAGTTTTGCAATTATTGCATCATTCCGCACTTAATCGGGGCGCAAAAGAATTAGGTGTCTCTTAACCTGTTGTGTTTATACAAATAAAATTTTTTAAGTTGTTTCTAGTGTTATTTATCTTCTTTTTTTTTTTTTAATTCAAACTTTTTATTTTGTTAAACCCTTTTTTACAATTTGAATTTTAATTTTTTTTAATTCCTTGACAAAGGGGTGGCTTTCCCAAATGGTTGGCTTTCACAAAGGGGTGGCTTTCACAAAGGGGTGGCTTTCCCAAAGGGGTGGCTTTCACAAAGGGGTGGCTTTCACAAAGGGGTGGCCTTCACAAAGGGGTGGCTTTCACAAAGGGGTGGCTTTCACAAAGGGGTGGCTTTCCCAAACAGTACACTTGTTACCTTCCCCAATATTTCCAAGTTATAACGGATCCAAAAAGAGAAGAAAAAAAAACTTTTTATGTGGAAAAGGTCTCCTACAGTGGAATGCTGTTTAACATGCCACACCACAAGGAAAATGTGGTGGATAAGTTGGGAAAAGTTGTGAGGGAATAGGGTTTAGGGCACATGTCAGGAGCTGGGGGCACATATTAGGAGGTGGGGTTTGAGGCACAAGTTATAAGCTAGGGTTTTGGGCACATGATTACAACTAGCGCTAATGGACCTTTAACTGTTTTTGCTGTCGAAGACTTTTGGCCGAAACGTACACTTGCTATTACTGTCCTTCCTTGAGGTTTTCCTCGACCCTTCTTTATAATTCCTCATTGCTTCAACGTGAACGCAATGCTCGCCATATTGCTCGTAGATAACAAAGACGTTATCGAGGACAACAAAATGCAACCCCGGTTGAGGTTGGGTCTCCAAGAGAACCCTCGTTCAGGATGGGTCTCCTTGGAAGCCGTATCGTCCCAAGCACTAGCGAGATTTCGTGCTGTCGTGTTTAACGTAGGCTGCCATGAGTTACAAATATCACCTTAGAATTTAAACTCTACTAGGATATATGCGGTCGACAGCTCTGAAGAAACCTTCGCAAGAATGTACCAGTGAAGGTCCCCTTACCTGCGACTGCCAAAACAAGGGGTTACGTTTGGCCCCTTACTGTTTAAGGTAAAATTAAAGGTAGTCACCCCTTTGGCGTTCCTCGGGTGACCGGGAGGTTCGCCGTTAGGGGGAAACATCTCGGGGGTGCCACTTCGTGGCACCTCCCCTCTCTTAAGAAGAGGGGACATTCTGAGAATTGAAGCCCACAGGGAGTGCCCATAAGAGCCTCGATAGAAAAGTTATAAATGGCAACTTTTAGAAATTGTTTATAAATGGCAACAATTATTCGAATAGCTCTATTTTAACACATGAGTATATTATACAGTTAACACCTTGTCCTATTCTAAAGGTTGATTTTATAGTGTAAAGAGATAGAGGTTCAAAATAGAGGTCTCTATAGAGATAGAAAGTTGGTAGAATTCGGTATTGATCAGAACATCGGACGCACTTTTCCATATTATGTTAGTCTTTAAACTAGGTATTTTGCAAAAATATTTGTAATAATAATGAAAATACAGGTATTAAACAATTATTAAAAACATCAATTTTGTTGAGCACAGCCTTTTTTTTGTGTTTACATTTGTATTTTACTAACCACAAGAAATTTTAATTTCACTGTTATAGGCTTTAGACGTCTGTCATGCAGGTTTTTTGGGTTCCAAGGAAAATGCATATTGAGGGCCCCAACAAATATCAAAATAATTTGTGTCAAATGTAATGATGTCCACACTTTGGGAGCCCTCTAAGTGGACAGGACTTTGAGTGATTTACTCGGCTGCCTCAGCCTCGGTCGTGGCTGCCTTTGGTCATTGCAGATGCAAGTCCTTCTTCTTCTCTCTGTATTTTGGTGAATGAACATATTAGACCCTAGACATATGTAATGACCCTAGACATGTGTAATGGCTAAATAAAGTTGCATAGTCGAGGTGTGCAAGACTTTGCTGACGCTGCTGACACACATGATGTTGACAAACATGCTGCTGAAACACATGATGTTAACACACATGATGTTGACACACATACTGTTGACACACATGCTGTTGACACACTAGCTGCTGACACACATGCTGTTGACACACATGCTGCTGACACACATGATGTTAACACACATGCCGTTCTTCTTCTCTTCTTCTTATTTTATATGTGAATGGCCCACGATCAATTTATTGATCATTCTGGCTCCTGTGTATGTAGAAGGATTTGCAATTTTTCTGCGCCTGGTATTGAAGAGGATATTTCACTGCTTGCAAGGGCTAATCAGCGAGGGTATCAGGAACTGTGGTTTGGAAGGCCTCAGGCAGTATGACACAAATTGTCAAGTATTGTCGCCTCAATTGTTTTTCATTTTGACACGCATACTGTTGACCCACATGCTGTTGACAGCAAACAGTACGTCATACTATATGACCACGGCAAATTGAAGTTTAAACATCACCAGCAAGACAGGTAGCTTCACTGCTCACTTTAGAGCAGTGGTTCTCAACCTTTCTAATGCCGCGACCCCTAAATACAGTTCCTAAAGTTGTGGCGACACCCAAACACAAAATTATTTTCGTTGCTTCTTCATACCTGTAGAGTATATGTGTTTTCTGATGGGTTTACGCGACCCCTGGGAAAGGGTCATTCGACCCCCCAAGGTGGTCGCGACCCACATGTTGAGAGCCCCGGCTTTAGAGTCTTCGTGTGATTAGACATGGGCAGAATGATGGCACGGGGAAATGACAGGGAGAGTACAGGAAAAGAACAGATTGATAATTTGATTAGCGGGTATCTCCGAAAACTGTAATGAATTGAAATTAAGAAATTCGAACAGGCGCGGCCTGGATGATATATCCAGGTAGATTTATACGGTGTTCTTCCGTCGAAGATCAACTAGGACCATCGAGTCGTCCGGTGTTGGATGACTGATGACTTGTGCGGGTGACTTTTGTTTATATAGTATTATAAGGGCTAAGCTCAGCCCCCCCCCCCCAAACCACACACACACTTTTTTTCCAGAAGCGCCGGTCCTGGTTGTTGGCACGCTTACTGGAGTAGATTTCCTACTTTGGCACAATATTCCTAAAAAATTGTTGACTCCTGATTCAGAGGCTTGGTGAGACCATATTGAACTAACGAACTGCGAATGAGCCCATATGGCAGACAACGTCTCTCTAAAGACATCAAATGATTAGCGTACAAGTTCAAGTATTAATTGGAAGTTTATCCCACACCTCAATTATGAACTAATTTAGCATCACGAAAAATTAGAAATGTGCACAAATTATATTATTCAGTGAGCTTTGACTGTGGAGCGAGAGGTTACAAGATGTAAACATTGCGAGACGTCTTTTGTGTTCTAATCTTCAGTGTAAAATGTATACCTATCAAATCTGTACATGCAGAAATTCAGAACTTTACAATTTGGAATGATGACTTTATTTAAATACTCAATGTTACTTCTATTAGGTGAGCTTCACGATCCTCAGACGCCCTTACTTCCTCCTGCTCAACATTGTGTTGCCAGTGGTATTCCTGTCACTGCTCAATATACTCGTGTTTGCGATACCTGTGGAGTCCGGGGAGAAGATTGGATACGGTATTAACTGTTTAATGACAAAATATTTAATGACAAAATATTTAATGTCAAACTATTTAATCGCCAACTATTTAATGACAAACTATTTAATGACAAACTATTTAATGGCAAACTATTTAATGACAAACTATTTAATGGCAAACTATTTAATGACAAACTATTTAATGACAAACTATTTAATGACAAACTATTTAATGGCAAACTATTTAATGGCAAACTATTTAATGTCAAACTATTTAATGGCAAACTATTTAATGACAAACTATTTAATGGCAAACTATTTAATGACAAACTATTTAATGACAAACTATTTAATGACAAACTATTTAATGGCAAACTATTTAATGGCAAACTATTTAATGACAAACTATTTAATGACAAACTATTTAATGGCAAACTATTTAATGACAAACTATTTAATGACAAACTATTTAATGGCAAACTATTTAATGACAAACTATTTAATGACAAACTATTTAATGGCAAACTATTTAATGGCAAACTATTTAATGACAAACTATTTAATGACAAACTATTTAATGGCAAACTATTTAATGACAAACTATTTAATGGCAAACTATTTAATGGCAAACTATTTAATGACAAACTATTTAATGACAAACTATTTAATGACAAACTATTTAATGGCAAACTATTTAATGACAAACTATTTAATGGCAAACTATTTAATGACAAACTATTTAATGGCAAACTATTTAATGGCAAACTATTTAATGACAAACTATTTAATGGCAAACTATTTAATGGCAAACTATTTAATGACAAACTATTTAAAGACAAACTATTTAATGTCAAACTATTAAATGTCAAACTATTTAATGACAAATTATTTATAGATTATGAGCATGTCACTGAATATCGACCAATGTAACTATCGAATGGTTTTTTAGTTTTTATTTATGCAAATTGATCAGTCGTGCAAGGTGGGGCCGCAGATGAACAGACGTCCACAAAATCGTTGACACCTTTCTGGACAATGTTAATTTATTTTTAAAGACTTTGACTGACCGGCAGTAGCATGACGATCAATTGACTTAATCATTTTTAAAATGTTTGCCTTTGAAAGAATTTGTTAAAATATTGAAGTCGCTCTAAGTTGACAATGTCTCTAACGATGTGAACTATGTGATCTCTTAGTACTTTCAAGACTCGCAGGCAGACGTTATGTCTCAGGAGACTGTATCTCCTGACTACGTTTGAACTTCAGTGGTACACAACATACAACACTGACTTGACGCTTCAGTAGTACACGACATACAACACTAACTTGAACTTCAGTAGTACACAACATACAACACTGACTTGACGCTTCAGTAGTACACGACATACAACACTAACTTGAACTTCAGTAGTACACAACATACAACACTGACTTGAACTTCAGTAGTACACAACATACAATACTGACTTGACGCTTCAGTAGTACACAACATACAACACTAACTTGAACTTCAGTAGTACACAACATACAACACTGACTTGAACTTCAGTAGTACACAACATACAACACTGACTTGATGCTTCAGTAGTACACAACATACAAAACTAACTTGAACTTCAGTAGTACACAACATACAACACTGACTTGAACTTCAGTAGTACACAACATACAACACTGACTTGACACTAACTTGACACTGACTTGACACTAACTTGACACTAACTTGACACTAACTTGACACTAACTTGACACTTACTTGACACTAACTTGACACTAACATGACACTAACTATACACTAACTTGACACTAACTTGACACTAACTTGATACTAACTTGACACTAACTTGACACTAACATGATACTAACTTGACACTAACTTGACACTAACTTGACACTAACTTGACACTAACTTGACACTAACTTGACACTAACTTGACACAAACTTGACACTAACTTGACACTTCACATTCTCAGGTATTACTGTCCTGCTGGCCTTGTCCGTGTTCATGAGTATTGTCAGTGGGATGTTACCAAGGTCATCCACCATGCCCAAGGTCACCATCTACCTCTTCATTTTATTCATCATCTCCGTGCTGACGGTTATCGACAGTATCTTCATCGTTTTTCTCTACCACATGGAAGAGGTCAGATAGTAGATACTACGTCCTTGACCTTGTTTACACGCAAAACACAATTCAATCTTTATTAAATTTAAAAAATATGTTTTTTGGATAAAGTTTGTAAATATCCTAACAAAGATAGAATAGTGAAATTGTTTGAGAATAAAATTATTTGTTTCACTTTCAGAAAGAAGATAAACACCGAAAGGCCCAAGAAAACTACAAGAGAGCGTTCAGCAAGGTGAGGCTACTCCGTAGAGTGGTGGCTACCCGGAAAACGAGCACGAACATTGGGGAGAGCAATGGCGATAAACCCGTTCCCATAGCAACCGTAGAGTCCAAGGAAGAGGAAGTGCCTCCATATTCCCCCGACACGAGCAGTGACGCTGAAAGAAAAGGCGGCAGGAGAATCAACAAGTACAGGCTGATAGGGAAATATATCGACCTGGTGTCTTTTGTCTGCTTCTTCCTGGTATGGTTTGGAGTGACCCTGGGGTTCATGTTTGACCTGGCGTTGTAAGAATGGCCCGCGACAATATACCTGGTTAATAAACAGACATACGATATTCATTGTCAATGTCAAGGCCATGTGTTAAACAATCTATGACTTCGATTTCTTTGGGCATTTTTCGTACGGCAGGCAAATCTTGGATCATGTCCATCTTGTATCATGTCCATCTTGTATCGTGTCCAACTTGTATCATGTCCATCTTGTATCATGTCCATCTTGTATCATATCTATCTTGTATCATGTCCATCTTGTATTATGTCCATCTTGTATCATGTCCATCTTGTATCATGTCCATCTTGTATCATGTTCATCTTGTATCATGTCCATCTTGTATCATGTCCATCTTGCGAAGTTGGGTTCGAAGTGGAAGCCTCACTGGGGGGCCAACAACAGAAGGGAGGAGAAATCGGCAATTACCCAGGTACATGTTTATGTCTTAATATCATATCTCCTTTTTTTTTTAATGAAACAAGAGTTCGGCGCCATTAGCAGGCTTCACTCCTGGCGCAGCTTTTCCTTCCCTTGACCTTTGTCTCTCTGTGTACATTCGGAAATGCCTGCTCGCTATCACTTCTTGTTCTCTTTGTATCATTCAGTGTGATTGTTCATGATATCATATTTTGTGTGGTCTTGATATCATTCTGTGTTTGTTCTTGATATTATTCTGTGTGTGTTCTTGATATTATTCTGTGTGTGTTCTTGATATCATTCTTTGTGTGTTCTTGATATCATTATGTGTGTTTTCTTGCTATCATTCTGTGTGTGTGTTCTTAAAAGGATCATAGTGTGTTCTTTGTAACATTCTGTGTGTGTTCTTAATATCATTCTCTGTGTGTTCTTGATTTCATTATGTGTGTTTTCTTGCTATCATTCTGTGTGTGTGTGTTCTTAAAAGGATTCATAGTGTGTTCTTTGTAACATTCTGTGCGTGTTCTTGGTATCATTTTGAGTGCGTTTGTTATCACTTCTGGTTCCCTTGGTATTTTTTTTTGTTGAAAGTGCATGCTAACTGTAGTTCATTGCTCACGTCTGTCGTTGTCCCTGACCTTTTGATGTGGGTTGACCCTCTAACACAACGGCATGGCCACGATGTCATATCCATATATAGCCATTAGCATTCTGTTTTCCGACTGGTGTCAAGCATATGTCCCTGATAAAAGCGGTTCTCAAGCTCCACAATGTTCACTAAAATCCTAAACTTTTCCGGAAGCTTTTTTTTTTTAATTGTATTTGAATATTTATTAGATGTGAGCCTTTGTTGGAGCTGAAATGATACTGAAAGGACAAATCTTGTTTACTCTGGATAAGTTGTAGACTTTCTTGAATCTATCCAACGCCTCGGATTAGACTGGTGCCTAAAGCTAGTGCATGGGACCATTCCGCCACACCAACTGTACACTTGCATTCTGGGATTGATTTCTAAATCACCGCATCATGGAGTCCAAGTTGACCATTGACACGTAGCAAAGACGTCACCAGGGTCAGTGCCACCCAGTGCGGTCAACTGTTGGTGTCACCTGGTGCGGTAAACGCATGGTGTCACCCATGGCGGTAAACTCGTGGTGTCCCCAGTGCGGTCAAATTTTTTTATAAATTTATATTAACTAACAAAATTAGAAAATTATTACTCAAATATGCCTCAAGTATAGCTGATAAAGTGTCACTAAAACGAAAGCGATAGTTTCCCTTGAAAAGACATTAAGTTGAAGAATGGGCTATTAATAAATGTATTTTTAAAAAAATTATAACTATTGAATGATAATAGACGGCTGTAACAGAAACATTAATTATTAACAACGAATGTACTGAATTTAAAACACGACTTTTATTTTGCAATTCAAAACATTTATTTGTCTTAAAACATATTGTTCCATTATTTAAAATGTAAATTGGAATATATAAATTTACATAAACAAAAGCTACTTTTGAAGGGCATTTTTATGTATTTAAATAAATAAAACATATTTTTTAGTTTCGGAATTCAAAAAATGATTGTTTGTTATCTAATTTCGTATTATTTACCCCAAGAAATAAAAAAAAAAGACAAACAATTTCAAAATTAACTTATTTCCCAGAAAATAACAAATTATTTTCATTGTTTTGAGTGTCTTGTAGACAAGGTATGTTTCAATACTTCAAGTTTCTAGTTCTCTGGCAATGTTTCGAAATGGTTCTCAACGAAGAAAGTTTCCATTGATATCATTAAAATGACTTTTCATCCTACATGGTAATGATGGAGCTCGATCCTTTTGCGCGGGTCAGGTGAGCCCCCTCGCACGACCCTTGACCGGGGAGCGCGATCCCCATGGCACGGGTCAGGCGAGCCTGCCCTCGCCCGACCCCTGACCGGGGAGCTCAATCCATGGGGGTTGCGGACCGCACCGGGTGACCTCAACATTGTTTCTCCACAAGAAGCGCTGTAACTTGGTGGAACATACTATTGAAAAGGCACTTTTATCGTAAGACAAATGTGAAATTTCTGTAGAAAGGAGAGTAATGTTTCACAAGAGATTGGCAGGAGAACAGATAATAGATGCTGGACTCTCTCTGCATGAAGAAGACAGCATGGAGATGCTGGATTGTAGTGATAGCTTTTATTCTGAACCCCAGATCAGATCATCTACGATCAATAAAGTCTCAGATATGTACATGGAATATAAGCCTTTCAACTCGCCGAGTTAAAATGATCTCAGAGGCACTTATTCTCTTAACCTGGCTGCTCGTTTGTTCTTTATTGGTGAAAAAGATGAAAAAGTGCAAATTCCTTTGTTATTTCAGATTGTTACAGTAGCCTATAGCACGTAGACATTATAGCAAAGTGCCTAACATTATTATTTACATAACGTTGTGTGATAGTATCGCGTTTAATAGCATTTAAAACAACAACTTTACGTAATTGAGTTACAATAATACCAACTACGGCATTATTAGATTTCGTTATCATCATATCCCAAATAATAGGGATCGAATTAAAGTGGACTGCAGCTATAAATTTAATACGGTTATCAATTTTTTTTTTTTTAAACTAAGCTTATTTTTTACTTTTTATATTTATTTTTTTATTTTATACAGAATACAATATTTGCACGCAAAAGTAACTAAGTGTAAATGAAAAAAATTTAAAATCATGTGCTCATACAACATATTTACATAATAGTTACTGAAATTCTATTAAGCATTCGTTTCTAGTATACATTATATAACATGACGTATAAATGAATTTGGAATTAAACAACTAATTAATGTATTAGACTTTCTTTATATTTTCTTAAATTATGTTTTTTATTTTCAATCTAAAAAGTGTTTCTAATGCAATGTTTGTGTAAATATGTTTGTGAGAAAAGCCACAACTCTGTGATGCCATAAATGTTTTCTGTATTGAGAAAGAAAAGGTGGACTTGCTGAGTTTTGTTTCTTGTTTTTTTGGATTCTAGTATTGCGTTCAGTTTTATGGCTCTGTCTATATCTACTGGGTGAACTCTACCTGCTTGTATGATTTGTTTAGGTGTAGATTTTGTCTGTAACATTGTGTTGCATGTCATATATAAATGTTGTTCTGCCTCTTCAATTAGCCATTGTCCTGCAGAAAAGACATTGTGTTCCTACCTCTGCCCTACTTTATTCCTGATGAGACTGGTGTCTTATTGTATATGAGTATATATGTTATGTCTTTGTCTATATTTCCAATTTCTTTAACGTGTTATTTTCAATGCACTTTAAGTGATTGTGTTCCATAACTATGTGTCCATGTTATTCTATTGTAGAGTGGTGTTCCTTGTTTCTTTATTAAATGTGTGTACATGTCTTTTCTTTTTTTTTTTGTATAAGTGTTTCGTTGCCTTTTAATGCTTTGATATATGCCATGTGAAATTCCGATTGGGTACTCCAATTTTAATTCACGCAAAATTTAATGTTATTCACATTTCCACATGATTTCACATTTTTACTAAAACAGCTCACAATTCCCCCCAAAAAACAAATGTTCCTTTGAATTAAAACATATTTACTTCTTTTAAAGTCCTGCACTCCTGTGGTGGCCAAACTTGAACAATATCATCTTAATCATCTAGAACGGCGCTGAATATACTCAAACCATTTTCTTTATCAAATCGACGCAAGATGGACCCCCACACATCTAAGAATCGAGCATATGTCTGTGTGTGCCATTGTATCTCTTTTGACAATTTCTACGGATGTTCGGTGCGTTTAGTATTGACATTCTGTTAGCTTTGTGTTTGTTAGCACATCGTCTCACAGCACGTTATAACACCGTGTTGTTTTCGAAACAGGCTACAATGACTTTATTGTGAACTATTGCAGAAATTGTCAAATATTTCATGCTGTCTACAGAAACAGTTGTATTTATTAAATCGGATATCACGTCATAGATATAGAATAGAAGTAATGATGATTTTTGCAGTGAATTAAAATTGAAGTAGCTCTGATTGTTTTCTTCCTATGTAATGTGTTTTGCAGTTGCCAATGTTTATTAACTTTCCTAACCTTATTCCAATGTAATAATGTGTAAATATGTTGTCATCTTTCTAATGACTTGTCCTATAAATCTAATTCTAAGTGCTTGTAGTTATGTTTGTATATCTTGTAAGTCAATACCCCCCTTCTAATTCAGATTGGATTAATGTTGAATTTGTATGCTTTGTATTGTTCATTGAAATATGTATTTCCTGATGTGTCAGTTGATTTACTTTAAATTTGTTGGTGGTTTCCCCATATGTTCTCTGTTTATATTGTTTTGGTAATTACTTATCATTCTTTTGTGTTTGTGCTTCTGTACACAAATGTGTGTGCTGTGTATTAGTGCCTGTAAATATTGTTTTAGAGGGTGTTTTGTCTAGGGCTACAGCTTTACCAACGTGTTTTGTATAGGGCTCCAGCTTTACCAACGTGTTTTGTCTAGGGCTCCAGCTTTACCAACGTGTTTTGTCTAGGGCTACAGCTTTACCAACGTGTTTTGTCTAGGACTCCAGCTTTACAAACGTGTTTTGTCTAGGGCTACAGCTTTACCAACGTGTTTTGTCTAGGGCTACAGCTTTACCAACGTGTTTTGTCTAGGGCTACAGCTTTACCAACGTGTTTTGTCTAGGGCTACAGCTTTACCAACGTGTTTTGTCTAGGGCTACAGCTTTACCAACGTGTTTTGTCTAGGGCTCCAGCTTTACCAACGTGTTTTGTCTAGGGCTCCAGCTTTACCAACGTGTTTTGTCTAGGGCTCCAGCTTTACCAACGTGTTTTGTCTAGGGCTCCAGCTTTACCAACGTGTTTTGTCTAGGGCTCCAGCTTTACCAACGTGTTTTGTCTAGGGCTCCAGCTTTACCAACGTGTTTTGTCTAGGGCTCCAGCTTTACCAACGTGTTTTGTCTAGGGCTCCAGCTTTACCAACGTGTTTTGTCTAGGGCTCCAGCTTTACCAACGTGTTTTGTCTAGGGCTCCAGCTTTACCAACGTGTTTTGTCTAGGGCTCCAGCTTTACCAACGTGTTTTGTCTAGGGCTCCAGCTTTACCAACGTGTTTTGTCTAGGGCTCCAGCTTTACCAACGTGTTTTGTCTAGGGCTCCAGCTTTACCAACGTGTTTTGTCTAGGGCTCCAGCTTTACCAACGTGTTTTGTCTAGGGCTCCAGCTTTACCAACGTGTTTTGTCTAGGGCTCCAGCTTTACCAACGTGTTTTGTCTAGGGCTCCAGCTTTACCAACGTGTTTTGTCTAGGGCTCCAGCTTTACCAACGTGTTTTGTCTAGGGCTCCAGCTTTACCAACGTGTTTTGTCTAGGGCTCCAGCTTTACCAACGTGTTTTGTCTAGGGCTCCAGCTTTACCAACGTGTTTTGTCTAGGGCTACAGCTTTACCAACGTGTTTTGTCTAGGGCTCCAGCTTTACCAACGTGTTTTGTCTAGGGCTCCAGCTTTACCAACGTGTTTTGTCTAGGGCTCAAGCTTTACCAACGTGTTTTGTCTAGGGCTCCAGCTTTACAAATGTGTTTTGTCTAGGGCTCCAGCTTTACAAATGTGTTTTTTCTAGGGCTCCAGCTTTACCAACGTGTTTTGTCTAGGACTCCAGCTTTACAAATGTGTTTTGTCTAGGGCTCCAGCTTTACCAACGTGTTTTGTCTAGGGCTCCAGCTTTACCAACGTGTTTTGTCTAGGGCTCCAGCTTTACAAATATGTTTTGTCTAGGGCTCCAGCTTTACAAATGTGTTTTGTCTAGGGCTCCAGCTTTACAAATGTGTTTTGTCTAGGGCTCCAGCTTTACCAACGTGTTTTGTCTAGGACTCCAGCTTTACAAATGTGTTTTGTCTAGGGCTCCAGCTTTACAAATGTGTTTTGTCTAGGACTCCAGCTTTACAAACGTGTTTTGTCTAGGGCTCCAGCTTTACAAATGTGTTTTGTCTAGGACTCCAGCTTTACCAACGTGTTTTGTCTAGGGCTCCAGCTTTACAAATGTGTTTTGTCTAGGGCTACAGCTTTACCAACGTGTTTTGTCTAGGGCTCCAGCTTTACAAACGTGTTTTGTCTAGGGCTACAGCTTTTGCGTTGTCTTTTTGTCGGGGGGGGGGGGTTTAAACGCCAAAAATATAGTTGCTGTATTGCGCATTTCAAGCGCCTGTTTCAGTCAACAAAGAAATAATCTACGTGCATATATTTATTTGTGGGATTGTTAGTTCTCGCTCTCAGGGAATCAAACACTGTGTAGATTGGAGGGGGTCCAAAATGTTTTATTTTTAAGCAGCGGTTCTCAAAGTTCCTAATGCCATGACCCTTTATACAGTTCCTAGTGTTGTGGTGACCCCAACCATCAAATCATTTTCGTTGCTACTTCACAAATACGTATTTTCCAATGGTCTTAGGCGACTCTTGTGAAAAGGTCGTTCGACCCCCCACCCCCCACCCCTCGTGGAAGTGTTCGCGCCCCACATGTTGAGAACCACTATTTTATATATTTTTTATCTGTTTCTAAAATAATATTATGTTAAATTTCAGTAATCTTATTTGACTTTACTTTAAACGCGGTGAGGTAGGTAGGGCAGAGATGAATGGGATTGGTCAGCCCGACGTAGCACTTTTTCCTTGAATATGGGGGGGGGGCGGCGACGTTTTAGGTCAACTACAGATGTATTTTTTTGTTTTTTTTGTGTGTGTTGGTCTCAAAATCGTCCATTTCATGATTACCGTTTGATGATTACCGTTTGGTGATTACCGTTTGGTAATTATCATTTTGATGATTACCTTTTAATGCATGGGCACCCGCAGAAAACTTTCTAGGGGGGGGGGGCAAAAAAATCGATTAACTTTCCAGGGGGGGGGCAATTTTAAGCAATGTTTTAATACAGGTATATAATCTCTCTCTCTCTCTCTCCCTCTGTGTGTGTGTGTGTGTCTGTGTTTGTGTGAGTGTGTGTCTGTGTTTGCTTTAGTGTCAGATGTAGAGGCACAGGAAGTAAGGAAATAGCGTTTGAAAAGGCTTAGGTAAATGAGGAAGTGCCCCCCTTGCCCCCCCTGCGGGCTCCCATGGATGCAATGTCTAGAATTTCTTTTCTGTAGGGTTCTAACACCCACACTATTAATAGGCCGGCAGCTTTCTCAGACGGCAGTGATTTCACTACACACGATATTTAATATACTTATAGGAGCCTTACAAGCTTTTATTCTTTGCGTGTGTCTGCATATAGATATTTGTATTTTTCGAGAATTATACTTTTTTCCTGGCTGTGCTTGCTGTAAGTTGATATAGTTTCTGTTTCTGTATATTTGATTTTATATTTTTTAAATAAACTTAATAGTATAATTAAATTAAATATAGTTAATATCACTTGTCGAGGTAGTATTATGAGCCTCGACACAATCCCATCTTATTAGTTGGTAGTATTGTGAGCCTCGACACAATCCCATCTTATTAGATGGTAGCATTGTGAGCCTCGACACAATCCCATCTTATTAGTTGGTAGTATTGTGAGCCTCGACACAATCCCATCTTATTAGATGGTAGTATTGTGAGCCTCCACACAATCCCATCTTATTAGTTGGTAGTATTGTGAGCCTCAACACAATCCCATCTTATTAGTTGGTAGTATTGTGACTGGGTGGTCATATGGTCTAAACTGAGCTAACCTCCACACAATCCCATCTTATATGATGGTAAAATTGTGAGAGCAAAAATGACGTCACAATTACTTGCCATACAGTGTTACTAACAATGCCCCCCTCCTCCAAACTAAGACTGCAATGATGGTACAACTTCCTCACTGTGACTGCAATGATGGTACAACTTCCTTACTATGACTGCAATGATGGGACAACTTCCTTACTATGACTGCAATGATGGGACAACTTCCTTACTATGACTGCAATGATGGGACAACTTCCTTACTATGACTGCAATGATGGTACAACTTCCTTACTATGACTGCAATGATGGTACAACTTCCTTACTGTGACTGCAATGATGGGACACCTTCCTTACTATGACTGCAATGATGGGACACCTTCCTTACTATGACTGCAATGATGGTACAACTTCCTTACTGTGACTGCAATGATGGTACAACTTCCATAATATGACTGCAATGATGGTACAACTTCCTTACTATGACTGCAATGATGGTACAACTTCCATACTATGACTGCAATGATGGTACAACTTCCATACTATGACTGCAATGATGGTACAACTTCCATACTATGACTGCAATGATGGGACAACTCCTTTACTAAGACTATTGCAATAGTTCTATTCTATTATTTGCATTCCACTGTCCTTCACACAAATAACTCCAAACCCCACCCCCCCCTTCCTCAAATTGATCTCTCTAAACCTTGTTTGAAACTAACAACTACTCAAAGACGTGGCGGTCGTCACTCTTAAATCAATCAGCCATTGATTGACAGAGTTACATTGTGTCTGGAACGTTGTTCAACTCAGAAGAGTTGGTCAAGTGCCTCTATTAGGACTTGGGGGGGGGGGTCAAGTCTCAGACTGAATGTGCATGCTGTACTCAGTAGGCGTAATCTACCTGTAATCTATGGACTTTTTGAAAAGCTGTAGATTGAAGAAATGAATTCAACGCTTACGCTGAAAACCATGGCGCTGTTTTATGATCACATTCAAAGAATTGAAATGGCGGCTCAAAAGCACATTTCCCTGCGCGTGCAGACCTGACCAATGGCGAGTAAACACGAAACACTGGTTCTGTCCTAACGTGGGTGTTTTCTTCTGTAACCTGGTAAATAAACCAACGGCTGAACATTTCCTCCAGTAACAGGCAGGTCAGTGTTATGACTCAACACAGGGACAATGAAAATATCAAGGCAGCAGGTGGTGCTTGAAATGATTGAAATGAGGCTTGAGACAAACTTCACATGTTGAGGACCGTTGGATACACAAAAACTGAGGGAAACGAATCCCTGGTAAAAGGATCAACTTTCAGGACATCAATTAAATCCATAATAGTTCATACAGTGGCTTTTAATTTTGTTCATTCTTCCTGGAGTTTTGTTGAGCATTATGAATTAATTTAGTTGAACATAGTGAAATAATTTTGTTGAAATAATGAAATAATTTTGTTGAAATAATGAAATGAGTTTGTTGAAAATAATGAAATAATTTTGTTGAAGATAACGAAATTATTTTGTTGAAAATAATGAAATAATTTTGTTGAACGTTATGGATTAGTTTTACATTACGAGGGAGGTCAGTAGTGTTATATATTTTGAATGAAATATAGAGCCAATAAATATTCTATTTAATTTGTTTAATCAAGAAAGCTATTATGGTCAGCACTATAAATTATAAATATTATTGCAGAATGTAGGTGCTTCTACTGGAAGAGAGAGGTTTCATTTAAAGGAGTATTCCAGAAGTCACTATTGTTGATGTGACGAGTTGAATGTTAATGGTTTCATTCTCAGTAGAAAAAAAACACCAAAAAGAGACCAGGTTACAGACTCCTACAAATTTCGTCACATCCGGTACTAATTGTTCCATTTACACGACCTCATTTCTTTCCGAAGGAAGAACCGCAATGAGAACCTTTTGGTTGCTGCTTCAAATGACCTTTCACTGCCAAGGTCAAAACTACCAAAGCACAATGGCCATCTTTAACGACAGGCTGGGTGCTGGCAGCTATCACACTGAGGTCAGACCTATCAAAGACCAGTCCAGGGCCGTGTTCGTGGGCGTGGACTTCGAGATTGTGTCCATCGTCAAGCTGGATGACGTGGAGCAGAGTTTTATTTGTAACGGTTTAGTTGGATTTGACTGGATTGACGAGGTAAATAATCATGAATTTATAATTTAAGGATCATCTTAATAAAATGTAAATGTCATCGAATGATTGTATCATCATTTAAATACCGGATATCATGTTACTATCATGTTAAATAGCATAAGCTCCACCACAGTAAAATCTGAGTGTAATTACCAAGAAATGACCAACAAATCGGAAAGGTGTGGCTTTGTATTTTGTGTTATTTTCATTAGGAAAAAAATACTAAAAGAAAGAAGAAGTATTTTCATGAGCTTAACGCTTTACATTCAAGCACTTCTAACGCATTAAAAAAAAAGTAATTCTCTGTTCAAATAAACTCCTAATTATTGCACCAAAATAATAAGATGATCTTTCCACCAAAATAATCAAATAGTTTTTACACCAACATAATCAAATAACCTGATTTTACTGATCCACCCCGGGGGCAATTTTTCTATAGATTAATTGGCACCATTTTCCGGCTTCACCCCAGGTGCAGCATTTCCTCCGCAGCGAACAAACAACAGTCAAAACAAAAAAAAATAAAATAGCACTCAGGTGAAAGGTACTAGCCGAGCGGACAGCATAAGAATGATTAAAAAAAAACTAAATTTGGCACAAGCGACGGGAATCGAAACCTTATAGGAACCACTGAACTAGCACATCGAAGATACGGTGGACGAAATGTTACTGTAATACTGCTACTAATGAGTACTTTTGAAACGATATCTAGCTAGTTCATTTGTGAAAGAAAATGGCAGCATTTTGACGATAATTCCTATACAACACTGTATGATATTTTGACAGCATTGAAGATGTAAGTATAATCAGATGGAGCTGAAACTTCTTGCCTTTGCGGAGAAATATGATAAGAAAAATGGAAATGAGACAAGCAACTCGTCGCTGCTAAAAGTATGGACAAGCCGGGTGACGAGAGGAAATTGCGGACAAATACGAATGCAAAAATTAGTATTAAGGGGTTGAAAGTATAAACTGTCCGTCCTAGCTACGGACATCAGTGACCCTAATTTAGGAAATTTTTCAAACATTTACTGTGTCATTAGTTACTTAATGTTAATGTTCTGAATGTATAACACAAATGGCGTATAACACAAAGGATGTGAAACAACAATGATATTTAAGACCATTTGTGTTCAAACACAAGTTTCAAGGCTGCTGCCCTGGCATCACCCGCTAGGAGCCGTTCGGTGGTTAGCCGTATCGCTTCCCCAACCGTTGGACATATGTCCATGTATGTAGCCACGTACCCTACCAGAACCAGAACAATGAGGCATCAAACCAATGACGTAAAACACCAGTGCTATTTAACCTCAATGATGTTTTAACACAAATGATGTATAACACATATGATGATGTTTCGCGTCAGATTGTAGCCTGGGACCCCGCCAACTACAGTGGTCAGACCCTGATCCATCCACTGCCCGAGCACATCTGGAGGCCAAGAGTTGTGCTGGTCAACACTCTCGGAGACCGAGACATTTTTGATGACGACAAAGCGTAAGTGTTATTGGAGTTTTGGAACATACGGGGGATTCAATGAACATAAGGTTCATGAAGTGACGCCCCTGAGCTTGGTATGAGGTGGGAGTGGGGGGGGAGGAGTTATGTGGTAAATCAAATGCATCATCATCATCATCATCATCATATAGGGTCCTGGCCTGCTCCCTCCACCCCATCTTTCCATTCGGAAAGATCCCTGACTTTCCGCCTCCATGCGCGAACCCCCAACTGGTGTAAATCCTTCTCAACATCGTCGATCCTTCTCACCCTTGGGCGACCGGTGAGTCGTCTGTCCCTAGGTTTCTGCCTGTATATCACGTTTGCTGCTCTAGATTCCGGCATCCTTTCAATGTGTCCTGTCCAACGCAGTCTTTTTTTTTATATTTATTGTTGCGACTATGGGTAGGTCATTGAATTAATTGATATAGCTCTTTGTTTGTACGGATTCTCCAAACATAATTGTCTATCACTGGGTCATATGTTCTCCTGAGGATTTTCTTCTCCCATGTATTGAGCAGGTTCTCTGCTTTTCTGGTTAGGAACGAAGTCTCACTAGCGTAAGTTGCTAAATTAATTACAGACCCATCTAAATAGCTTTGCATTCCCTTCAATTCGTACATTTATGGCATAAACAAACATGTGCCGTATATAAGAGAGAAACAAATAGTTTTTTTCCTTTCTCGGTCTAATTTGAACACAAGAAGGAATGAGTGAAAAACGTTTGAGAATTATGGCCACTTCCACTTCAATTAGACTTTTAAAACAAGTAGGTCATGAAGTAGGTCATGAAGTAGGTCATGATGTCTTCTACCGCCTTTTGATACACCACCCCGCACCTGGTACACCCAAAGAGTGACCCTGGAAGAGTTCAAGAAATGTGGTCTTGCTTTCTAAGTCAAACCTTTCGTCTTGTGGTCAATGATCTTTTACCTGGTGGTCAACGCCGGGGTCACTGAACTCGTACCGCGAGGTCATCAATGGGGGTGAATGAACTCCCACCTTGAGGTCATCGCTGGGGTCAATGAACTCTAACGGCGAGGTCATCGAAAAGGCCAATTCGGTGATTGGTCATCTAAAAGACTTTTACATTCCTCCTACAGGCCAATCTTTGTTGCCTACGATGGATGGACCAGCTGGACACCGGGCAGTTTGTTTCCTGTCTCATGTGAGCTCAACCTGGCCAACTATCCCTTTGACGAGCAGACCTGCTCTATAGAGGTAAGGGGAACCTAAGGGGGTCGAACAGACCTGCTCTATAGAGGTAAGGGGAACCTAAGGGGGTCGAACAGACCTGCTCTATACAGGTAAGGGGAACCCAAGGGGGTCGAACAGACCTGCTCTATACAGGTAAGGGGAACCCAAGGGGGTCGAGCAGACCTGCTCTATACGGGAAAGGTAACCCAATGGGGTCGAGCAGACCTGCTCTATGCAGGTAAGGGGCACCCAATGGGGTCAAACAGACCTGCTCTATACGGGTAAGGGGCACCCAATGGGGTCGTCTAACGACGGGTGCTGTGAAACAATACTGTTTGTAAGGAGGGAAAAGTTTGTGGTGGAAAGATACTATAATAGTATGCGCCAGAAAAGATAATGTGTGTGATGAAAAGATTACTTTTTTTAATAATAGGTGTGAGAAGGGCAAATGTGTTTTGCCGGGCTCCCACCATGATCCTCACAACTTGGGATGTTAACAATCAAAATATTTTTCTACTTCACTGAGAAGTGTCTAAAAAAATTCCAGTCTATAAACCACTAGATCCAGGTAATTAATGTTAAGAGGGAGAGAGGAAATTCCTTCAACAAAAACATAACTCATGGAATCATAACAAAAACATAACTTATGGAATCATAACAAAAACATAACTCATGGAATCATAACAAAAACATAACTCATGGAATCATAACAAAAACATAACTTATGGAATCATAACAAAACACATCTCATGGAATCATAACAAAAACATAACTCATGGAATCATAACAAAAACATAACTCATAAAATCATAACAAAAACATATCTCATGGAATCATAACAAAAACATAACTTATGGAATCATAACAAAAACATAAATTATGCAATCATAACAAAAACATAACTCATGGAATCATAACAAAACACATCTCATGGAATCATAACAAAAACATAACTCATGGAATCATAACAAAAACTTATCTCATGGAATCATAACAAAAACATAACTCATGGAATCATAACAAAACACATCTCATGGAATCATAACAAAAACATAACTCATGGAATCATAACAAAAACTTATCTCATGGAATCATAACAAAAACATAACTTATGGAATTATAACAAAACATAACGTATGCAATCATAACAAAAACATAACTCGGGGAATCATGACAAAAACATAACTCATGGAATCATAACAAAAACATAACTCATTAAATTATTAAAAAAACATAACTTATGGAACGTAAAGACGCAATATTCTAATGGTCAGTTAAATTGGTCAAACCTCATTTCAGCTTGCTGCCATGACACAAGCCAGTTTTGAACTCCAGTTCGTTGCGCTTTCACCTGATATTGGAACAACTTACTTTACCGCCAATGGCGAGTGGGAACTCAGGAATACAAATGTTAATATCTTCAACCAGAGTGCTGGGATGGCTGCCTTGTCCGTGGTGGAGGTAAGTTCAGAGTATTGAGATGGGTGCCTTGTCCGTGGTGGGGGTAAGCCGGTGAGATTAATGCTGATTTCTTAGTCACAAATAAATGATGTATGTGTTAGTGTTATTGATCGTGACCGCTCTATAAAACATCAACAGTGTTTGAAATTTTCAAACTGGATTCGCCTAGAATTTTTTGTTAGCATACTGATATTAACTAATGATACAAAGCTTCTTTTTCTTAATCAATGGCCTTGAATTATCCTCTCCTGGCGTCACCAAGGTCCTTATTTTCACCCCTTCCCATGTCATCTGAAGGTTGAAACATTAACGCTGCCATGATCTTAATTTCAGGCAGACGTCCATATTTTCTATTAGTGAGCATCGTCATGCCTGCAATCTTCCATAATCTTTATTTCAGCTCGGGTTCACCATACGCAGACGTCCATATTTTCTGCTGGTCAGCATCGTCCTGCCGGTGGTCTTCCTGTCCTTTCTCAACATTCTCGTCTTTGCCATCCCGGTGGAATCAGGCGAAAAAATTAGTTTCGGTACGTAGCTAGTCGGGTTCTGAAAATTTTAACAGTTCGAAAACAGAAAAACTATCCAGAAATACTTTCTCACATACACAATAAATCTTGAACATTACCCAGCACTAATGCTCAGTTCACACGATCAAATGTTCATCTAATTTGCTTCAATTTGTTTTTCAAATTTATTTTTGAACGCACTATTTTGTTTTACCTAATAGTGCGTTCAAAACGAAATTTGACGGAAATTTGATCGTGTGAACTGATCATGACGTCAATTTCTTTGAAATTTTGAGTTTCGTCTCACGTGACGTCATCCATATCGTCTGGAGTGGGTATATCCGTCTTAACATATTCCAGGTATAACAGTCCTACTGGCTTTGACAGTGTTTATGAGCATCGTGAGTGCCATGTTGCCAAGGTCATCCACCATGCCCAAGGTCGCCATCTACCTGTTCATTCTGCTCGTCATCTCCGTCCTGACGGTTATCGACAGTATCTTTATCGTTTTTCTCTACCACATGGAAGAGGTCAGTAGCAAACATAGAATTGAATGTTGACATTGTCCGGTACAGTTTTGGCCTACCACATGAAAGAGGTCAGTAGCAAACATAGAATTGAATGTTGAAATATTCCATTGCAGTTTTGGCCTACCACATAGAAGAGGTCAGTAGCAAACATAGAATTGAATGTTGACACATTCCATTGCAGTTTTGGCCTACCAAATAGAGCTGCGTTTATCATTGATTCTTGACGATTGTCCATTTGCATTAGGAGCCTGCCATGAGCGCCAGTGATGACTTGGCTTTACACCCATGGGATTCATTATAAAATAGTTTATCATCTTTATATGGGTTTATCGTCATAGTTGGCCATCTTTATATGGGATTTATCGTTAGAGTTGGCCATCTTTATATGGGATTTATCGTCATAGTTGGCCATCTTTATATGGGATTTATCGCTATAGTTCAGGGGTCTCCAAACTTTTCAGCCCAAGAGCCGCATTAACTATCAAACAGCAGTTCGGGTGCCGACTACACACTCGAGTCCAAATAAAGATGAATCAAAACATGGATGCTGTTTTTAATCATTTATGTAATATTATTTCATTCAGTTATTATTTAATAACACATTGATACACGCTACATGAACACCTGTATTAGTAGGAATGGTGAAATTGTTTCCTGGATGCCAAAATAGCACGATTAGCAGACATTTCTGGATTTAGATTTGATGTCCCTAACATCAACAGTGACCTGAGATTATCATCGGACAAATTTGCTCTCAAATTGTTCTTCACTTATTTCGGTCTTGAAAATGTTTGTTCACACAGGTATGTTGTTCCAAAGTTTGAAAGGTACATTGATGCAAATGTTTTGACATTAGGAAAGTCTCCCTTGGGCGAAAACTAGTTAAAAACCCACCAGTCCTTTTTTGAATGTGTCCCTAAGGTGGTCATTTGCTTGCAACTCAGTAACCTCCAGGTGCAGCTCATCTGGGCAACTGGCCACATCTCATTCAAATTGGTTTTGAAAAAGTCTCACTTCTTCTGCCTTTAAATCCAAGTCAGAAAACCACTGCTGAAACTGCAGCTGGGGTATTTGATGATTTCCCATACAAATGACGTATGCAACTCCGCTGTTGCTTCAGCCATGAAGACCATCCACTGCTGAAAGTGTGTCAAGTTGTTGGCCTGTACTTGTTCCAAAACATAAGACGAGTTTGGATCTGAAGGCCTTTAGGTGGGTGTATAGATCAGAAACTAGGTTTTCCTCTTTTTGTAGTTTTAGGTTCAGAAAATTTAAATGACTAGTTATGTCTGCAGCAAAGACCAATTTCCATACCCACTCTTCATCAGACACTAATGGCCGTGGCTTGTCTTTACTTTCCAGGAAGTCACCTATTTCCTTTCTTAACTTAAATACTCTGCTCAGAACTTTCTCACAACTTAGCCATCTTATTGCTGTGTAATGTGGTAAATCTTGCGATTCTGTGTCTGTATCTTTAAACAGGTGTCTGAACTATCTATGGTAGAGCCCATGTGACCTTATTAAATTAACCCTCTTTAACACAGGATTCATTACACTGCTAATGTCATCATATTTAGCACACAAAGCTTTTTGCTGAATAATACAATGCAGGAACATTGGTTGTAGAATGTTTTTCTCATGACACATCTGCTTCACTTGTCCAACCAAGCCTTTCTTTATGCCACTCGGGTTATTTTCTCCGTAAACAGTCATGCAGTTGAGGTTAGTCCAGTCCAAGTTATAATCAGCAAATGTTTTTTTCAACTTATTGAATATATCCTCTCCGGTAACAGTGTTGTACATGCTATGAAGGGAAGCCAGCTCGTGTGTTATGTTCATGTCTTCATCCACAGCTCTAACGAACACAAGCAGTTGGGAGGTAGAACAGCTGTCCAGCGATTCATCCATTTCAATTAAACATTGGCGAAACTTGCTAGCATTTTTCGCTATTTGAGTCACAATGTTTTCACCCATGTCTGCAACACAGGGGGCGTTATATCGTCTCATTGACTAATGAAAGGAAGTAGAAAAACTAAGCAGCGAATAAGGCTTTGCCAAGTAATGATCGGTTAGAAAGCAACGCAATACTGCGTGCCTCTATTTTAATTCGGTAAAAGTATAACGTCCACGTTAGCAGCGTCTGTTCTTGGCAGGATACACGTACATTGCCGTAATTTTTTCAGTAGAAAAAAAAGATATCATGCGGCCCGCGGGCCGGTGTTTGGAGACCCCTGCTATAGTTGGTCATCTTTATATGGGATTTATCATTATAGTTGGCCATCTTTATATGGGATTTATCGTTATAGTTGGCCATCTTCATATGGGATTTATCGTTAGAGTTGGACATCCTTATTATGGGATTTCTCGTTACAGTTGGCAATCTTTATATGGGAGTTATCGTTATAGTTGGTCATCTTTATATGGGATTGATCGTTGTAGTTGGCCATCTTTATATGGGATTGATCGTTGTAGTTGGCCATCTTTATATGGGATTGATCGTTGTAGTTGGCCATCTTTATATGGGATTGATCGTTGTAGTTGGCCATCTTTATATGGGATTGATCGTTGTAGTTGGCCATCTTTACAATGTATGGGATTAGGGAAAGCAGTTTCCTGTAAGGGCAAACAAATATACCATGTATGGTCATACAGCTGTGCACCTGTGAAGTTGACAACTACTGGTAGGGGAGGAAGTGGGGGGGGGGCGCAAAACGCTCTTAAACCCTCAGAACAATGTGTGCATCAAAAAAAAAAAAAGAGAGAGTTTCAACATTCATTAACTACTTGTGATTTTCTCATATAATTTTGTTTCAGATTAACTCTGAACGTATCGTCCCCACCGCAAGAAAATAGATGGCACACTCTTTTTATGAACGAAAGTATTACCGGTGACATGACATAAAACCACGCGTTCATGTAAAGGTATTTGGTTCAAACTAATATTTCTTTTATTTTACGTCCACTCTAACAGAGAGAAGAACAGCATCAAAAAGCGATAGAGAACTCCAGGAAAGCCTTCACCAAAGTGACGCATCACAGCCGTGCCGTGTCCCCAATCGAAGGGACCGCCAATAATAAATTTCTGAAAAATCGAAAGGAGAGTTGGTCGCCTCGGGCATCAACTGAAGAGCTGCCGCCATATTTAAGGGACGAGTTATACCGTCACGAAAATATCTGCCATACGTCACCGAGACCAAACAAGTACAAACTAATCGGAAAATATATCGATCAGGTCTCATTTGTGGGGTTTTTCGTTGTGTGGTTCGGTGTAACTGTGGGATATATGTTAAATATTTCTTTGAGTTAAGTAGGTCAACTGTTAAAAAGTATGTCAGTTTACCCTATACATTAGTATACCACACGGTTGCCGATGCCTGTAAATGTACAGACAATCCGTACTAAACAATGGTGAGGCCGGTGTGAGGTTGTGTTAAAACCTGCTCTAGCTGTACTTCAAAGCTTTGGTGTGAGGTTGTGTGAAGTCCTGGTGTGACGTTTAAATAAAATATCCTTGTGACGTTTTTTAAGACCCTGGTGTGACGTAGTTGAAACACCTGCCGCAGGCCTAAACATTGTCTAAAAACTTCAGAATAATGATGAATAAGTTTCTTATTTAAAAAAAAAAAAAAATTCACAGCCCTTTAAACACACCTTTTAAAAAAATTATTATTTGAAGCTCGAAAAACTATAACCTATATATATATATATATATATATTATATATAAACTACTGCCAAGGGAGGTAATCAAGAGTATTTTAACATTCACAAAGCTAGCTCCCATGTTAAGTGTATTTTTTATTGAATGGCGTATTATTCTCTTAACTATTCACCTTAAAAATGGGGCAGGCAACCGAGTTTAGTTGGAAACTGAAGGGGTACCGGTACCGAAACTCTTCGGGTTAGATTTTTTGACAAACCGCCCGAGACAAGCCCACATCGACCTAATCATACTGAGTACTATGGCCTACGTCACCGCAGCACAGTTGACACTCGCTGAGTACTACGGCCTACGTCACCGCAGCTTAGTTGACACCAGTGTTTCTTTCAAAAATTTTCCGGGGGGGGGGGGGCTTTAAAGATTTTCGGAGGAGCGGTTTTTATTGTTGGACATATTTTTGCTCCCGGGGGGGGGCACTTGGCTTTCCCGGGGGGGGGCACTGCTCCCCCCCCCCCGAGATATAGCTGAAAGATACCCTGATTGACCCTCCTTGTATAAAGTAATTTTTTTGGTGTTAGATTTATGCTAGTAAATGTTATTTTAAAAAATTAATTAATTCACAACTATTATGTGTTGTTTTTCAAAAATTGTTTTGTTAGTGCCTTCACATATTTTGATTGCTACAACTTTTTAAACAATAAAATGAAAAACTAAAGTTAAAACAAAGAATTATACTGTAATTTACAGTGCTAGTGATAAGGGGCTGTCCATAAAGTACGTCGCGCTCCGGAGGGGTGGGGGGGGAGGGGGTGTAAGAACGTGTGACAGTTTGTGACAGGGGGAGGGGGGTCAGACCATATGTGACGTCACACATTTATTTTTTTAAATTTTATTTCTAATTTATTATTTATTTTTTTAGTAGAATTTAATGGCAATTAATGTTCAAAAAATTTATGAAACATTTGAATTAGTTTTATGTCAAAATAGCATGAAATGCGTTTCTCCTGAATGTGTTGACTGTGACAACTGTTGACAGTTAACTATTCTACTATTAAAGTCATTTTAATAATTTGATAGTTCTTTTAAGTGGAAATTTTATATTTTAATACACTTTAATAGTGAAGTGTGTTTTAGATTAAATTTTAATTAGGTGTAAATTTTAAAAAAATTTGTTCGAAAGTGTGACGTACTTTAGGAGGGGGGGGGGGTCCGAGATTTGTGACAGGGGGAAGGGGGTAAAAATGGTAAAAAAATAGGGTGATGTACTTTATGGACGGCCCCTAAGTCTAAAAATAAGACCGATGAAAAAATCCAACCCTTTCTTCTATAACTATATAAGTGATAGGTGCAAAGCTAAGTGACAGCCCTTTCCAATAGTTTGCTTTCTGTGCATGTTGGATGATTTGAAATTTTCAGCTTGAGTACGGGTAACGATAGAAAATTAGAATTTAAAAGTATATATTGATATTGTTGCAATGAAAATACAATACTAGAACCAACGATATGATTGCATATTAATTTTCGTTATTGCTTTGATTCTAGCGAAATTTAATTCATGAAGTGATTACATTTATCGTTAAATTTTCAGTTGTCAATTTCCAGTCATCTTAATGCACTACATTGACACACTTTGATCAAATAATTAATGATAATGCTTTGAATCTGTCCTCGGATTTGAGTTGTAATCTTTTACGCAATATTAATGTTAAACGTCATTTCCACACACAACCTCTTTTATTTAATATACACCTAACTGGCAAGACGCATTCACCTTACTAACAATAACTAGAAAACCTAAGTGACTGTACTGAAACTAGTAACGATTTTTTTAAAAAGCTGTCCGCGTCTATCACGACGTCTGTTTGTACTTGTCGAGATACGGTTTCTGTTTCTAGGTGAAAAAGATTAACAAGGGCAAAAATCCTCTGCTTCTTCGGCCAGATGGGCTGTCCTATAGAGTAAGTAGGGCTAGGCTAAGGGTTTATGAAATCAAAGGCCCTCAAAATTTAAGAGGCCTTATTTTATTGACATTATACAATTAACACCCTGCCCTATTTTAAAATTTGACATACTATACCGGTACAACTAAACCGTCTCCACCTACGCTGTCTGCGCAAACTTCTTGACATAAGGTGGCAGGACTAATGGGCTGACTTTATCAGCATCCACACGCTCCTACTAAAAGGGCAAGCCAGGTTGGCAGGGCTCATTGCGAGAATGCCAGACAGCAGACTTCCTAAAAGACTAATATTCGGTGGACTCTCCAACTGAAAACGTTCAGCTGATAGGCAAAGGGGAAAAAAAAGCTTCACTTAAATTTAAATCCATGGACATTGACCTTATTTCATGGGAAAGCCTTGCTGACGAAGCAAAATCCTCATGCAGAGAATAAACGCACAAATCATGCCCAAAGAAAGCGCAAGGCAAGAAAAAGCAGAACCATCTCAAACCCTACTAGGACCCAAAATAGGACGGGCATGCCACCTGCGTACTCACCATTGAATAAAGCCTTGGTCATCTTCATCAGTATCCTGCGTACTCGACATTGAATATAGCCTGGTCATCTTCGCATGCGAAGGACGAACAACAACAAGAAGATTATATATATAATATATATATATATATATATTTAAAAAATAATGTATGTATGAATGTCCCATATGCGTTCCTATACCATTCATCCGATTGCGATAAAACTTTGTTAAGTTGTTATGCGCCCTCCTGCAAAGGTTTCTGATTTGGGTTATCCATTTTGAAATATTCCTTTTGGGGTCGGGAGCCCTAAATTATTTTTTTTCTTATTTAAGCTATAAAATATAATTTTAAACAGAGCTATTGCATGGGTGGATGGAATTTAATCTAATACAAATAACGAAATTTCAGTTTGTATGTGACATAACCAGTAGGTTTCTGAAATATTTAAACCATTTTACAATTTTGCTTTTATGGCCGGAGGTCTTCATTTTGTATATATTTGCTGGTCCAACAATTTGGAACCCCCTCCCTGTCGATCTCAGAAACTACTTGACATTGGAGTCCTTTAAAACTGATTTAAAGACACATCTATTTCGCAAACACCTTCTGGGATGATTGTCTACCATATCTTCCATTTAATGCACATTGGCTGTGTTGCTTAGGGTTGAAATGGCTAGAAAGACTTTGACTTGGTATGCTTGTAATTCGTTTTTGTAGTGTTGCGTTTGTTTTAAATGTGGTAAATTATAGATTTGTTTTTTGTTGACTTTGTACCGCGCTTCGAGCCTTTGGGGATGAAGCGTGTTATTATTTTTTTTTTTTTTGTGAGCTATATAAATATAATTTTAAACAGAAAGACTGCGTGGGTGGATCAATTGCTACAAATGTGTGAACTAAATTTTAAAAATCCAAGCCTCTCACCTATGTTGCCTGCTCACGTGTCGAAAAACTTTCTAATTTATTGGCGAACGAACCAGGCGGAAAAACACACAAAAATATTTTTCAATTTAAAAACGAAATTAAAACACAAACAACAAGCTTTAAACAGCCCGCTATTACCAGGTACTAATAATATGTATCAATCTATCTTGAGTAGGCAAGGTTTCCGTAAAACAAAGCTTCTAACAATGTATTTCAGCATACCCAGTATATAAATATTATAAGGTTGTTCGGGAGTCGACCATGACCACTTTAATCATCAGATCTGTGCTAGTTCTGTTTGTGGGTGTTATAGAGAGCTTGTTTTTCTCGTGCGTGCCCTCTGATTGACCCCGCATGAGACGCTGTGTTCACAAAGGGGTGTGGCTTAGGTCTTTGAAGTGGCTTGTTTACAGTCGGCTTCCAATTACGCATTGGGTAGATTGTTTTCGGGTAATTTCTGGAATATACTCCTTAACCCGAGAGATGTAAACAACACGTCATAAGCCCTTCTCGAAGCATCTTACTCTACATATATATAAGAGATTGACAGGCACGAGGGGACGGAGATTTTTCACATAGATTTTCTTAACATTACGAGGCGTGTTTTATTCTTTGTGTATTTGTGTGCTCCTACTTATATGTGTTTATTCCGCATTATTTATTGGCATCATTATTTCTAATTGTATTAAGTGTGTACCGGTACGACATCTGCCATACTGTAAGTTGAAGATTGTAATTTTATTTTATTTTATTTTGTAATTATCTTTAGACATAATAAATCTTAATTAATTGTAACTAGAAACTGTTTTGGGTCGTATCTTTAATAATTGTTGATTCTATGGTATCGTCCTTTGTTAGGCACTGTTTACATCGAGC
>CAXITT010000009.1:1812857-1841245 GCA_964033795.1 Lymnaea stagnalis
ATAGATTTTCTTAACATTACGAGGCGTGTTTTATTCTTTGTGTATTTGTGTGCTCCTACTTATATGTGTTTATTCCGCATTATTTATTGGCATCATTATTTCTAATTGTATTAAGTGTGTACCGGTACGACATCTGCCATACTGTAAGTTGAAGATTGTAATTTTATTTTATTTTATTTTGTAATTATCTTTAGACATAATAAATCTTAATTAATTGTAACTAGAAACTGTTTTGGGTCGTATCTTTAATAATTGTTGATTCTATGGTATCGTCCTTTGTTAGGCACTGTTTACATCGAGCCAAATTAAAATTAAAATAGGAGATTAATTTCTCCCAATACAAGTCAGTGCGTAACAGTGGGTGCGCAGATCGCTAATGAGGCCGATTCTGGCACGAAATTCTCTTGTGCAGTAGGTGCAGGGGAATGATGGCACATCCCCGGGAGCAGAGTCAGACCGGGCCTTCCTGGCATGTCTCAGCAGCCGCTGTTCTGCCAACTTCATGTTGCATGGAGCTCCCGTGCAAAGTGGAACGCCATGAAGTTCGATCCTTCACGTGTCTGGGTCTATGTTGAGCGCTTTCAGTGAAGCTTTTATGTTGTCTTTAAAGCGTTTTTTTTTTCTATACATACAGAAGTACCGAACAGCTGTTGAGAAATTGACCACACGGAATACCGGGATGTTTTATTAATATTTTAATGAGATTGACCAGACTGTACGCCTGGATATTCTATTAATAGCTTTCCGCCATTATGTGACCAGCCCTATAAGAAAGAATATCAACAAATTAAGAGTTCTAAATCCCAGTCAAAATAAAAGTTATTCATTTTTTGTTTCTATAATTTTTTAATTCCTTAGCCTTAGGGGTCTTCCGTCGATTTCGTCGCTTTGGGGGGGGGGAGTATTTGTGACACTTGGTGACAGGGGGAGGGGGCTGGGGTCAAAATTGTCGACGTCACAAAATTTTTAAAAATATTTAATTTTCTAATAATAAAAAAAATTATTCAATTAATTAGGGGTTAGGGGTTGGGGTTAGGGTTAGGGTTAGATGTGATGATATATACTGATACCTATACATATATCTGTACATGTAGGGATACGTATGTAGATACATACATCAGTATTAGGCTTAGGGATAGGGTTAGGGGAGTATTTGTGACACTTGGTGACAGGGGGAGGGGGCTGGGGTCAAAATTGTCGACGTCACAAAATTTTTAAAAATATGTAATTTTCTAATAATAAAAAAAACTATTCAATTAATTTGAGGTCGAAATTGCCTCAGGTATTGTAGGTACCGTGAAACTCAGTTGCGCACACCTTCTGCACACATCGAAAAAAGACGCAAAAACATATTAATCCATTATGGGGGAATGATAAAGAAAAAAATAAAATCTTAGTTATAATTTTTTTTTATGTTTTTAGGTGTGACGTGACACTAAGGGGGAAAAAAAGTGTGACACTTTGTGACGGGGAGGGGGGGGGAGGTCTGAAATGGTCATTTTTTGCGTGACGTAATTTGCGAACGACCCCTAAGCCAAAATAAGATGTTTTGTTGTCATGTGGTAACGAAAACGGTCACATGATCGGGGTTCAAATCTGAGAAAAATGATTGTTATTTTTTTTTTTTTAAAGTCTAAATTAATGTAGGCGCCAAATGCATCCCATCAATTTGAATTTAACCAAAGATTTCTGAAATTTTACCCCCACTCCCCCACGGAAAATATTATCTGAAAGAAACTGGTCACAACGCACAGGCCAACCTCAGCCATAATGCTATTCAGAACATTACTTGAAAGTAGGCCAACATCAGCCATAATGCTATTCAGAACATTACTTTAAAGTAGGCCAATCTCAGCCATAATGTTATTCAGAACATTACTTGAAAGTAGGCCAACCTCAGCCATAATGCTATTCAGAACATTACTTGAAAGTAGGCCAACCTCAGCCATAATGCTATTCAGAACATTACTTGAAAGTAGGCCAACCTCAGCCATAATGCTATTCGGAACATTACTTGAAAGTAAACTAAAGCCAGCTGATCCCAGGAAAAGCGGTGCCCATGGCTCACTAGTCAAATGATTTTGCCGCCCCGTCTATGTGAAGTACATCAGATTTTATCGTTTAATTATTAATTCATTATTAAGGGCATATCTTAAGACGAGTTTGCCGCCTCCTGATATTGGCGACAGGGGTTGCTGGCCCTCTTGCCCCTTCCTTCGCACGGTCCTGAGTATATAGAGGGTTAGGAGCCTCAGTTCTTTACTGTGCCTAGGGCCTCCGCTGCTGTAAATACGGCCCTGAACTCGCTGTCTGTATACTTGGAACCATGCAACCCGCTGTCTGTATACTTGGAACCATGCAACTCGCTGTCTGTATACTTGGAACCATGCAACTCGCTGTCTGTATACTTGGAACCATGCAACTCGCTGTCTGTATACTTGGAACCATGCAACCCGCTGTCTGTATACTTGGAACCATGCAACTCGCCCAATTTATGGGTGCACATAACATGTACAACATTTAGTAACAGAAATTTTTGAATGCATGCGCCACTCTTGTCTAGTCACCCATTGTTTTCTCGATTCTTGTGCTAAACTATTTCGTTAATCAAGGTAACCAAGTGTTTTGTTGACCATTTTAAGAAGATCAAAAACCGTAATTACCAGATTACCAGATAAAAAATTTCCCATGACGCTTGAGGTAGGTGGACATGACAAGTTCGAATATGAGACAACTGAGACAAGTCTGTAGTTAGAAGCATTTATATTTTATGATCTGCGAATGCACATAACCAAATAATTTGACCCTGACAGCTAATTTTTTAACAGTACCCGGTACTTTTTATGACAATCACCTAGACCAGGGGTCGGGAACCTATAACTCGCGAGCCAGATGTGGCTCTATTGACGGCTGCATCTGGCTCGCAGATAAATGTTCGATTATTAAAAAAAAAATGATTCTTTAGACTCCTTTGATCTCCATATTAATTGCATATCAATATTTCATTCTACAAATGAACTAAAGTCCACTGCAACTCACCATCAGAAGTGGTAAGGGAGATAAACTCCGCTGAACTAAAAGTTTTAGTGTTGTAATTACACAGAATGCACATTGACTGGAATTTTTAGTTTTAAACATAACGTATGGCTCTCACAGAATTACTTTCCAAAATATGTGGTGTCCATGACTCTCTCATACAAAAAGGTTCCCGACCCCTGACCAAGACCAGTGGTTCCCAAACCACTCTAGACTTTTAGTTGACAACTGATGTTTTGATAACATCTTATCTGGTCATTTATCTGAAATACAAAAACTTTTCACTCCTTTGATGACATAATTACTTGTACTCATAACAGATTTTTTTTTTAATTTGCTAACTAATAACATAAAGAAAAAATTATAAGAGGGGACAGACTGTAAGAGAGGACAAACTGTAAGTAAGAGAGGACAGACTGTAAGAGAAGCCAGACTGTAAGAGAGGACAGACTGCAAGAGAAGCCAGACTGTAAGAGAGGATAGACTGCAAGTAAGAGAGGACAGACTGCAAGAGAAGCCAGACTGTAAGAGAGGACAGACTGCAAGAGAAGTCAGACTGTAAGAGAAGTCAGACTGTAAGAGAGTACAGACTGTAAGAGAGGACAGACTGCAAGAGAGGCCAGACTGCAAGAGAGGACAGATTGCAACAGAGAACAGACTGCAAGAGAGGACAGAATGCAAGAGAGGACAGAATGCAAGAGAGGACAGACTGGAAGAGATGACAGACTGCAAGAGAAGCCAGACTGTAAGATAGGACAGACTGTATGTTACAGAGGCCAGATGCATCATGACAGCCCTAATGAATATCTAGATATTTCTGCCATGATATAAAGCAACTATTAGGAAAAGTTTTGTTTAAAGTTTACACAAGGCTTTGTAAGGCCAACACTTGAAGTCTATAATTTACAATTGTATAATGTTTATTACTGGTATTGCAAGTGTCTTCTCTGGAACAAGCTTCTCTTTTTGTCAATGTACATTTTCAGCTGTTCATTCAATAAATAACAATGTGAAGACAACTCGTTTTCAAGGATCATTTTTAAGATTGGATTTTTAGTTTCATTTTCAAGTAAACATTCAATTAAATTCAAATTACATTATTGGATAAAGTTTTGGAAATGATCGAGCAAATTCAAACATAACTAAAGATCACCATGTAACTTTTAACAATAAAACCGAGTTTAAAAATATGATAACAAAATTTTTTTTTATGAATCCCCCTAAACTGTACACAAACAGTGCAGATCTTCCTTAGTCCCTAAACTGTACACAAACAGTGCAGATCTTCCTCAGTTTTAAAAATAACAAATTCCTTGGAAATACCGGCATCCATTGAAAGGTCAGATGAAGCAGAAGACACAGACACATTCAAATCTTCTGGTGCTTCAGACATCAGACATTCTACCGTAGACACACCTTCTGTTATGTTCTCCCTCCTCAGAAAACTCAGTGGAACTCTCTTCAACTCTGGAGCAGCCTGCAGTGCGGTCATCTGGAAGCTGAAAGTCTGGGACCAATTCAGCTTCCCATTTTTATAATAGTTCATGACAGCGAGAGTGAAGCTGGCCAGCGGTTGGTTCTCTGTGAATGCATCTATCACAGACACTACCTCCAAGCAGTGGTGCAGCTTACTCATAATATCATACAGGGTACACAACAGGTTAAGGCTGAGCTCCTCAATATTCATAATGTCATCAAATGTCGGGGTCAGAGCATGAAAGAACAAGGACCATTGTTCTGATGTGCATAACTTGTTGTTGATGAAGATAGACCTGTAGTGCTTACGCATTTTCTCCAGCCCAATCTCAGCAATGAGCTGCAGGGGCAGTTGTCCAGTCAGCGATGGGAAGGAGGCCATGCCTGAATAAGACTGCCTCACCAATTTGGCTAGCGTCGTCTCGTTATCTTTGTGGATGAACGCCTTGATCCCACCCCTCCTCAGCTCACAGAAAATGAGATTCAGACTTTTAACCATTTCTGTATAGTGAGAAGACGAGCCGATGATGGCCCAGAGTTCATCAGTAAAGTCTGATTCGTAGCCAGAGTCTAAAGATAAATGTTTGGCGGCACCACTGAGCATACCAGAACGAGATGATGCTTGCCTGTGATCCTTGACTACTCTCTGTTGTCCCAAGTTGCTAGCCTGTTTCAAGTAAAAATAAAATTAGAATAAAAGAAAGGGCCATCCATAGATCTTATACATTGCATGGGAGAGAAATCAAAATTTTTTGCTATACAACATCTTTTATTTGGCAAACTCAACACCTGAAAATATTATTTTATTCTGGCTCAGTGGTCAGATCTTTCAATGCTAACTTTCTGGCTCAGAGGTCAGATCTTTCAATGCTAACTTTCTGGCTCAGAGGTCAGATCTTTCAATGCTAACTTTCTGGCTCATTGGTCAGATCTTTCAATGCTAACTCTCTGGCTCAGTGGTCAGATCTTTCAATGCTAACTCTCTGGCTCATTGGTCAGATCTTTCAATGCTAACTCTCTGGCTCAGTGGTCAGATCTTTCAATGCTAACTATTGATAATGTCAGCTGCCGTTACATGTGTAAAAATAACAGAGATGTGCTTTTAAAATATCACATACAATTTACATCTTCCACTGCTATACCAAAATATCCCACTGCTATATCAAAATATCCCACTTCTGTAAAGCAAGAGCAGAAAAAATTACATTACATTGAAAAGATTACCTTCATCAGTTATGTGCTAGATTTGTTAAATGCCAGCAGGACTGGTCTTAAGTAAATTATTTCAATAGTGCTACTCAAGATGGTTTCAAAAATTCATCAAAAATAATTCTCTCAACCAAGGGGACTTCAAGACAGCTCTAACTTTCAGGAGTCATTTCTTTCTTTTTCAAAAAAAAACAAAACAAGATCTAAGAAAACCATGAAAAAATTAAGTTGCCAGTTAAACATTTTCTGGCAACTTTGACCATGGTTTTGTCTAACCATAAATCTACACAACATAAAAAAAAAAGCAAAATAATTTATGCAAAATTAATTTAATGGTAAGGGCCATCCATACAGTATGTACACTAAGTGGGAGTTATCGATTTTTGAGAATTCGCATACATGTGCATATAGCGGGGAAGAGGGAGGTGTCTCGACAGCAAGAATGTTCATTTATTCACACTAAAAATAATAATTTTCCTGAAATTCTGACAGTCCATTAATAGACTATTTCTCTAATAGTGTCATAATATCACGCAATAATATTCACTTTGAAGCCACGATAAATGACATGACAAGTTTACAATAAGTGTGGGCGATGGCTCTTTATAGCAAGCCACCTATGAACTCACCGTGACTCCTCCCCCCCCCCCCCCCCCCCCAACCGGATGACTAGATGGTCCTTGTTGATCTAGAGTACGAACAACTTAACTTATGCTCTATATGCATGGTGTATTTAGTTACATTTGTTCTGCTACGCCAGTGGTTCCTATAATTTTTTTTATTCTCGGCGCCCATGGCCAATGTAGGTTTTCATCAGAAACACTATATCAAATTCTAACAGATACATTTTTTTGAGAAAGTTATTACATTTTTATTAAATAAAGGGCAACACTGCATCCCAGGTGAGTGCATATTTTGGGAACCATTGTGCTGTCTTAACAGTGATGAAAACCTGTGACACTTTTTTTTTTTACTGATACGTCATAATTATGTATTAATTTATTGGGGTGCACCTGTTGTGGGGATTCGACAGTTTTTTTTACGTACTTACTATATGGATGGCCCCCGAAACAGTTTTGTAAAATTGTATAAGTGGTGATTCAATTTTTTAATTGCCAAATGTAAGACATGATGGTTTCTAAAATTTAAAATATTTCAAGCTTCTTCTAAATTAACTTGAAGAAGTTATCAGATAATTATTTTTAAAAAGGATCACATCTTTGTTACTTCGACTAACCTTGACTTTCTGCAACAAATCTCCAAGTAGAGACAACACATTGACCTCTGTCAATGACAATACTTCTGGTAGCTCCCCTGTCTTTGCACTTTCAACAAAACCTTGAATTCTCTGAAGCTGGCAAAACAAATCAAACACTGGGCTTTGTTCACTACCTGTTGAAAGTAACAAATGTTCAATGATTAATTAATTTAATGATTAGCCTGCTGCTCTACACAACTAATTGAACTAATCAACTATTAGATTCTATAATTTATTAATAAAAAGATGCTTAATCGAAGTTGTTCATAAAATTTATTTTTAAACACACAGCCATTATAATAAACCTTTTAAACACAACAGGAATACATACAAGATTTCCTCACATCAGATCCTTCTAAAATATATTATTGGAGTTTACGGAGCTTTCTTATTTCATCTTAGCAAAATCTTAAAAGCAAGTAAAATATGCCATTCCTTGACTTTAAGCTTTATCTCTTGAGATAACTTATTGTAGCTAGAAAAGGCTAGTTAACTTGTTCTTAATCTTTGCAGCTGCCCTACCTGGAACTACAGTAGCCTGCAAACAAAATTCTGCTGCTTGAAGCTTTGTGAGTTTTGCTTGACCCAGTGGATCAAACCATTGCACTTGAAGGACAAGACTACCAAGACCATCTTTCTTGTCAAGTATTTGGTACTGGCTCACCATATGGCAACCCTTTCCTAGAATACCAAACACACAGATTTAATCATAAACAGACAAGTGGCAAGTTTCTCATGACACAATAACATTGGCTCTATGAGAATTTTCGGGCTTTCATAGGACTCACCATCAGAGAATTATGGAAATAATGTCAAGTCATTCTTTCAAATTATTTAACTGTCAATTTTTACATTCACAACAGCCAATCCTTTACAGATCAAATTTATAATAATATTTCCTTCGGGCCATTATTTTATTATTAAATGAGTAATATATCTGTACTTACCGGTATCCTCTTTCTGAAAATATTCTTCCAACAATGAGGCATTCATTATATTTGACCGAACAACGAAGACTTTTACCAAAAGTTTACTATCTTTGACTTCCTTATGAGCTCCAATCAAAACTGTTTGGTTTTTATCCTCGGCATCACAGAGAACAATCAACATAGGAATCTTAGGGGGACCAAAGACTTTAGCAGCAATGAATTTGTTCAATAATCTCCTCCCGTATTTGAGTGTTAAAGGAACCAACCTTTGCTTTTTACTAACACCAAGAGGTGTAGATGTACCGTGACTTTCCAAAGACAAATTGGCAATTTCCTGCAGTTTAAGAGGAGATCCCATCACACTTTTTTCTTCAGAGGGGGCTATTGTAGAGTTATCAATAGTTGCAAATGATTCATTCTCCTTAGGAGTGTTGGCAAGTTCATTGCACTGACTGGGCCCGGTAACAAAGAAGAAAGGTTTCTCTCTTAGATCATGACCCAGTAGATGCTGAATGACATCCTTCAAGTTTCCTCTGGTTTCATTAGTGGATAAGCCATCCGATGTGCCAACAATGTCAAGGCTGATTTCCCTTTTTTCCAGAAAATCATTGAGTCCTGTATCTAACAAAAGTTAAAAATTTAAATATTTGAGAGTTAAGGAACTTCAAAGCCCTCAAAATTGTGAATGGGAGTTTATCTGTAAATGTTTAGGCTATGTAAACTGTATGTTTCCTAGCCCAAGTTTACCACTTTTATTACTCTTAAACGGTAAAAACACCATATTAATATTAAATCCTTACAACAATTAATTAGTTGTGGTTGAACACCACTGACAAGTCTTAAGATGCAGGTTAAGTTTACAGTTAAGGCATTCAAGTGTTACCGTCATGTCATATCTTTTATATTTCCACATAAGGGCAATTTAGGCATATGCTTAAACTCCTTGAGACCATGAAGATGATCTATGGGTCCAAGAGTAAATGGCAAAAAAAGACAAAGGTCAGATCGATCTGTCCAATACTACAAGTCTCGAGATGGGCTGACTGGTCTTTGTACCAACAAAGCAGATTGTTTTTCTCATTTCTTGCTCATCTCATCAATTTAATGGCCGCTTTGATAGTTCATTGTGATCTCTCATTTTATATCAAATTTTATTTACCTAGTGACCCCTATGAATGCTTGAAATAAGTCAATAGTGGAAATATTATGCAGTTTTTCTCATTGAATCTAATTCGAATGTTTGTCAGGACTTATTATAGCTTCAACAATCAGAAAATTCAATAAAATTCTGCAAGTGAGATTAGATACTTGGATAAATTTTTTGCTAGTGACAAATTATTGCAGAGTTACATACCAATGGTTCAAATTTTTGTCCACTTGAAAATGTAAATGCACACGGTTTGCTGTCATTTCATTGTTAAATAGGTTGTGTGATATACATCAATTTGAAGAGAATTGGATGCTGAACAATATTACTGTTTTAATGATTTTTTATCAAGAATTTTTTGGGAAAAATAAATCAGGTTGAATTAAGCTAAGTCTACTATTTCATTTCCAGTACATTGTCAAACCCGTTGCAACAACCATAAATTTGGTACCAATAAAAAAATTTTTGTTCAAGCCCTATCTAAATAACTAGGACAAGGTCTTAAAGATATGACTTCAATTAGAAAAATTCTAGGTGAAAATAAATTGCATGCATAATTTATGCAAATCAGAATGTTGAGATTTTGGTTTGAATCATAAAGATCATATTTAGTATTATTAGTTCATTCAATTTCCTACTGGAACATTTTTAGTTTATTTTTTTTAAATATTAGTAAAGTACTAATATTTATTTTTTCCCAACCACTGTGACTGGCCTAGCCTATATTATATGTAGAGAAATATGGTAAAACAAAAAGTATAAGCATCAATTTCAACTATTTAATGAATAAAATAATCCTTATTTAATTTGTATATACTTATAGATGTTAAACAGTTCCACAGAAAATTTGAAATCATAATATATAAGAATATTTTAATTAGCATTATTTTTATTGGGAAATTTTAAAAATATATGTCTAAACAAAATAAATTAATTAAATACAAATAAGTTATAAGTACAGTCAGCAAATTTTATACATTTTAATTAGGAAAATTATAAAGATTTTTAAAATATTGTGCGCAGCATTAATAACTTAACTTATATTTTGGGCTTTTTTTAGAAGACTCTTATTTAACTATAATAATATGCTAAGGAAGCGCATGAAGGGACAGTCAGCATTGGTGGCAGAACAATCACCAACCTACGCTTTGTGGACGACATAGACGGATTGGCTGGGAACGAAGAAGAGCTAGCCAATCTGGTAAAGCATCTTGACAAGACCTCGTCTTCCTACGGCATGCTAATCAGTGCCTAAAAGACAAAACTGATGACAAATAACACCACAGGCATCACCACTGAAATTAAGGTCGGGGAGGAAAGACTAGAGATTGTAGGCTGCTTCAAATACCTAGGAGCAATAGTCTCAGAAGAAGGCTCCAAGCTCGAACTGATGTCCAGGATTGTGCAGACTACAACAGCACTAAATAGGCTCAAGAAAATATGGAATGACAAAAATATAGCCCCCAGCACCAAAATCAGGCTGATGCACTCATTAGTCCTCTCCATTTTCCTGTATGCATGTGAATCCTAAACAGCAGATCTTGAAAGGAAAATAAAGGCGATGGAGATGAGATGCTTCAGAAGCATTTTTGGCATCTGCTATAGGGACCATATCTCCAATGATACAGTGAAGGGAAGGGTTCGCCACGCAATTGGGGGGTAAGATGACCTACTGGTGACTGTGAAAAAATGCAAACTACAATGGTACGGCCACGTAACAAGGAAACGAGGGCTTCCTAAGAAATATTGCAGGGCACCACTGGAGGAGGGAGAAGAAGAGGAAGACAAAGAAAAAGATGGGAGGATAACATCCAAGAGTGGACAGGACTAACACTGGGCGATGCTGTGCGTAGTGCAGAAGACAGAGACGAATGGAGGAGGATAGTTCACATGTCATCTGTGCCGCCCCAACCTTCCAAGGACTAAGGGACATGATGATGATGAATATGTTTCCTGTAACTATTATATTTTTGTCCCATTTTATATTTTATAATAATAGTTATAGGTGTAAAAACAAAAGCAAAATATGGGTCAAGAAATGAAGAGGAAAGCTCCATCCATATTAATATGTTCGCTGAATTAACTTAATTACTTTATCTTTAAACTTTAGTTTTACTAAAAATTCATAACTTTTGACTTTGAACCACTTGAGCTAGAAATTTGATCTTAATGTTGCTGTTTTTTAAAGACCATCTACGCTAGGGTGACCAAACGTCTCGTAAAAATGGGATTGTCCCGTTTTTTCACGATAGAAACTTCCTAATTTATTTATATAACTTCAAGTAATATTTTGGCTAGCAGTGTAGTCAGTGCCAGTAGTGATTTGGGTTGCGTGATGTCTGCACTGTTCCCTCTCCACCACTCTGCAGACGCTGCGTAAAAGACAGTGTCCCTGCCATATTCACTGCAAAATTATTGTTTTCGTTTATGATATGCCTCAGAGTTTAAATTAAATTATAAAAGTGAAGGTAAATTTAAAAAGATTTCTAGGTCTCAAAATAGTTAAAATGAGCATATTTCAATAAAAAGTTTCGGACGGATGCTGGAGGGTATCCCCCCCAAGCCTTCCTTGCAGTGGCGTAGCGAGGGTGTTTACGCCCGGGGACAAGATCCATTTTAAAGCGCCCCCTTTTCTTTTTTTTCAACTCTCAAACTCAAACCCATTATTTTTACCAATAAATAATATCAAATCACATTTTGGCGCCCCAACTAGCTTGCGCCCGGGGACATCTGTCCCCCCCTGCCCCCCCCCCCATCGCTACGCCTCTGCTTCCTTGGCCTTGGGTGTGTCCCTTTTTTCCAGTTCATGATTTGGTCACCCTACCCCAAACCCTCCTTGGGTGTGTCCCGTTTTTTTTTCCAGTTGATGATATAGTCACCCTAATCTAGGCTCTATACAGCTGTAGTATTTTTTATATTTTTACAAATGTTTGGAAATTTTCATTAAAATGCCTAGGTCAGTACCACTAATATACTCATGAGTCCTGAAAGTTAGTAATCCGATTCCGATCGTCGATTCGATAGTGATACTCGATAGACTATCTCATGATAGATTGTTGTCTAACAAATTGTTGGATGAGGAGGGCGAATATAAAAACTTGTAAGTGTAAGGACCGCGCTGGACTGACCCTAATTAATTGTACTATCAATAGCATACCCATTCGCATCTTGATTGACAATTGTGGCAGCTATTAATGAAGTAAATATAAGTATAAGGTCCTTAGTACTTAATCTTTTGAACACCCCACGGAGACGAGTGTTTACTATAACAGCGGTATTGTTTTGAATTATTGCTGGCCAGATTTTTACAAAATACAATTTGTAGGTCATCTTCAAATTGTAATTAATTTTACTTCAACTTCATAACTTAATATTTACATATGCTATAATTTTTTAATTATATAAAGAATTGTTCACTATTCTAAATTTTCTTTTTAAGTTTAATAATAACTTAAATATCTAAAATATGGTATAAGTTTTTAAAATTAGCTATTAGATGCCGTCCATAAAATATGTTGCGCTTTGCTAGGCTTGTTCTAAAAGCCCAAAAAAACGCGATCACGTCACTCCACTACTCCACTCACTTTATTGGCTCCCTATATAGGCACGCATTGACTACAAGCTCTCTGTTCGCTGTCACAACTTTTTCTCGGATTCCTGCCCTTCCTATCTAACCGATTAATTCTGTCTATTCACCCCTTCGACAGCTTCGCTACTCCGCAGACACGCGTATTCTGTCCGTTCCCAAGACACGCACTAAATTATATGGTGAACGATCTTTCTCTTTCTGCGCCCCCAAACAATGGAATTCTTTGCCACTACACATCTTCAATATACCAACCACCCAGGCATTCAAAACTGCACTTAAAACACATCTCTTTAAACTATAATACCCTGACTGATTCCCCTCCTAAACGATCCTGCTGCCTACCGTCCATGGGTTGCCTTGTAAAATTTCTGGGGTGGATGGGTGAATATACCTTTGTTTTTTTGCTTAAATGCTGTTTTTTATTTCATTTATGTATTTTATTTTAATATAATGATTATGTCTCTTTGCTAATATTTTTATGTACAGCGTGGTGAGTCCTAGGCTGGGGTACCGCGCTATATAAGACCACTTTTATTATTATTATTATTATTATATATACGCCGACGTTTGATTTTTAAAACCAGGGCTGGGCTACTGAAGGAACGTATGAGAAAGTAGATTTTTTTTTTTTTTGGGGAGTGTTCCAATCAGAAGAACTGCAATACTGATGTACTCACTCCCAATATTCCCTGGCGGGACTCTTAGCCCTTACGGGTCTCTTGGCATTGCGCCTCTATACCTGTGACAGGGATCGTCCCGACCCCGGCCATTCACAAAGCGGGATTGACCACACTTTGATCTTAGCCAAAAGGCCGAGAAGCGATACTAGAAAGTAGATACTAAAAACTGTACTTGATATATTTGTATATATATATATATTTATTTTTTTTGCAAAGAAATAAATACATTGTTATTTATTTCGGGATAAGAAGGATTTTTAAGACCAAAAGGTCATGGGGTTATAAATTCTAAATAATTCTCATAATATAAATCATTTGACTAAAGACCAGAGAATTGTAGGATTTTGTTTAAAGCCAAAACGCACATTGTGTTATTTGTTGATAAATAGCAAATATAAATTAAGAGTGATCTCCCTCTTATTTAAAAAAAGGAGTGGCTATAGGTACCCGGGGACCTATAGTAGTAATTAGCTATTCGGACCCGGCTGGTCACGTGAGGGCTTTATACATTTGGTTGGTCACGTGACGGTTATGACGGATACTTCCTGTTGATTTGCCATCCTAGACCCTAGAGCCATTGTTATAAATCCAGGGATGTGCCATATTTTGAAGACTTTCAAGAAACACGAAGAACAATGTCAATGTGACGTACAGCTAAAAGCAAGTAAGAATACGTTTATGTTTATAATTTTATTGTATTTTTTAATTCTATTTTAAATATAGTTCTATAATCATTAACATGACATCAAACAAGATTCAAGATCAAAGTTGCTTTTTTGGGGGGCGGCAAATCGGCTACTGTCTTATCTGTAATTGCAATGAAATGTTTGGCTGCGGCTATTCGGACCCGGTATCAGAAGTGGATACTTCAATTTTAATTCACAGCAAAAATTATTATTATTCACACTTCCCATAAAACAAATGTTCTTTTGAATAAAAAACTTAAATGAAATGTTTGGCTGCGGCTATTCGGACCCGGTATCAGAAGTGGATACTTCAATTTTAATTCACAGCAAAAATTATTATTATTCACACTTCCCATAAAACAAATGTTCTTTTGAATAAAAAACTTTTCGGAGAGATCAGCCCGCGGCCGCCATCTTGGTTATCGTGACCCACGAACTTGTGTCCCTAAACTAGATACTTTGGTCAAAAATTGAAACATATTGTAAAAATAAACCAATGGCATAGTTGAATAGAGCTAAATTTTTACAGAATTATCAAAATCATATTTTTAGCTGTTGTAGTTTTAAAGTTATGAATTTTTAAAGTATGACTTGGTTTGTCCTTTTTTAACATTAACATTACATGGACTGCATCTCCACATTCTGTGACCTCGCGCGCGTCATGTGCAATGACTACATAGTTTATATAAGGCTAAGGCATTCCCTTATCACTAAAATACTGTTTAGGGTTGACTTATTTTAAACGTTCAACTTTGGCACATGAATAATTAATTAAAGCTTTCCCTGACCAATGGTTTAATAGTTTTTGCACACGGCAAACTCTTATGAATGAAACTCTGAGATAGTACTACGATATAACTGTTATTTTAAACGTTCAACTTTGGCACATGAATAATTAATTAAAGCTTTCCCTGACCAATGGTTTAATAGTTTTTGCACACGGCAAACTCTTATGAATGAAACTCTGAGATAGTACTACGATATAACTGTTATGCAAGTGGCTGTGAATGGTTGCCAATGACAATGTGTTGCACACGGAAAATTCTGATCATTTATAATATGGACTCTACAGTGTTTTTAAGCTCAAATTAAAACATTCCAGTTTAAATGTCTTCAAAATGCATTCTGAAACACAATTTCTCAAATATTTTGATGTATATAGTGGTAATAATTAAATATTTCTTAAGTATCGGCAACTTCCGCCATTAAAAAGGGGGCGTGGCCCACACCATGTCGAAATAAGGCTGAGGCCCCTTATGGTGATATGGGTCACTGGAAGAAGCGTAGATAACGTGGGACACGACCTACATCAATGAGAATTAGCACAGATACTTATCAATATCTAATGCCTTACACGATTTAATATGAAAGACATGTTCCTTTTATTTCACAAAACATTTTGTATTCGAAGATGCCTTATATATACCAAAGATTTTCAAAATGAAGGTCGATTGAAAAAAGCAAAATAGCTGGATGGAAATGTAGGCCAAGATGTCTTCCAAATTATAAGGCCGGAAACGGAACTCAAATATATGTCAAAAGAACTAATTTAATAATAAATAGACACACACATCGGAAAATTAAAAACTCGGATTTTTCGGCGCCGACGCCCATTTCCAATACACAAAAAGTAGTAGTCTCCCTTGTTTTATCGAAGTATCTACCCTAAACTTAAACTAACCTGAACCCGAAATGTATTCCTAAACCTAGCATGAACCCTAATATGTATCCCTAAACCTGATCAATCTGAATTAGCCTAAAAAACTTTTAATTCAAAAATTATTATACATTATTTCACATTACCATTTAAAACACTTCACACTTCCAATAAAACAAATTCAAATGTTATTTTCAATAAAAACAGACTTACTTCTTTAAAGGTCCTCCGCTACTGTAGTGGCCAAAATTGAACAGTATCGTCTAGAATGGCGTTGAAGACATAAAAACCATTTACTTTAACACGTTGATGCCACGAGTCCACATTAGGTACTCCAACTCAAATTTTCAAATACATCTGACATACACAAAAAGCATATCATTGGAAAGAGCTGGCTCTAAGCTTTCCAATGACACCAAGATAATCTTTCTATCACTTATAGGAGAAAAGTTTTTTTAGTGATTTATTTTTCCCCACTACTTGGCTTTGTATTTTAATTTTTGAAACTGATCACATTATTACTCTTTTTGTACTATTTTGCTTGTATCTTTTTGGCTATTAAAGTTAGAGCTCTCAAATTTGGAGGATAAATTTACAATATAATGTGTGACAAAACAAAACACATGAATTGTGAATTAACTTATTCTATTTGATAAAATATGATTTTATTAGCACATGGCGTGGATAACGACAATTATCGAAAAATTTAATTTTACAAAAAATGACTTAATTACTAAAACAATAAAGCTATTGCTATAAAATTTTCAATACTAACAGATAATGTCAATCTAAAAGTAAGGCACATTTAAAATAAATAAAATAAAAATCAGAAAAATGTATGCAATTTTAGAAAAAAATATTTCATAAAACGCAACACCCGCCGAGAAATTTTTACATTTAAAAACATAACTTTTAAACTAATGAAGCTACTGCAATCAAACTTTCAGTACAAATAGTTTGTAACAATCCAAATGTAACAGAATGTTCAAATATTGCAAAAGCAAATAAAATCATGCTATAAAAAAATTTAAAATATGTAATCTGTCGACACTGATGTACATTTTTAAGCATAACTTTCAATAAAATCTTCAGTACAAATAGACAGTGACAATCTAAATTTAATAAAGTATTTAAATACAAAAACAATAATTCAGAACATTTTATATAAAAGATATATGAATCTCCATCATCATTATTATATCAGTGCATTTAAATACAAAACATAAAAACATCCAATGTGTGTAGTAATCCACTTTACAGCAAAAGATTGTATCCTTGTCCACCTGAAAGTATAAAAAATATTAAAAATTAAATTTTGCAATGAGCAAACATCAAAACAATTAAACAAAATGAAAATCTCCAAAATAACATCAGAATCTAAGTGTGAGTCCATCTGAAAGTATACAAAAGATTTAATTTTAAAATGAGAGAACTGAAAATTCAAATACATTTCATCAAAACACAATTAAACAAAATGAAAATCTCCCAAAATAACACCAGAAACTAAATGTGACAATGTTATTTCTTCATGATCTATGTCAGAAAATACCAACTTACAAAACAACTTTCCAGATTTCTTGACATACCCAACTAAATCTCCAAAAAACTCCTTCTCTTCCCCATCAACATTCTAAACATGCCTAATTCTCATAGGAAGGGAGTCCATTCTACCAGAGAGTAGCATGGTCAGCTTAACTTTAACATTCTGACATATACCATTAAATAACTTATCATTAAACCGTCAATCAGATTCTAATAAAGGTCTAACTATCTTCTTCACCTTATTCCTCTCTCCCTGGTCCCTCTTCTGTCCCACCGCTATCTGATGAGCTTTCTTAACACCCTTCATATCCTTATCCCGACCCTGTAACACCCTCCTAGATTTCCTGGCTTCACCAATAGCAAAATTAACGAGCCTCTCTTTTTCCAAAATTGGTTTACCCGATAACCAATCCATGGTTTTGTTGACAACAGCTTTAAAATTAACCTTGGCATCAACAAAACCAGTGGAAGCATTAGGGGCTCTTTTAAATTGGGCATCGACCATCCCCAAAACCCTCTCACTATGGATATTATGAACAGGGGCTGATGAGGTCAGGGTCATTGATTCTGCTGATGGATTAGCCAAGATACGCCTCAAGCTGCCTGTTTAGGACTGATACAAATCCTATAGACAGAGCAGCAACAGTCTCAAAAAATCGTGGACATGGTTCGTGGCTCCGGAGCTCCAGCAACACTTCATCGAGTGGATGATTAAAAGCATCTTCCTCCATCGTCAACATCAAATTGGGTTGTCTGGTGATCTTCTCCAGGTTGGCAATGCACGTCCTCATGTGTGGAATCTTGATTAAAAAACAATGGGAAAAAGCTAAAAATATTAACAATGCCACAATGATTTGGCTTTTTTAACAAAAATCTTTAAAAAGATCTGAAGTAAACACACACAAAAATTACCTACCATTTCCAAATGATTTAAACCTTCAGAGTTTCTGTAAAACTAAGTCATCCAGGGTCCAGTTACAAGTTTCCCAAGTTCTGTTCACCTGTCATGAAAAATGCAAAGTATTACTAGCATAAGAAACATCCACATACAATTAAATATTTATTCATCTTGTCTATTTACCTAGTATGAAATAATGAAAAGAGAAATAGAACTAGGTCACCTAAGACTCGTAGTTGAATAAGAATCTCATTGCACCAGATGTCATTCAGCAGGGCCGTCCTCAATTTGACAGATGTGCAAAATTTCTTAAGGTACCGGGCCAGTAATTCTCTCATCTTAAAAATGACTCCTGCAAGGTGAAACAAAATGTGGAGTCTGTTCCCAACGTAGCGAGGAAGAATTCCAGGTTTAATATTCTCCTTCTCCAGGAATGCTTTAAACCCTGCAGGATCACAAGATTACATCTTATACCTGTGGAGGGGAAAAAACCACAAATTTCATTTTGTGCTTATATGAAAATGAACATCTTAAGAAATGTTTATATTAGTAATTTAACTAAATCCAAGTACTAAACAAGCCGTATAAGATTTGCTGCACATCCATCATTCCCATATGACATACCGGTGGTACTCCAGGCAGTATCTAGAAGCTTACACTGCTTCCGTGCTTCGGAAGCCATTCCTTCCAGTGGATGCAACTTTTTGTTCAACAAATCACCCAACTTCATTGAAACATATTGATTAACTTTCGCCCTGTCACTAAGAGTGGCATTAAAGGACTGCAAGAAACGATGTAACACAACATGCTGATCCTCCTTGTTGTATAAAGAATACAGGGTGGCTAGATCCTGAAAGGAGTTAACAAGTTGGTTCAGGTAGTCCTCCGTCTTACCTCCAGGAACTCCAGCCACTTCAATGGTCAGGTTCTGTTCACTTGTAGAGATATGGCAAGCATTGTAGTGCTGCCCATCAATTGGCATAGAGTCCCAGGAGAAAGTGAGGTTTTCTGAAAAGTGCATGATATCAGCTACCTGAATATCCGACAAGATTCCAATCTCTAAAGCCATGTTTGCAATGGTTGAAGATCCTGGAATGTCAGTCAAGTCCAGCCCCGTTAACTCCTTCACTGTAAATGGTATAACCACCCCTACTCTACTACCTGAATATCCGACAAGATTCCAATCTCTAAAGCCATGTTTGCAATGGTTGAAGATCCTGGAATGTCAGTCAAGTCCAGCCCCGTTAACTCCTTCACTGTAAATGGTATAACCACCCCTACTCTTTCAACTGGTACTTGGTTTATCAGGCAGTTGTAGATACATTTTCTCATTGGCGCAGCGTAGGTCTTTCTTTGTAGTTTCTTTGCAGTCGGTGAATGGGACAACGATGTTGTGGTTGGAATGGCTTCCTCGCTTTTCGCCTCCATTAAACTGTCGAGGGTAAACAATGCATTTTACATTTCAATGAAGTTTTCAGAGCTAAATTTTGCCTTCTCAGCAATAAAATGTGACGCTCTAACTTCTTTTTCTCTCGCTCCAGTTTGATGATCTGAGCTGAACATTCAATACATTTGTTTAACATCTGGTTCTGGAGCTTCCTTTCTCTTGTTAAAGATTTATTTTTTAGCCTCAATTTATTTATTATTTCAGCCTTACTTTTAAATGACTGATTTAAAACATGTTGATTGAAGCGCTTTGAAAGCTTTTTAACTTTGGTGTTGGTGTTCTTAAGCATTTCCGCCAAACGTCTGCATTTTGTGTGACTTGCCTCTCTAAGAGAAGGGCACTTCTTACAGTCATTCCTCAACTTTTTTAGAGGAGGTGAATTCAATGATGAAGTATCAACTTCAACAGTGATTGGAGTTGCCTCAGACACCTTCCGCCTCTTTTTTGCACTTGATACTGGAACCTTCAAAGGTTGCAGCAGCAGGTCTCCTATCACGTGCCAGCTTTTGTCAATACTTTTCTTTAAATCAGAAACCCTCTTCACAAGCCTGTATAGGTTTGATGAGATAACATTAAAATTTTGCACATAGTTACTGTCTGATTGCTGAAGACATTCTTCAAGAATTCTTGCAGTATTTGCCTTATGCTTTCCATTGCTGAAATACAGGTGTACAGCAAAACCATTCCTTTAACGCTTTGTGACAGCATCCTACGCAAAACTGGCCACAAAAATGTCAAAATCCTTAATTGTTTTTTTAACATCAGCCATAGCCATTTTATAAGATTAAAGGGCAGAAATAAGCAGCCACTCAAATTTTCTTAACAGGAAAATCACAAAGAATGATGACAATTCAAAAAAGTAACTCTGAAAAAAATAAATAAAAAATATTAGGCAAAAAAACAATGCAATATTTTTAAACACACAATGTTCTTTATGATCCTTTAAAGTTGTTAATAAGATAGGACTAGAGTTTATCGTAACATCTTTTTGCTAATAGATTCTGTAATAATATTAATGGTCTTAAATTGAAATTATTGACTTAATAAAATAATATTATTGAGCCAAAGCCTATTCATATATTAACTATAAAAGGCCTTAGTAAAACTATTATTAAAAATCAGTTATTAAAAGTGTACGTTCATTCAATCAAACTATGTATTACAATACAGGAAACTTACTAAACTGTTTTGAAAAACGTTACAAATAATAGTATTAATAATAACCACTGTTTACATTAGAGATTGACCTCTTCCGGTAGATCGAGTGGAAAAAAATGGTCGCCACTTGGCTATCTTAAATTTTTTGTCATATTTCGGGTCAAGTCATTAATTCCTGCAACTATCTGTATCGTTTTAAATGGGTGATTCATTTTTTGCAATATATCATCTATGAAATTAAGTAATTTCCAAGTGTTACCCCGTTTTAAAAGAAGTGAAAAAGGCACAGCGAAATCACTTACCAGCGTTCTCTTTTCAAATGACGATCTTGGCTTGGTCGGATTCCCCTTTTATTGGTACCCTCGTAACCGTCATGCACCGCAGATTCAAATTAAAATAGGAAAGTTCATCTATTTTAAGAAATGACACAAAACAACGCTAAATCCCGACATCTACCAAAAAGGTCAGCCACAGCCGATCACAGCAATCAACGCTGAGGAGCCCGCGTTTTTCTACGGCGGGCGACGGGAGTATTGGAGTACCTATCCACATGAATACACATATACAAATCGAGCAAATGTCTTTGTGTGCCATTGTGGCGCTTGTTTCTCTCTTTTGCAGATTTCCACAAACGTTCGATGCTTTGGGTATTGGCTATTGGCACCTGAGTTTGGATCCAAAAACTTAACAGAATGAATGACCGTTTGATGAGTCAATCCCGGAGTGGTGCCTCCATTGATCTGACATGACTGTTGTGCCCAGCAGGATGTGTGCTGTGATTATCGGCATAAGTGTAGCTGCTGATCTATCTTGTACACAAAACATGAAACACTCACTAATCTCCTGAAAAATGCCTACAAAGACCCATTGTTGTGGCAAACCTCGCCCGACATGATTTTTTCTGCATGTAAACAGACTCGTCGATTTCGACTGAGAATAAACATGACTTACCGGTGTAAATTATGTGAATTTTTTGATGGATGAAGCATGAATGGATCCTAACGCATGTGTTTTGGGAAATAAGGCCCATGGAGGCCCTTTAGACACCCCTGGCACAGAGTTCTACTCCTTTTCCTGCCCTCAGGGTACTTTTCGGTTGCTTCAGACAGAGCGGTCCTTTTCACCATTGTGCATCCAAATATGGTTTATTTGAGCTGGGTGTTACTGAGAAAGTTGTCTGCATACTTATTAGTTATTATTATTATTCTCTCTCACAAACATTTTAATGATATATTGTGTAAAAATTAGCATAAGTACTCAAAAAGGGTGCTTATCCCATGAGGCATATTTATTTATTTAGGCATTTTTATATAGCGCTTATCATAAAGCTCTAAGCGCTTTACAATTATTAAAACATGTAAACTAAGTAAATACAAATGAGACACTAGGATAGTAACTACTATTCTATAGAAACAATGAAAATGGCTATAAAACGAGGACACTTTGACACTTCAGGATCAACCCGAAACAGAAAATGAGGTAGGGCAAGGAGGGTGCATCACAGGTCATAGGCGGACCTAAACAGATGAGTTTTAAGGGACTTTTTGAAAATGGACGAGGTTTCACTATGACGTATATGGAAGGGGAGCTGGTTCCAGAACGTGGGCCCATGGAAGCAGAAGGAGCGTTCACCGATGGTCTTAGTTTTAGTTCTTGGGATTGAGAGGGTTCTACTGTCAATGGAAGAACGTAGTTGTCTTGTGGGGATGTAAGGAAGCAACAGTTCAGAGAGATAGACAGGAAAGTGAGGGTCAGTGAACGAGTTGAAGCAAAGATTGGCAGACTTGTATTTGATGCGAGAGGATATTGGAAGCCAGTGGAGTTGCCGCATGTGTGGTTGAATGTGGTCATGTTTCTTTGATTTAAAAATGAGTCTGCATGCTGAGTTCTGTGCCTTCTGAAGTTTTTCTATGTGGTGTTGAGGAATGCCTGAGAGAAGAATGTTACAGTAGTCAAATTTTGAAAGAATGAGTGAAGAGACGAGAGTTTTTGTGGCATCAAAGGAGAGGAGGTGTCTAATGGTGCTGATTTTTCTAATTTCGTTATATGCTGATCTGCATATATTCGTGACATGTTTGTCCATGGAGAGGGTGTCCGTAAGAGTGACTCCAAGGTTTCTGGCAGAGGGAGAGAGTGTGATGTCAGAGTTGCCAATAGATATAGAAGAAGGAGCGAATGGAGGGAGAGGTTTGTTTTGAGAGTGGATGAGAAGGATTTCCGTTTTATCATCATTTAGCTTCAGTTAGTTGCAAGTCATCCAACGCTTTACGTCGTCCACGCACTCCTGTATGCGAAGGATTGTGGCATCAAGTTGATCAGGAAAGCAAGAGTCACTGATTTGAGTGTCATCAGCAAAGGATTGACTGGAAACTGAGTGGTGGCTAATGAGAGATGATAGAGGTTTAGTGTAGAGGATGAAAAGGACCGGCCCAAGGACCGATCCTTGAGGAACTCCAATAGACAGGGCTGAAGGTTTGGAAGAGCGGTTGGAAATAGAGACTTTTTGAGTTCTGTCAGAAAGATATGATTGGAACCAGTTTAAAGCTGAGCCAGTAAGTCCGAAAGAAAGATGAAGGCGGTCAAGAAGAATCTGGTGGTCAATGGTATCAAATGCAGCAGAGAGATCTAACAGAGTGAGAATAGCATATTTAAAGGCTCTATATTTTTCTAAAAATTCATAGGGGTCATCTCTATCCAATTCAGAACCCCTAATCCAAGGATTCACAACATTCTCGTAAACATAATCATTTTGATTGTCTTCATTACTTTCCTGATTGTTTTCGTCAGTGTCAGATTCACTGCTAGACAGTGAGAGATCAAGAGGGTTACGTCCCAAGAGGGTTAACGAAAAAGCTTTCGGGTGACCAGCTCTCCTACCAGCAATGGTGCTAGTACGTGAATTTCAAATATCCTAGTTCAGAGTTTCCCAAGCGTTTTGTAGTCACAGCACCGTTGCTGCACCCACGTCTTTTCAATTTTGCTCTAAGCTACATTCTTTGTGCACTGTAAAATAGCACTTTTTAAACAATCTAATCCATTTTTGAAACCTTATACTTATACAAGAAGACATACCTCATTAACTTCACTTGACTCTATCAAAACAATATTTAATTGATACAGCATAGACGCTGCACAAAACCCACTGCTACTTTAATAAGTACAGAGTACCAAGTAGGTTGGAGAACTAGTGAAAAATACCAACTTAATTATAAATGGCTTGCATTAAGTCCATTAATTTTTTTAACACTTCAGGTTGCAGCAGGACACAGTCTGGGAGCCTCTGTCCTAGTCAATTACATGCCATAATAAACACATATCATTACATTTTCTTTTAACACCTAGCATCATCCTAACCCCCTTCCAATAATAAATATTAGTATTTTGATCCTTTGAATGCACTTTATATAAAGATAAATCCCGCAAGTGCATGTAAAAAATATCAAAAGACTGTATTGGAATGGTTAGTTTCACTGATTAGGTTAGGGTTAAGTCTTGCACAATCCTAATTTAGTTAAAATTAGATAAAAATCCCTAAAAAATCTAAATTGCCTTCTGACATATTGAGTGCATTTTTGCTGTAAAAGAAATAATTAAAAAATGCAAAAGAACTATTTAGATGGATTGCTTCTTATATTTAGATTCATCTGTCGCTATAGCATACATTTTTTTGGTTAAAATCATAGTAGTAATAATCAAGAGTTACATCTTGCAGGTTAGAATTATATTACCTTTGATCTGTGACAAAAAATCTTATTTAAATTTTTAAAGATTCACTACTGTAATGCAGTTGTAGTTAAAATCTTGCACTGAGCTTGACGTGACCATTTTGAAGGTTTTCTTTTGTTCATTTAACACCACCTCCCTAATTCCAATAGTGGTTGGACTTTAACTATTTAATAGATTAAATAAACAAAGCTATTCAACTTTCCCTTAGAGAACCAGGAATTTTTTGTCGAAACACCCATGCAAACATGGCTGGTGTAAAAGCAATGATTACACCAAGTGTGTGATTAATTTTTTGGTACTTTTTATGATGGTAACTTTCAGGTTAAAAGTGTTCATAGGATATTGTCTTCATATTAATGCAATCTTGCGCTCTAATATAATAAAGTTTCTGTCTTCTACTAATTAATGTATTATTTTACTTCCAGGTTAAAGTTGTTGTTTTCACAGAGATCACTTGAAGACCCCCGTCACTGCCAGAATTCACAGCTGCTCTTATGATGAATGTGCAGGAGGAATCATGACATGCCAGGACAATGACTGGTCAACATTTTACTTCAGGTAAATCCAGTCCTTTTTATTCTATTTATTTTTCATTACGTATGCCACTAATTTAAAAAAAAAAAATTTTGGTTTCATTTTTTTACATTTTAACTTGATGCTTGATTTATCACACTGGGTAATAATCTTGAGGCAACTTACCATTATTGGGATCTTGGAAATTTATTCCCAATGGATCATAAGCCAACCACAATCTTAGTTTTGGCCAGGAAAACACTGAAAAGTGTGTAATCTGCTTATTAGTGTACTCTTTCAGTTTTGGCTGGGAAATTATTTTAAAGGTTTTCATCGAAACCTTAAAAATAATTGCTTATTAAAAAGACTTTAAACTATTAAACATTCAGTATTATATATAACAGCGACTCACTTCACTTTCCTACATATATATACCGTAACCACATTGAACAGAATCAGTCATATGCTCACACACAGACACAATCTTATTGTTTTCTATAATAGAATCAATGTACCTAGTGAAAACCTCCTGTGACCGACTCAAAAGCCCACTTGTACCATTGAAATATTTTTTGTGTAAATTGGCCTTTGAATAGGGATCTACAGTACATGCTGATTTTTTATTCATAGCCATGTCTAGACTTAATTATGTGTTGATCATTCTTAAGCATCATCCAAAAATTCAAATTAAATAATTATAATAATAAGTATGCCGCTAAATGGGAGAAATAGAGATAGATAAACAGATCAACTTGTTAATGCTTATCATTAGTAGGGCCCTGGCCTGTTTCACCACATCCTTCCATTCAGACATCATCATCATAGGTGCTACAGCCCATCATAGGGGCCTGGTCTGCTCTACAACATCCTCCCTTTTAAGCTGATCCATGACTTTACACTTCCAGGTGATTTTAGTCCTTTACAACTCAATCCATATCAGTCTTGGTCGACGAATGAGCCGTTACCCCCTAGGCTTCTGTATGTAGATCACTTTTGCTGCTCTACAATTTAATATCCTCTCAAGATTTCTTGCCCAAAGCAGCCTGCACCTTTAAATTGCAGCAACTACAGATGGTTCCGGTACTGAAAATGTTCATTAGGAAATTGCACCAGCAGGCTGTAGAGCTAGTACATTAGCTCTTTATGCCCTCCCCAAAGCACACACACCCTCACTCCCCAAGCCTGAGTTATCGAGCTGGGAAGCAGAAAGTTGGAGATTTCCCTTTGCCAGGACAGCCCAGCCTGCACTCACTCCATTGAGTACCAGTGGGGCTCACCCCAGCACAAGGACATCCGGTAGGCCGGTGACGCTTCTCTCACAGCATCAGGAGTCGGGATGGTGTATTTACATCCTAAAATCTTACCCTGCCCATCCCTGGAACGCCCGAAGCCGTTGGATACAGATTTCTACCGTAGGTTTCTACCTTGAAACTAATTTACAAAGCAGCTGGGAAGAAACGGTTGCCTAGGTACAACTACTTTAACTGCTATGTAAATAGAACCATTGGCATGAGTTGCCACTACCCACCTCATGCCTCGTATCCTTAAAGGGCAACATGTAATCATGCTCCCTACCCTGTTTCTGCCGTTTTATTTCCAGCTGCAGATTTTCCACAGCTGGTAGCCCCTTAAGTGCTTCCATTTTCGGCAGATACTATGCACACTCTTTGTCTGCCAGCATAGGCTCATGCAATAATGGTGGTTTTGGTCCAAGTCTTGCGCTAGGGGGAAGCACCTCTTTAGCCAGCAAGCCACTACAAACTTGTCAACCAGAGCCTCGGGATAAATATATACCCATTCATCATTATCTAACACTGGACTGTATATTTTTCTGAGGATTTTCCAGGTATTTAACAGGTTCTCTTCTTTTGTCTGGCTGTTTTGCATTACCACTGGTCTTATGATAATAAAAGTTGTGTATAGGACCATCGTAGTTTTCCTTGAGAGATTTCTGCTTCCTAGTTGTAGCTCGTGTAGGCCGAAATAAGAAGAATGGCCTGCTTTTATCCTTTCTTTCATCTCTGTCATTATTTCATCTGTCTCTCTCTGGTGTGCTTGTTTACTTTGATTTTGTCACCTGTGTGTCTGATACGTGACATTAACATACACTTTGTATTCGCTTCATTTACCTTTAGAGGTAACTCTTCTAATTCATGGAATGCTTAAATTATATCAATGCTGCTTCTCCCCGGTAAAGCTATGTTGTCTGCATATGCCAGGTACTGCACTGGTTGGGCTTTTTAAAGTTGGTTGGTGTCCTGATGGTTGAGATTCTGATACATTGTTTGTGATAGTTCATCCTGTGCTCACATGTATGTTTCTCTGGAAGTTGTTAATGATAGTTCATTTGGTGCGCACATGCATGTTTCTCATAACGCTTTCCAAAGGGATGTTAAATAAGATACATGCCAGTGAGTGTCCTTGACTCAGTGGCCCTGATTAATATGAAAGTTCTTCAAGTACTCTTCCTGTACTTCGATTCTTTTTTGGAGGTAGCCATCGTCATGTATAAACCAGGTAAGTTTGTTAGATCACAGTCCTAATACGATGTCCATTACTATCATTCCTGGTTCTTGTTTGTGGTTTGGATTTTGTAAGATGTTTTTACATGGCTGCGTTGTTAGCCCTCAACCATTTGGGGGCTGCTCCTTTAAGCTCTCTAGTGCCTTTATTTTTGGATCCCCCCACTTCCAAGAAGATTCTATTTTAGTCCACCCCTGGTATTTTATTTCCTTAGTTGCCATCATATGCTGTACGTTTCCCTTATCTGCCACCTAGGAAGGCCAAGAGCTTACCCCACCTAATCATCTAAAAGGTTTGATGTCCTCCTAATGGAGGAGTTAAAAACGAAAGGTTCTTTTCAACTCACTGCCCCTTGAAATGTAAATATTCAAACTGCACCAAGTTGGATGTCACCTTGTGATGTGTATGCATAATGTGGGGTGTGTACATAAGGTGGGTTGTACGCCCCACATTGGAAAACAATTTCATTAACCAAAGAGATGTTGTAGAATAGATTATGTAAGCCTACAATATTATAATTCATCATAAAATCACCTTTCTCTTCTAACTTGTAAAATTAGTGTAAATCATTTACAAAGCAACAAATTATAAAGTATGGCATTCAACACAGATCCTCAGGAATAATCATTCATTTTGAGCATGTTATAAAACTTAATTTACTGTAGTTACTGCAGTTTATTAAGTCTAAAAAAACAGCAGATTTTTCAATTTTTTTAAATATTACAACTAACTATCAAAGTGTCTCATAGGTGTAATTTTGTAGCTAAAGGTAATTGCATGCTTTTATATTGATATTAGGTGATGCTCTTTAATTGATATTAGGTGTTTGTTCAAAATATACTTTCCAAAATTGATTTATTATTATTTTTTGGCAGAACAAAACATTTTTGAGTCGACAAAAACATAATATCACA
>CAXITT010000009.1:1849355-1868348 GCA_964033795.1 Lymnaea stagnalis
CACCTGGACAATGCCACTGTGAACTCGACATCGGTCGAAAGCTTCAAGGCTGCCCTGGCATCAGCTAGGAGCTGTTAGAATAGCAACATCATACCCCCAACCGTTGCACAGATGCCAGTACATGGATGCAGCAATGAACACAACCAGAAGCAGAAAAGAAAATATCTTTATAAGACTGATACATAAAATAACTGAAAAAACGTTTGCTTACGAGGTTCAGGGAGAATATTCAAAGGAATTTCAGATTAGACAAGGCCTAAGCAAGGAGACTCACTGTCATACATGCTATTTAATCTAAAATTGGATAGAGTTATAAAAGTGGTTCTCAACTTTCCTAATGCTACAACTCTTTAATACTGTTCCTCATGTTGTGGTGACCCTGTACTACAAAGTTATTGTCGTTGCTACTTCATAACTGTAGAGTATGTGTGTTTTCTGATAGTCTTAGGTAACCCCTGGGAAAGAGTCAATCGACTCCCAAATGGGTTGAGAAGCGCTCTCTATAATCAACCCCTTCAATATCTTGCATATGCTGATGACTTTGTCAGCACTGTAAGGGAAAAGTAGGAAAGATATATCAAAAGCCTTTATAAAATGGATTAGCTATCGAATTTCTAGTTTAAAAATTAACTCAAATAAAATTAAAGAATTCAAGTTCACCCTCGGGATGATAATGCTTCGAGCATAAAATCACTATAAGCAGGGTGGAAGTCATTAAAATTTAAAAAAACACTTTTTTGAAAAAGTAAATCAATTCAAATACCTAGGATCTTTATTAAATGAAAGAAATGAATTACTGGCAGAAATAAAAGAGAGAATAGGACATACTTCAATAGTTAGAAAATTTTCAAAAGTAAAAAGTTATGAGCAAGTGAAACTTGGACCCTAACAAAACCGACAGTAAACCTATTAAACTCATGGGAGAGAAAAGTTCCCAAGAAAGCCAAAGTTGACCTGATATTACCACTGCACATGTTAATGAAGTAATCCAAATGTATTTATATTCTATTTTTGGTTATTTTAGGAGAGTTAAAAAGTTGTGCATGACTGATAAAATTATCGGATAGAATTACCATCTTTTTTTTTATGCAAAGGGATCATCGGTGATCATGTGATCGTAGATATGTATCAGACTTTGAAAGTAGTATTAGAAATAAGTTTAGCGTATTACAAGCAGGTGACCAAGGAAGAGAAGTTCAGTTGAACCCATAAACTGTCATTGGTGAGGGATATTATCAGTAAAGTCACTGAAGGAAATTTAAAAGCTTGTGATTTGCGAAATTTAAATTAACTTCATATTTGATTATTCTAAATTATGTAAGTAGAGCTCAATCAAAATATTTATTTTAATTTCGCTGTATTTAACGAAGTAACAAAGATAAGAGATGTACCGATAAATGTGATTAAACATATGCTTGAATTTATTTGTATCATATTATAATTGACTTGATTTACGTAAAATAATTGAAAATGCCTATCATAGATTTAAACCAATTAGTTCTTTTAGCTTTAAGTATGGTAGGAAATAATGAAATGAGTAAAACAGTAGGGTTAAACCTGAAAAAATAAACGCAACAAAACAGCAAACGTAAAAACAGAAAAAAGCGGTATAAAAATAAGAAATAGTACTTAGCTGGCAAGTAGTGTCTATTCTTTTACTTACCAGCTAAGTGCTATTTTTATACCGTTTTTTCTGTTGTTGCGTTTATTTTTTCAGGTTTAACCCTACTCTGTTTTACTCATTTTATTTTGTACTAACCTGATTGCAGTCTCTCCCCTTATTACCCCTAGCAATTAATGATTTATCTATTTGGGAAAGATGGGCATAGATAAGGAGAGGTTATTTTACCGATAACAAATCTAAGTTGATAAATATTTCTTTTATTTTCAGATGGCGTTCAAAAGTTGAAGACAAAAACTACGAGGGAAAACTGAAATCTTCTTCAGTTGTCGCCGAACAATTCAAGGCAAAGAGTATGAAGAAAAGTCAATATCTCACATTGCTTTAATAAATATATATTGTATGTGAGGTAAAGAGAAGATATGTACATTGCTCCAATAAATAGATGGTGCTTAACTAATTGTATGTGAGAGAAAAAGAATATATTTGATGTTTAAAATATTTAAGGGGAGAAAAAACAAAAATTCTCCCCGCGAGACTATCTCCAAAGAGATGAAAACATGAATACTCCTGGTGATATACAGTGAAAAGAAACATGTTAAAATTGATGGTGACTTGTTTGGTAACTTAAGGACTTGGTGAAATCCAAGCTACCTAAAAAAATGTAGGCACCTTATTCCACCAAGCCCTCCAATTACACATTACAGGCAAAGTGTGAAATCCAGGCATTCTATAAGATCTACTTCAATTTAAATGTTTATTTGTTTATAAAAAGTCCAGGCACTAAAGCTATAGACAATACTGCTGGATATCTCAACAGTCAATCTATAGAATGCCTGGATTTCATACTTTTCCTGTGAAATACAAATCAATCCATTATTTAATTAACATTTGCTATTTGTCTAAAACCAACATCATCTTAAGATCTCGCAAAAAAAATATTTACAATGAATTCACATGGATGGTGTTTAGTTTTTGTACAAAAGACATTTGTATGTTTATCACATGGGGGACTTTGACATCATAATTCTGCTGTAATTATTTTATTGCTTTTCGCCAAATAATTAAACCGTATTTGTGCACAATTGGAGTCTCATCATTTGATGACCAGCAATATACAATATCACACACATCCTTAACTGATTCTAGACAACATATTTGCAATGGTATATGTTCAAATTGTTACTAGGATTCTTGCCTTTTAAACGAGATTTGTTGAGCACTGAACAAAATATGATGGGACTGTTTATGTAACTTGCCAGCTGGTAGTCACAGAAAGTTGAGAATCCATGTAACAAATCTGCAGTGTGAATGTACCTTTAAAACTACACCATCTAACACCGGGTACATTTGATGACCAACACTGTATACATCCTTTACTAATACTAGACAACATAGATCTACAAAGTCTTATGCCTACAACAGACCTGTTTACCCTCAAACTCTTAAAATCGCACACCTATCATCACAAAAATGTTAAATACCTTATATTTATAGTAAAAAAATTAAACATACAGTCTATATAATATTTACACCTCAAAATCGTACATAGTAAACAAGTCTGCTACAAAATCAAATACATGAAAGGTGAGATTCAAATTATAACATTTAAGGAAATAATTTTCAATAAAATCTTTTAAAAATCATGAAAAAGATTTAGATATTGGTTCACAAGTTCATACACACATTTATTTAACATCTTGCAGAGGTTGGCACTTTATTCAGTTAAGTAAAACCATCCATACAATAACTATCAACAATAAAAATAATGGTTCAAGTTGTTGGCACTGCTGGTGGTCAAATGTTCATGTTGTTGGCACCACTGGTGGTCAAATTTTCATGTTGTTGGCACTGCTGGTGGTCAAATGTTCACGTTGTTGGTACCACTGGTGGTCAAATGTTCATGTTGTTGGCACCACTGGTGGTCAAATGTTCAGGAAGGAAACACTATCTGTTGTCCAATGTTGAAATATTTGAAGTCAAGGCATCTTAACTTAATAAAAGATAAAGACTTACCTATTCAGGAGTGTCTCTGTTAGTGTTACAGAGAAAATAAATCTTTGTGGTACCCAGTCATGGATGTATATCAATTGTACCCCAATCATGGATGTATCAATTGTACCCCAATCATGGATGTATATCAATTGTACCCCAATCATGGATGTATCAATTTTACCCCAATCATGGATGTATATCATTTTTACCCCAATGATGGATTTAGTATCTCAGTGGCAGCCAGTCATGGATGCATATCAATTGTACCCCAATCATGGATGCATCTCATTTCTGATGATTAAAATTGAGAATAATATCAAAAATATTTTACTATCTATATTTTTTAAGTTTCCAATATATTATGGCATATTTTTGTCTTTATTTCTCACACTTTCAAACTGAGTATCATTTGGGAGCAATAAAAAAACTTACTAAATCTCATGTAAAATAAAACTAACTAAAAACTGGAAATACATTTACATAATAGATATTCAGTACCTGGGTCAATGAACCAAGAAATCAAGAGAAATTGTTTTCTATCAGATCACTTCTTGGAGGAAATCATCCAATGTGTTTATGGAAACAGGGAATTCATCCAGCATATTGATAGAAACAGGGAAATCATCCAATGTGTTGACAGAAACAATCTGTAAATAGAGAAATTATAAACTTGCTTGTCTAATTTTATATTGTGTATTCTGTATTTTTGAAAGGGTCAGATTATAGGCTAACTAGACGTAAGCCCATGACCTCAATAATCTCTTGGGCAACTAAATTTTGATGCTTTGTTTTATAGATTCCAGGGCTTACTAAACAAAACAAAAAACTTCAAAAATTAATGATAAAGGATTTATTTTACAGTCCGCTTGCTGTCCTCTAGGATACCACATTGAAGCTAAATGTTAATTTTTATTATATATTTTATTTATTGTAGTTTGTTTACTGAAGGAGTATACTTGTCAACACGTTTCGTTTATTTCATCCTTTTATTCAGATTTTCGCATACTTGGTTTAGCTCATTTCCTTAGATTCAATATTTACATTCTGATGTTAATGAAGAAGGCATTTTGACCTATTTTTCCATATATTTTTATGAATTATAATTATATACTAAGTCCTAAGTTTTGTTAATCTTATGTAAATCAAGTCAGATATATTTGAGATGGCAAGGTATAAAGCTAGTCCTATGAAATCATTTTTCCATCACAAAAATGGTCAATGTTTCTAAAACTAATAAGTTCAGTGTCTTGCATTTTCCCATGACTACTGTACCTCTCCACGTACCCAAAAAAATATTTCTCATCATTACCGGAGCTCTCAATGTACGGTACCGGTACCCAAAAGACTATTTATCATGACTACTGTACCTCTCAATGTACCTTAAACAATATTTCCCACTTAACTTATTCCCCTATTTTTGTTTGGCCTGAATATTTATGTTTGATTTAAAAACTTTAGCAATTTATTATATATTTTTAATGATTTATGTTATTATTATTTATAATTGTCTATAACTTTTTAATTCTTCGGTGACATTAGTGTTACAAATTTTATGTTAGTAAGACTGTCAAAAGAAAATCCTTTCAACTGCCCTTGAAATTTTTTAAGTAAGCTTTTTTGAGTGGCAATGTATCAAGTAATTATTCATTTAATGTCATTTCCTAATAACTACAATGAACTTAATGTTAATAAGTTAGAATAGACTACAGTATCAGTAAATAAATACTTTAAAAAATTTAATTAGTTGTTAGTACTACAAGTAGTTAGTCTTTTTCCTCCATATTTTGAGTGTACTAATTTTTGTCTTGTACTAGTTACTTGTGATAATTTAATAATATCTATTACCAGTGGTTTGGTAATTGGTATTATTTCTCCTCAAAATTTTCTAAAGCAAATCAAACTAAACAAAAATTGCGTTTAAGATAAACTAAAATGGTGAAATATCATTTAACACTTTCCCAAAATAACATATAGTACACCCTGTCCCTAGTGACTGGGTCTAGCACAACCGAACACTTATAATAATAGGAAAAAGCGTTTCTGGTAATTCCTGGCAACTGGATGTGTTACACCCATAGTCTTATATCACAGTAAATGGCTCTCTTTATGTTATTTTTCTTTTTTAATATGTGGCATGATTTAATTGACCTGAAACCGAACTCCCTTCATAGATCGCGTATTATCTCCCACTGAAGCAATTTTTCAGAATATTAATGATAAAATGACACAAACAATAGTTGACTGCACCAACAGGGAAGGTGAGAAAAAGCCTACTACACACTGGCGCTCTTTATCTGAACAGCATTTCAGTGGAATTTTTATTTAGCCATGTTGATGGAAATCCTCTTTTTAGGGCAGCATTTTCAATGAAGACATTCAGCAAACTTCTGATTCATATTTGCTTTGATAACAAGGATGGTTGATCAATCCTTTCTGGCTCGTGACATCTTTGATCCCATAAGAGATGTATGAGAAGCATTCCTGAGTAATTTGGCGAGGTATTATGTTCCTGGAGAGAACATCACAGTAGGTGGACAACTGGTTGGTTTCAGAGGTCAGTGCAGATTTATTCAATGTATGATATATGCCAAGCAAGCCCGAAAAATATGGAATAAAACTCTTCTTACCCTGTGAATCGTCTTCGAACTATCCTCTGAAGAGCTGCCCATATCTCTTCAAATTCAAATAAAATGTAAGTGCCCTGCCAGCAAAGAGAAATATTGGAAAATCCCCAGAGATTGTGATTTCTCTCACAAGGAACTTCATTGGAAGTAGCCAAAATTTCAGAACAGCCTATTATTTCATTCCCCTACAACCTGCAAAACCAATGGCAGAGAACAGACTCACCCTATAGTTGGAACAGTGAAACGGAGCACGATGTTCCTACTCAATAATAATGTCTGCTCCTCAAAAAATCAGTGTTTTTGTTCAGACAGGAAACAACCTTGTAAAAAACCAGAGCTCAAGGCAGAAAATTGTATTGCTCCTGAACACAATACACAATCCTCCAGATATAGAAAGTGAAACTGAATGCAAGAAACCAGAGATAACAACAAAATCAAAGGAGGCATATATGCCATGGACCAAATGACGAAGGTGTTCTCTGTGAATACAAAAAAGTAAAATATGGCCTTTGGTTGTGTTTTTCAACATTGTTGACTTCCACTGCAGCCAATTACAGACAGCCAATATTGACATTGCACACAAAACATTCCCAGTGTTTTGAAATCTTTACAAACACTGCAAATGGCAGCCCAAACCACTTCAACTCAGCAAGTTTAATAAGACATATTTATATTTGCAAAGACCATTCTGTTCTTTTATCTATAAACTGTGCAAGCTGAGGTGCAAAGCCCCTATTTTCAATGTGTACATGTGACTGTTCTGCTTTAAAATAGTATGTTATGTTGAATACATGTTAATGTTATTATTGTTAGTACCAGTACCCAAATGGATTCAAAATACAGTGGAACCTCTCATAACAAGCACCTCTCATAACGAGTCATTGGTATAATGAGGAAAAAAAAATGTTAAGAATTTGCTCCCTTAACGAGCGACATTTCACCAAACGAGTTACGCAGAAAGGGGAAGCCCCTTTTTCCCGACATTCATTTGTGAGCCGGGAGTTCCGCGCCTATGCATTAGTCTGTGTCTAGCACTCGGTCTGTTAGCGTATTGTTTTCGTGTGTGATCACCAGTTTTTACAAATTTTGTATTCAGACAGTATTCGAAATTTTTTATGTGCATAGTGTAAATAACCTGTGCTAAAATGTCTTCGAAGAAAAAACCACAAGAAGACAATCGTAAGAGAGAAAAAATAACTATTGAAATGAAACGTAAAATCATTGAGAAGCGAGAACAAGGTGTGAGTGTGGCTAATCTAGCGCGCACATACAATCGATCAACCATCTGCACTATTTTCAAGAACAAAATTAAGGAGATAGATGCTTTAAAGGGGGTGTCAAGAATGTCTTCAAACGGTTACGTATTCATGATAATGTTGAGAGGTTGCTTCTAATATGGATAAACGAGAAGTGATTACAAGGCAACACTATTAATGAAAACATTATTTGTGAGAAGGCGAAACTTATTTTCGCCCAATACAATTTTCTAAATTGTATTCCAAGTTATTACACTCCTTAACAATTCATAAGTAACTTTATTTTAAAAATGTTAATAACATTTTTTGAAAAATTAGTATTTTTTTAGCATGGAACGCATTATCATATTTTACATTGGTTTATATGGGAAAAATTGTTTCGTTTAACGAGTGTTTCGCTTAACGAGTAAGATTCTGGAACAAATTACGCTCGTTATGAGAGGTTCCAATGTATTTATTTATTGTCAAAAATTAAAATTAATTTTATGGATTACACAGACTCAAATAATCAATAAATAACAACCAAACAATAATGTTCATAAGCCAGTTTAGACATTTTTTCCTTCTATTAAATTATGCTTGGGACTGTACAAAAAAGGTTAACGCCCCCAAAAATTAGTCACTTTCGCATGCTTTATATTATATATTTTATATAATTGCAACCACCAAGGTCAAGGTGCTAATTCCAACTACCTCGTGGATGAGGGTGAGTATGAGAAAGGTTATTAAAAAGGAGACTCGAGATACCAGCAATCACAGTCTGTCTTCGGGTGTATTACACCCAGTTGCGATGGAAAAGGTTTGAATAGATAAATATTTACATTGACATTCTTTAAAGGCTGCGACTATTCGTAGAAGTGAGAGATTGGGATACGATTGTAAACTTACTTCTTCAGCTTTACTAAAATAAACTACCACAAATGACATCTAAATAGCTTGAGTCTAATGGTACCCGGGTGCGAATGGCGGCGCTGAGTGTCTGGGTCCATTTTGACTCTGACTCAGTGATATTAGGACGTCATTTTTAGTGGTAGTTTATTGCAGTTAAACTGAAGAATTAAGTTTACAAACATATAGTCCATTCAATACCTCCTTTTGTCTTACAAACCCAACAATAAAATTTTAAATATTTTTTTAATACAAACCTCTTACTTCTGGTACCTGGGTACGAATAGCCACTTTGTTCTTTAAAAAGCTAAATTCAGTAAATGAAATAGCTTGATTTTAATTTAATTAATCTTAATTAAATTATGCCTATACTATAGTCATAGTGCCTATACTAAAATACATAATTTGACTTCACACAGTACCCCCATCTCACACACACAACAGTTCAGAACAACCAACTAATGTTTGGGCTAATTGAAAGGACCAATGCCACGGCGGCGTCTTTTGGGTGTTTTTTTATAGTTGCAGTGAATTAGGGTTTAGTTTAGGTTAGGTTGAGGGATCGATTTAGAGTTCAGGTTAGTTATTTAATTTAGGCATAGGGATCGATTTAGGGATACATTCGTGAAATTCGATAAAATAGTGGCATTCGTCCTCTAAATTTACCAATGTTTGCTTTGTATCTTGAAAAATACTGACAAAGTTATCTTTATAGTCAACAAAATGATTTAGGAAAAGTTATTCAAACCACAAAAGAATTCTCTTTCTAAGGAAAGCTAATAAATTTTTGTTGATTTAAAAAATAACTTTTATTATAAAAGAGTACTCAATTAGAGGCAACTCAAAAAATTATTTTGTCCATCAAGGTGACAGCAGTTAGTTCCCATACTTTCATAAAGAATTAGGAACAGTAACCAAGTTAATACGATCTTTCACCAAGGTCATAAGAGTTAACTTTCTTGAAGCGAATAAATAAAATTACCGTATAATTAATGGGAAGTTATCGCTGTCGTCTTTAAAACATCTGTTTATTTTAATGGTTGCTACCCTTTGACCGTAATTTCGCAAATTTGAGCGGGAAAAGTATCTCTATTACAGTCTTTATGTTACGGGTGTTCAGTAAATTAACACTACAATTTTTAAGCTAATATAATTGCATTCGTGCACCTGTTACTTTTCTGAAATAGTTTTAATTTTTTTAATATTTAAAATACTTTTTAGTTTACATTTTAATAGAAGTAGTTAAAATGACTTTTATACTTATAAAGAGAATTTTTCTGGGATATCCTTTTCATTATTATGATAAATTCAATTTTTTTGTTGTTGTAAATCTGATTTTAAAGCATGTTTTACTTTTGTGTCAATAATTTATCAAGAAAATATTAAAAATACTTTCTATTTTTAATATTTATAAACTGATATGAAAATTATGGTAACAGAGATTTATACCCTATGATTGTTAAATTATTTTTAAAATTTCAAATTACTTTATACCTTACTAGTAAGGTCAGTTACTTTATACTTGTTAGCATTGATAAAAATTAATAACCTGTGATTTGGGAACATATAACCCAACCTTGTTTTGCAGGCTATCATTTAAAAGAGCTCATATAGAAAGTTCAAATTCAAACATTCTGATAATGGTAAAATCGATAATTCTAGAGTTATACTTATGTCATGCTCCACTTGGTTCTTTTATCCCCTGACACTGGGATTTCTTTTTACCTTATGTATCATCTTGGTGAATCGAAAGCACATTGTGAACATAAACTTTTAATTGCTACAAACTGTTTTTGGTGTTAAATAATGTCATATTTAGTGGGACTTTTTTATTTGTTCTTTGAAAATTGTTTTAAATAGTCATAAATACTATAGCAATCTTTTGAAGATTGAATATTTTTTTAAAGTATTTAATGGCTTCAATGGGACATCCCTCCCCCATCCTACTTTTGCTTTTTTTAAATTCGCCACCCCTAATTACTTGCTATAGGTGAAAATCTTCTTATCATAATCATCAAAAAATTCAAATTTATTACTAATGTGCTTTTGTTAAATCAATCATTTAGTCAAAGCAACCTCTTGTCCGTTCACTAAAAACTATTAATATAGTTCTTAGTACATTCTTTATTAGTGTTGTAATAAATATGATATGATTTGATTGTTAAGCTTTCCAGCCTTAGACACATGTCTGTAGTATTTGTTTGTTCGTAACTTTTACAGTGATGTATCACTAGTTATTTGATTAATAGTCAATTGTCTCGTCATGTGTAACTAATGATTTGTTTGTTAGTCACTTGTCTATTTATGTGACTCTAGTGATTTGTGCTATTCAATTATCTAGTGATGTTGGAAATGAATGAATAAATTTCTCCACTAGAGCCACATTTACAATACCCTAACTTGAGAGATGATGAAATGACAAGATTTCTATTGTCAAAGATGATTGTGACATCCTATTTTCAAATATGCAAATACTGCAACGAATGGTAGTGCTTACTGATAACTTCATTCAGCACTGCTTATTTTTTAATAAAATTTATATTAATTTGTTTTTGAGTTCTTGTGAAATCTGTGATTGAACTTGGTTTTGTATCTTTTAAATCAGGTGTTTTATCTTGAAGTTATTTTTAAAAGGAGATTACCACTCCCTAAAATATTATCTTTTACAGTTTAAATTAGAGTACCAGTATATAAAAAGTATACATAATTGTACTCAATATAATTTTTAAAATCTAATGCAGTGTACTACAAATGAGCTTTCTGTTCATTTAAATACATAAATCAGGAATGATTTCCCTAAACTTGGTAAAGGGATGTCAACAAAAATATACCGGTTGTAAAAATTGTCAAGACTGGGAGAAGATATCTAGAGAATGGAAGAAATGGAAAGAAATAGTTCATGGCCTATTTCCCACTGGCAGTTGATCAGACTGAGAAGAGGAGTACTGCTAATTCTCTTTTTAACTACCGGTATCTCATAACTTGTCAAATAACACCTAAAATTCCCATTAAATCAATTTAAAAATTATATTGATTATTTTTTTATTAATGAACTTTTATTTATGAATGTTCAGGAGAGCTTTACTATATTATTACAATGTAACAGTAACAGTATTTTTGAGAAATGTAGGCTTTTTACTATGATTCTATCTCATTTGAAGGTCCTTATTTAAAGATTTATTATATCTAAAGTCAAGTTTTTCTACATTCTACCAAAAAAAAAAATTGTCTATAGCATGACTCAAACAATAATATAATAAGATTTTATGTTTTCTGTGGAAATTATTAAAAAGTGGACCTAAGGGGTCGCCACAGAAGAGCAATATAATAACTAACCTATACTGCGCCTATAGTAAGTTAAATAATTTAAAAAGTTGAACTTTTTAATTTAATCAAGGGGGCACCCATTTGCTATAATAGCACTGAAAACAAAAAAAGGGGGTGGGGGTAGGAGAATTAAATTTCGAATTGTTATTTGTAATCATGCTTACGTAGCCCAGGAGCAATATTTTTTTTGCCTGGTGCTCGAGCTGGTAAAATTTCTCATTGAACCAATTGGAAGTACTAAGTAGTCATTAGTGTTACAGTTACAGGGTTATAGTATATATGCTGTACAAGTAAATAGCATAAGCAGAAAAAGTTTAAGTGAACTGGTTATGTGTTACATTTTGTTATGACTAAATTTCCTCATACATGATAAAGAATATTTTCATAAAATCAAATATTTGAGATTGGATCCAAAGCAGATACATAGAATAATTTAAATAATAAAATAAAGTAGCCATAATAATAAAATAGGAGCCAGAATGATCAATTCATTGATCGTGGGCCCTTAAAACTAAAGAAGAAGAAGAAGCCTATTTATAAATACCTTTCAATTACATCATGCCCTTCGCCGATTTATTGTCTAATTTTTCGTTTACATCTTTTTCTAAATTAAGAATATTATTATTACTTGGAGGCTACTGTTGTTTTGATAACTTAGCTTAGTCAATGTAAACACGACCTAGTGACCTAGCTTGATGAAATTCTTCTTAGTGTTTGTTCATGTGATATGGAGGTTGCATAATCATACAGATTTTAAGAAATTTGCATGCCATCAAAATTTGATCAAATAGTGATTTGAAAGTTATGACAAGGCTTCATACAAAAATTGAATCAAATGTATGAATGAAAATTTGATGAGAATTTGATCGTGTGAACTGAGCATTAGGGTAATTCATTCAGCTCATCAGTCTATTTGAACCAACTGGTCAAAGTAATACATTGTATCATTCAGTCTTCATGCCAAGACAGGTTAGGGTAATTAAAAAGTCTATATCATTAGTTTTTGTGGAGCAGCACATTCATACAGCAACAAGGTGACATTTATTTGAATTACAAATGAAAAATAGCATAGGTTTAAAACCATTAATGTTAAAGTTTGAGTGTTTGAAACAATGAACAGGTTGATTGAAAAGTCTAAAAATTTTAGTTGTGTGTTAGTAGAAATTTATTTTATTAATAATTTGGTAAATTTGTTTACTTGGGTTGAGACATTAAGGTGTCAGCCAAGATGGTATGTTGTACACTCAGATGAGAGTCAAGATGGTGTGGTGTACATTCAGATGTCAGCCAAAATGATGTGGTGCATGTTCAGGTGTCAGCCAAGATGGCGTGGTGTACATTCAGTTGTCAGCCAAGATGATATGGTGCACAATCAGCTGTCAGCCAAGATGGTGTGGTGTACATTCCGGTGTCAGTCAAGATGGCGTGGTGTACATTAAGCTGTCAGCTAAGATGATATGGTGCACAATCAGATGTCAGCCAAGATGATATGGTGTACAATCAGCTGTCAGCCAAGAATCTGTGATATAGATTTACTGAAACGTCTTGGTTTTCACCGCCAAGTCACTTGTGGAAAATGGATTAACCTGAAAGTGAAAAAACAAAATATTAAAATAATATTATTTACTGTCCCTTTACAATAATATTTTTATTCATTTACTTCAACTGCTTCATGTACTTCATCTACTTCACTTTAGCTGCAAGACTCATAGAAGATGAAAATATGTGTTGGTTATTGTTACATGTAACAAAGACTGCAATGTCTACATCAAAGTTATGCATCTGAAAAAAAACCACTATAACAAAATAAGCATTAGTAAAATTAAAGAAAAAAAGTACTCCTATATCATACGTGTCAAACTTAGGGCCCGTTGGCCACATTAGGCCCAGCGTACAATTATATCAGGCCTGAGAGGGCTTGACCGGCGTACAATTATATCAGGCATGAGAGAGAATTTTAGGCTCAAATATTTTAATGGCCCTGCTATATAAAGTGCAAATCATATTCCCTAATAATCTGCATTGTGCAAGGATAGGCTACCTGAGAGCGTTCTCGCTTTTTCTATCAAAATAAACGACAGTAAAAGTTGTGTAGTGAGTGGATGTTTGTCGTTACAGTAACCTAGCAATATTCAGTTGCTCATTTTGGATAGGCGCATATGAAATGAAAGTGGTGTAGAGCCTGGATATTACATCACACTTTCCTGCTATGGCTAACATGTTATCAATCTGTACCTACTTTATGGAGATAATGTGGCTGTGATCAAGGAATGTAATCTGAGACTAAACATCAAGACAAGTTAAAATTCCTGAATGCAGAGTAGAAGCAACAGAAGGTAGAAAACTTGAAGATGAATGTTTTTCACCAAAGCAAAATCACATACTGAAGCTGCTGTGAAAGCAAGTTTTATTGTGGTGAAGGAGCTTGCAAAATCAGGCCAACCATTTACAGGAGGAGCTTGTGAAGTGCTGCATGATGAAAGTGTGTGACGTCTTGTGTTCAGACAAAAAGCAGATGTTTGCAAATGTAAGCCTTAGCAGAAATACCGTTGCTGATCGGGCTTGTGAGATGGCCACTGATGTGAAAACACTAGCTGATCGAAAAAGACAATCACTTTGTTGCATTCTCACTTGCTGTCGATGAAAGTAATGACACGACTGACACTGCACAGCTGACTGACACTGCACAGCTGACTGACACTGCACAGCTCGCTATCTTCATCTGTGGAGTGGTCTCCAGTTTCAATGTTACAGAAGAAATATTGCACATGGAATCCATGCATGAGAAATGACAGGAAAAGAAATGTTTGACAATGTATGTCAAAGTTTAACCGACATGAACCTGCCTTGGGACAAACTAGCTGGACTTACAACAGATGGAGCACTGGCGATGAACAGCGAAAAAAGGGGACTAGTTAGTTGGAAGGATGTGGTTAAAAATGCAGGATAAATTTACTGGTGGATTGATAGCATATCACTGCATCATACACCAAGGCTCGCTGTGTGGTAAAGTCCTCAACATGGAAGGTGTAATGAGCACTGTTACACAAACCGTCAACTTTATCAGAGCCAAAGGTTTAAATCACAGGTAATTTCAATATTTTTTTTGCTGGAAATAGACTCAAGAGTTCGGCGACATGCCTTATCATACAGAGGTGCGGTGGCTAAGTCTGATAAAAGTTCTTAGTAGATTTTTCCAGCTGATTGATGAAATCTCTCAATTCATGGACAGCATTGGGAAAGACTCCACACTTTTTCGGGTTAAAAATAAAAAGCGACTTGAACCTGCAGCTCCAGGCACGGGACCACTTGATCACTGATATGCCTGATGCAGTGAAGGTATTTCAAGTGAAGCTGTGCTTAAGGGAGACACACATGCAACTTGTCTCCCTGTTCTTGTTGCCAAGCAATGTTGAACCAAGTCAACCTATGTCATAGATGTGGAAACTGCACCTGCAAATTTGTAGATGGAGCTGATAGAGCTGTAATGGGAAGTTTAGAAGGCTTCCAATTGTTGCATTGTATAATAAGTTAATAACTTGTTTGTTTACACCGAAATAGTACATTTTTTAAAGATAGAAAAGTCTTTGGTTGATTTTTTAATAAAAAATTTGGCTGTGTTCATGCCATGTCATCCATCCATCCTTGTGGCGCTATGGCCCATGTAGGGCTTTGGCCTGCCTCACTACTTCCTTCCACTCAGACCTAATTAATGCTTTTCTTTTCCATGCTTGGATTACCAGCTGCTGTATATCTTTTTCCACATCATCCATCCATCTAAGCCTAGGTCTGCCTTTGAGCCGTTTTCCTCTGGGGTTTGGTGATGTACCCGCTTCCTTCTTCTGTCATTTAGCATTCTCTTTAAGTGTCTTGCCCAGCGTAGCCTGCCCTTTTTTATTTCTGCTACTAGCGTGGGATCCTGATATAGACAGTACAATTTCGGGTTGGTACGTTCTCTCCATCCATATTCATCCTTTGTCATATATTTCCCGGAGAAATGTTCTCTCCCATGTGTTTAATAGGTTTTCTGCTGTTTTTGTTTGGGTCCAAGTCATGCCCTGTCAGCTTATTATTAATGGTGATACCTAGATACTTTTATTTCTCTACTTCCTCAATACTGTGATTATTTATTGTGAGATCCGTAATTGGGTGATTCCCCCTTTGGAAATCGACAACCATTTCTTTCAATTTTGAGATATTTAACTAAAGAAAATTTTCATTGCACCAACTGATAAAGCTAGTAAGTTGTAATATATGCTTTCCCCTTCAGATATTAAGCAATGGTAGCATCATCAGTAAATTTAATTATTGGAACGGTGTTGCTTGGGCTCTGGGTATTATTGGTATATATTGTATACAGGACAGTGGAGAGAACGCAACCTTGTGGTACCCCGGTACATATTTCTCTACTTAATGGTATTTGGTCATTCAACTTGAAATATTTGTTAAAAAGTTCAGTATCCTTGCTTGAAAAGCTAACATATAAAGCTTTTTAATCATAAGGTGTGGTTGGATAGTGTTAAATGCTGATGAGAAGTCAAAGATTGATTGATTGAATACTATTTTAGCATATTCACTGCGCTCTCAGTGATGGCATCCGGGGCGTCGAAGGGGTTGTCGGAATGATTCATTGTTTGTCGCCTGTAGGGGACGCCATCTCCCGGTTTGCATTTAGAGTTTCCTTCTTAGATGAGTTGCCGACCAAGGTCTACACTGGGTGCTGGATGGAATTATGCTTGACTGGGCTTTGGCTGGAATTGAGCTCCCGACGACCAACTTTAGATTTGCTCAGTTTAGACCTTCAGCCACCCAGCACTTCCAAGAAAAGCACCCTAGCATATTTTTTAGAGCTGTCTAGGTGATGGTAAAGTCTTTCCAATACAGTAAAACCTCTGTTTTGCAACCTCTCTTAAAAGACTTCCTCCAACATATGACCGGCAAAAAAAATTCACCAATGCTTTGTAATATATAAAGACCTCTCTTAAACGACTCCCTCAAAAACGCGACTTGCAACCTTCAAATAATTCAATTTTACGACCTAGCACCTGAAAAAGTCAGATTCCAAAGCAATGCTATATTTGTGCGCTTGGAGAAAACAGTTTCGTTTACGACTTTAAACAGCAGGCGATGCACTAAAGCAGTTAGGAAGTAGTGACGGGGAAATAATGCTTGTACCGTAAATTTGTCTTTTGAAATACTCCGAGGAGATGGCCAGTTATGGCCTGAGTTGGGGCCTTTCAGACCTTGCTGACACCATGTCTGGTGTTCAAAGAGACATACTAAAAGAACCTGCATGGGTGGGGGATCATGAAAACAAACAGAAATAACAGATTTCTTTCAATAAAAAAAACTATTCAATGACAGGATAAAAATAATTACAACAATATTAATGCGCTTATCTTATACATAAATAGTTATAACTCTAAAGCATGTACTCAGCACTTACACACGTTTTAAACAACTACCAAACCAGCATTGGAATTAATGAGGAATAGGAAGATAATGACTGTATTGGTTGTGAGACAATATGAGTTTATATTGGTTGTGAGACAGAGTTTAATCTATAATTCTTAATGTAAGATGGCGCCTATACTTAATGGTATGTCTATTTTTTTACTTTTACTTCTTTACTTAATTTTCTAAGTGTCGTTTTTTGAAAATGTCCTACCTCTTTTTTAAGACCCCCACCAAATAACGCACTCGTTTCAATGGCAATTTAAAGGTCGCAAAACTTAAGTTTTACTGTAATAGTAAGATGGTATCCTCTGTTTTTCTGTAGGTAATGTCTTCACGTATGTAATAATTCCAATAATCATAATGATCATATGAATTAATCTTTAGAATGTTGTTAAACTTAGTATTATAGTTGTAGTTTTATTGTTGTTTTTTTTGTTTGATTGTAGGCACAATTTTTAAAAAACCTACTTCAATTGGTCATCCTTGTCATGGTAAAGTTTTAAGTCCAGTTTTGACATCTTCATATGAAGTTTTCAATTTCTAGCTTGGTCATCTGCATGTGATATTTTCAAAGTCCAGTTCTCACATCTTCATGTGAAGTTTACAATGTCCATCTTGGTAATCTGCATGTGAAGTTTTCAATGTTTAGTTCTGACATCTTCATGTAAAATTTTTAAAGTCCAGTTTGGTCATCTCCATGACTTTCATTAATACATTCAACCAACCAAATTTGAGAGGAGACTCATCTGGAGGAATACAATTTTAAACATAATTTACACTTCTATTCTAAACTTAATATTTTAACCATATTTCTTGTCTAAATTTAATATTCTAACTATACTTCCAATCTATATTTAATATTCTAATCACACTTCTAGTATAAACTTATTATTCAAGTTCATTAAGTAAACATTCTGTTTTAAACATGACACGACAGATACTTAAGATGAGCTCAATCAGGGTGAATTCTTTCCCTCAAAGTTAACACTGAAAGTTATGCACTTATTTGTTCAACAGTCTGTTAGAATTTAACAGAGTGCTCCTCTGGCTTTAACAAAATCAAACAATCGCTCTTAATTAAAGTTAATATTGTCACTAAGGGAGTGAAGTTTTGTGGTATATGATGCCTGATTATTGCACTTGAGACACACATCAGATGTGTTTAAATTGCTCTGGTTTAAAAATTTTGTCTTAGAAAGAATATTTGCTGGATATGTGCTAAAAATGAATAGATACAATGTAATCAAAACACATTATTTGGATAAAGAAAAGAATCTTATCTTACCTTATCTTATCTTATAGTGTTGAAATGTAGCAAAAAAGGTGCAATGGTAAAACATCATGGGTAACTGTTATGGTCCTGAGCAGAGTTATCCAAATGGGACCCTGATGGTAAACTCCTTCACTTTGAGCCTCACTCATTGAAGAATGTGTTCTCTTCTCTAATCTGTATGACAAATTAATTCTGACATTGTCATACAAACACACTCATACATTTTTATACTGGCTATTTATTTTAATACATTTGAGATTAAAACTAAATATTGTGAATTTTCATTAACTATAAAACTAAAAATTGTGAATGTTAACAAAATTGTATTTTTTTAAATATCTACCTTATGATAATTATAGTTTATAACATCCTACGGTTGTAAATAAATTGTAATTTAATGTCATGCTTATTGGTAAGCCCTTGACCATCTGTTGTTAACCCTAAAGAGCCACAAACATGATGTTTTTATCATTGTCAGATCTCACTGTGTGGCTCAACTAGGTCTAGATGCTTTAGCCTTATAAAATCTTTGTCGACCCCCCCCCCCCCCCC
>CAXITT010000009.1:1878431-1948511 GCA_964033795.1 Lymnaea stagnalis
CCCCCCAATCTACGCTTCTGGCCACTTGCCCTACAAGCCTGAAAATCTGAAATGCCAGCTGAAAGAAATACTGGACCTGATGCCTGTCTATAACTCAAAAAGGTTAGAGATTAGGGATCATGGTAAGGGAGGGGGTGACAGGGTGAGACTGCGATCAGGTTGATACAAGGAAATAGCTGACACAACATAATGGACAAATACAAAGGAAATACAAAGTTTTCTAACTTGTGCTACTTGTTTCTGGTTACAGATATGGACTTAACAAATTAAATAGATGAATTAACCATACACCCGGTTTGACCCGGATTATCCCCGTTTAGAAACGCTGACCCAGCGTCCCAGAATATGTGAAATAAGTCTCCTGTTCAACCCCATTTATACTCCCAAGGTTCACGCTAAAAACCTAAAACCAGTGGTGGCAAAACTTTTAGGACTAAATAGGCAGAGATGGGGACGGAATGTGTGGCATGTCATGACCGTTGTCATAGGGGTAACGTGAAGGGAAAGGGGGGGGGGGGGGCCAATAATAGTTTTTGCTTATACAGTTTTATTTATACCGGTACATGAATTTAATCAGCTAAAATGCATGACACAAATCAGCAGAAAACATCAAAAACTTGAATCTATTCAGTGGCTGACTAAGAACTGCTTACCCTCCCAGGACAATTGAACTATCTGATAAATTTCTTGTCTGTAAACTTCCCAGCATTGAAGGATAATGATGAGAGCCACCTGACTCTAGAGTTGAACAGTCATTTAAACAAACCAAGAAAATCTTTCACTCTTCATTTGATATAATAAAAAGGCAAAGCACAATATCAAAAACAAATCATTCTTGAACTCTGTGCACCTTCATTGTCATAAATGGGCCCCATTTATTGCAAACAGTTTGTAATCTTGATCAATGATCATAACAGCACTGAACAAACAATATGTAAGATGAACAAGAAATAACTGGACAGCCGAGGCTGAAACCCAATTTTTTTCAGTTGCAAAATGTGACAGGTGACCAATGTATTCGTCATCTGAATGTACGAGTGAATCATTCAAATCTTGAACTTTATTATCACAGAACGACAAAAAAAATATATTGATAATGAAAAAGCCGGTCAAAGTTTATCTATGTACAAGATCCTTGTTAACACATACCCAGCCCCAATCTCATTACTGAGCTGAGAACGCTAACAGTGCAGACACATCTAACCTAGACCATTCTGCTACTGAGAGCCACTCCTCAATGACCTTTCCATATTTACAAACATGGGAGTGTGTTGGTGAAACATTCCAAGCACGGAGTGTGTTGGTGAAACATTCCAAGCATGGAGCCTGTTGGTGAAACATTCCAAGCATGGAGCCTGTTGGTGAAACATTCCAAGCATGGAGTGTGTTGGTGAAACATTCCAAGCATGGAGCCTGTTGGTGAAACATTCCAAGCGTGGCGTGTGTTGGTGACACATTCCTTGTTTAGTCAATGAGAATGTATACAGTTGGACAACTGACTGAATTTTATCATTGCACATTGTTGGGATGTTGCTGACAGCTTGTAGATCTACACATCTGCGTGGTAAACAGAGCAACTACATTGCATAATGCTGACTCACACATGAGGGTCTCAAAATCATTAACTAACAAATACTCAAGTAAAATGCACTTTACATTAGAAAAAAGGAACACAAAAAAAAAAAAGAAAACTATGAACATGACTAAGCTTTTAGTTACCAGGCCTTGCTGAACATTGCACCGTGTACATAAAAGATGTCAGTAAATATATTACTGCGTGTTAAGAAAAACAGATTAAAAAGTCAATATATGAATATTCAAGTGACAATGAAAAAAGAGTTCACATGTTAAGTCTTTGCTCATTTTGACCTGAATGTAATACATCACATACATTTTCCCCTTAAATTAAAAAAAAAAACAAGAAAAAAAAGGAACTCAAGAATTCCAAAATTCCTTTTCAGGGCGGCCATAAACAAAGAAAACACATTGAACACGCCAAGTCTACTTCTTTGCTGTTTTCATCAAACTCCTTCTCTGAATATATATGTCCATAACAGACTGCCCGAGGTAATGAATTCAAATAAGACTCGCTCCCACAAAAAGATGAATCCAACATAAAGTCTTAACATTACATTCACAAATGTTTAAACAGTTCTAAATCTTTCTAACACTGGCAACGTTGGATGGGTTGATTGCTTGAAAGTTACACTCAATCGATGCAGCATTAAAACAGCATGTTAAAAATCAGTTCTCATATTTACATACGTAACATAAAAGGCAGATTAAATGATCCGGTGTTGTGACTCATATTATCTCAACTTTGTCTTTTCATTTAGTTCAAATAAAGTGCAAACATCCGATTGACCTCCAGAATATTTGAAAGAACCTGGAGTAAGGATAATTCATTGACCTCCAGAATATTTGAAAGAACCTGGAGTAAGGATAATTCATTTGCTTATTGAAATAAAAAGTACTAGTTATTATCTTTATTTGTAGGAAACAAAAAATAATGAAATTTAGTCAGGAACAATTTTCCAATGAGCAAATAGATGAAAGAAATTAACCAGTGACAATAAAATGGCCATACTCTACAAATGCAGAGCCGTAGCAAGCACATGCATTTGGACTCGGGGCTTTAGAATGTATGTGCATTGCGACAAACCCCGCAGCCCAGGGCGAACTCTTCTCCTGTTGGTGGATGGATAATATGCAGGGGACATTCCTCTCCCTCTTGTTGTACACCTTTAGGACCTAAACACATGAGACAAGAAGTAAGTATTTAGCAAAGATGATTTTCAGATGCACAGAGTAACATTGGTTTGGACAACTTATTCTAACAACATACTCATGCCTTCGTCTCAGTACTCTTCTTTATTATCTATAAACATTGATTTATTTAGTTCATGACATGCTGATTTAATAATACCATCAGTATATGCTCCAAAGTTTACTTTAAAATTTCTTTACCTTAACATCAACGTGTTATAATCTTCATCTTATTATCTCTGACATAAAAAGAGCATTACGTTTACACTGTAGCTTCTAACTAGGAGGATGCTTTGTCATGCCACACTTGACCGGCTCACCTGCGGGACAATGAGGCAAATCTTTTTTAGGTATGGCCGTCACCCTCTGAAATTCTTCGTGGCAAGGGTTGCAGAAGTGAGTTGTGCCGAAGCAGAAGAAGACCGCCACAGAGCAGCAGTAGCGACACTTGTACTCCAGGAAGTCCGCTCCGTGCTTGGCGCACATCTGAGCTCGGGAAACATCAGAGCATCCGCCACAGACGAGTTCAGATGGATCAAAGTCATCTCCACCTCCAATGGCTTCATCACAACGTGCTTCACCTCCATAATATGCCTAGGAAGGCAAATGTCAATGAACAGGTAAAAATGTCAACATTTCTTTGCTTTACGTTCTCACTATAGTAATGTTTTAGGTGCATTTTTTGTGTTACAGGGAACAGAGTTTTAAATAAAATATAAATAGTGGAAAAAGCTGTTGAAATTATTCTGAAAATTGATTCCGTTTTCTGAGATCCACCATTATTTTGAAAGCTATTTTTAAACTGGGAAAGTACCCGGAGCAGTCTTTCACAAAATTATTCTGAATAGAATGAATGACCAGATTGCCACCCAGCTACGAGATCAACCAGAAGGCTTCCAACGAAACAGACCTAATTGCAACATGACGCATCATTGCAGAACATTCCATGGAACTCCCCCTATATCTAAATTTTATAGAGGAAAAAAAGGCCTTTGTTAGCCTGGGCCGACACACCTTGTGGAAACTTCTCCAACATTGTGGAGTACCAGGAAGACTAGTCAGGATCATTCAGAGTTCTTCTGAAGAAATGAAAGGAAGGGTGGAACACGAAGGTAGACACACAGATGACTTTAAAGTGGAAACATGAGTCAGATGCCTTTAAAGTGGAAACAGGAGTCAGATGCCTTTAAAGTGGAAACAGGAGTCAGATGACTTTAAAGTGGAAACAGGAGTCAGATGACTTTAAAGTGGAAACAGGAGTCAGATGACTGTAAAGTGGAAACAGGAGTCAGATGACTTTAAAGTGGAAACAGGAGTCAGATGACTTTAAAGTGGAAACAGGGGTCAGATGACTTTAAAGTGGAAACAGGAGTCAGACGACGATGTCTCTTCTCCTTTCTTTTTATCCTTGCCATTGACTGAATAATGAAAAAAATCCACAGAAAAAAAGAGGATTGGGATACAGTGGACACCCTGGGGAAAACAGAATGACCTTGACCTTGCAGATGACATCACACTTCTGTCCCAAAACCAGCAACAAATGCAGAAAAAGACAAAAAACGTAGCCACCATTTCAGCACAGTTTGGACTCAATATAAATAAAAGCAAGACGAAGATCATGAGGTTAAAATCAGCTAACCAAGAGTTTATCTCTCTGGTAGGAAAGGCACTGGAAGAAGTGGAGGCCTTCAAGTACACGGGCACCCCCATTGAAAGAAATGGTGGATCCGAAGTTGATGTCAGGGCCAGCATTGGAAAGGCTAGGTCAGCATTTTGAACTAATAAAGAAAATACAAGAGTCAAAGGAACTGATTCTGCAAACCAAAGTTAAAATTTTTAACACAAATGTCAAAAACACCCCTACTCTATGGAGCAGAAACTTGAAGAATAACAGCGAGCATCGTGCACAAAGTATAGACCTTCATAAATACTTTCCTTAGAGCATCAAATGGCCAAATATCATCACCAACAAAGACTTACTGGAAAGGACACACCAAGAACCTTTGGTGAAGACATCATAAGCAAAATCTGGAGGTGGATGGGGCACGCTCTTCGTAAATCCCCAGATAACATCATCAGACAATCCCTAACATGGAATCCACAGGGAAAAAAGAAAGAGAGGAAGGTCTAAGAATCACAGAGGTGTGAGCTAGAGGCAGACACACAAAGTATGGGATACACCTGGAAGCAACTTCAAAGGAAAGCACAGGGTCGAGATGAATGAAAAATTCTTGACGGCCTATGCCGCAGGCGGGGTAAAAGGCATCAGTAAGTAAATAAGTATTTTAAAATTTAAATCCAAAAATATTGGGTAAAAGTTACTCCCGTGGTTCCCTACTTGAGCTCCACACTGCCTCAAGGGGTCACCATGCATTTCTTAGGGGCACTACCTCCCATTAACACTTCCCCTAAACAACACAACTAAATTGTAAAAACAAAAGGGTAGGCCTAAGTGGACAACCACAGAAATTGAATCAAAAATGGGCTCCTTGACTCAAAAAGATTGGGAACCACTGAATTACTCCATTTATGCTGCATGAGCAGCCATGGGTCCTAAATATTTGTTTACTTTATTGCACTTGAAGCAAACGTAGTAGGCGTATCTGTCCATGGCAAACCCAGCCGGGTCTTGGTAGAATCTGGCACCAGGTGTGGTAATAGCCTCAGCCTTGTCCAGACCTTCATACTCCAGTCTCATTAGGGCCTTTCTTTTCACGTCCTCCTTCAGGGCCCGTATGGGCTCCAGCAATGCCTTCAAGGCAGGGTGCTCAATTGTGGTCTGCAGATAAATATAACGGAATGCCATTTTAAGGAAAGCCAAAAGACAATATATGACTTTTTTTTTTAAACATAACCTGACATTTAACACAATGCTTACTCAATATTAGTCCATTATTTTATAATACAAGTTTTATTAGAACATTGTTTTCATTAAAGAAGTTACATCTCTTCATTAGATGAGATACTTAGTTGATATGGTTTACATGAGTGTAAGGATGCTCATACAGGTCAAAGGTTAAAAGCTTTCAAATAGCTTTACCTTGCAAATAGGGCACATTGAAAATCCAAAAGTGATGCGGGCACCGACGTAACGTTTGCTGAGAATTATCTTGGCACAGTGAAGATGGAACAAATGTGAGCAGGACAGCTGTTTAAAAAGACATACATTTGTTAAAAATAGGTAGATCTATACCAGACATACATGTGTTAAAAATAGATCTATACCAGAATACACATGTGCTAAAAGTAGTTAGATCTATACCAGTTTACTGCAACAAAATACTTTGCATAGCATGAAGCTAACTTTGACTTATAAAAAGGAACATTACAAAAAATGCCTGACCTTTATTGCTGGGGCGGCCGACAGTGCCTCTGTGAAACAGATCATGCACATGTCATCGGCATCTTGTTTTAACTGTTCCTGATCTGACTGACGACAGCGATGCAGACAGGGCAGACATGGATCCTCTCCTGCAATGCCACCACACAGATGACCACAGGGCAGTAGCTTGGTGCAAGCATTCTTTAGAAACTCCTGAATTTAAAAAAAAAAAAAACATTTTAAAAAAAAATAACCAAAACAAAAACAGGCACATATTAATATTTATCTAATATTTTATGTAAAATGTTGTTAGGCATTGAAACTTTGTTTTTATGCAATGCCACCACACAGATGACCACAGGGCAGTAGCTTGGTGCAAGCATTCTTTAGAAACTCCTGAATTTAAAAAAAAAAAAAAACATTTTAAAAAAAAATAACCAAAACAAAAACAGGCACATATTAATATTTATCTAATATTTTATGTAAAATGTTGTTAGGCATTGAAACTTTGTTTTTTAAATCATTAAGCTGTTGCTGGTCATATTACTGGTCAAGTTATGGTGGCTGTTTTTCCCAATCTGAGTAATTCTCACCTGACAGTCTGGATCAGAGCAGACATTTCCAATGGCAAGCAGACCGGTGTTGCTAGTTCGGCCACAAAAGCGACAAGTACCTGGCCCAACAGTGGCATTGGACACCTTACCTATAGTTGTTTTATTTTAAAAAATGAATAATAATAACAAAATGGAACAGAATTTGTTCACTGTTTAAAACTAATAAGATATTATTTCTATTATTTGCAACAAATTCTCATTTGATATCTTTGATACTGACAGCTAATTATAACTATGACAGCTAAATATAATTAAAGCAGGCTTCACCAAGTGAACTTTTGGTCAGGATTGCTGTATAATGATTTGGTCATTCTGAGATCTTGTTAGTTTGTTATCATTTGGTCATTCTTAGATGTTGTTAGTTTGTTATCATTTGGTCATTCTTAGATGTTGTTAGTTTGTTATCATTTGGTCATTCTTAGATGTTGTTAGTTTGTTATCATTTGGTCATTCTTAGATGTTGTTAGTTTGTTATCACAACAGCTTATTCCTGCCAGTTTCACCTTTAGATAAATATGACCTATTTTCATGTCAGGGGATCAATACAGCTTATTACTGCCAGCTTCACTTTGAGATAACTATGACCTACTTTCATGCCAGGGGACCAGTCATGTCATTCTTTACCTTCTCTAAACTCTACCAGAGCCTTGAAAGTCCTTGAGTCAACAAGGGACATAACCCAGAACAATTTGATACGGCCACAACCTTCATGAAGATCAACCTTGATGGCTTCTTCTTCCTCTTTGAAAACCTGAAATGGGGGGGGAGGTTGAGATGTGAGATATTTGTAGTAAGTGATTTATGAGTTTTAAAAAACGTGTTGAAAGGAACAAACAAATTTGTGTATTCTAATAGTTTTATTGTCAAATCAGAAGGTTGGCTAATGAGTATGCTGGAAACAAAATCAACAGACAAAAAGAAATATTTAAAGGTTATATAAATGAAAGACTAGTTTATTTTGAATTTCTTGAAATAAGATTAAAATGACAGGCTGTCGGTTCCCTACCTGTCTCTGATGGCCTCTCTTCTTACGAGGCATGTGGAGGTAACGGTCACATTCAGCACACAAGTTACCACAGTCAGAACACAAGATGATTGCTGGGGTCACAGTGTCATCGTGGTTCTCACAAGTGGGCTGCAAGAATACAAAAAACATATTAAATAGATTAGAACCCGACTATCTACATTAAATAATTGTGTTAAATGTAATATTTTTTTAAAATCAATACCTGTATTCTATGTACTTTGTCCTATATTACAACATTGGCTTACCCTTGGCTGTCCATGTTGGTGGTCTGGGCTTGAGATCCATTCCCCAGAAGACAGACGGTCAACATGGTCTTGGTCAAGCACACACAGAGAAGCCAGCGCTAGCCAAAGCTGGCAAATTCACAAAGTAAATTATAAATTAAATATCTTCAAAGCCAAAGAGTTTACACATTTCAATTTACTCATGACCACTTATGACCCACATATTTGGCTACCATACGTCATATTTATAAGGCCTTAAATTTCAGTCTGTCTGGGTTTTTGAAATATGCAAAAAAATTCTGGGCTTTTACTTTCCACACTTTTGGTCAAATTAATTATTAGAATTGTTCGTGGTGATGGTTCGGAACCGATTCCGTTCATTGATGAATGATTTATACATTAGAGACATAGAGAAATACTTAAGATGACTTGTGTTTAAATTGTTACAATTGTAAAATGTAGTCTTGGTTAAAATATGCATTTATTCATGTGCTAAAAATGAATATGTTCAATGTAATTAAAAAACCACTTCCGTTTATTTGGATCAATAAAAGAATCTTATCTTATCATCTATATCTAGTCAATTAAGCATTTCTGAAAGTTAATATCAGGAAAGACAAATTTTTTTACAGTTGGTGTTTTGACGCAGTTCTGTGGGTCTCTGTGAGCTTCGTCCAGTTTGGTCATGTTCAGGATGGCCTCAGCTATGGCGGCTTTGGTGTTTGTGGCCCAGGACTCGGACAGTTTGCCCTGAAAGGGACATTTTAAAATCATTTTTAATTTGTTATTTTAAAACTAAAATGAGCCACCAAAAAGGAGGTACCTGAAATTCCTGGTGTACACACACATACACACAATCAAAAGATTTTGACATTCAATAATCATTTTAAAAAAAAATTAATAACAATTATTTTTAAATATTAAACACTGCATTGAAAGAATAATCAATTAATTTGAAAATAGGAATTACGTTTAATCAATAAGTTGCATTGACCCCTAAAGTCATTGTGGAATCCAACAAGTTTTTAAATATAAAATAATGACATAGCTTTGGATAGAATGGTGCACAGCAGGGCTTCTTAGGCAGTGCTAAAGGTGTGGGAAGATCCCAAAAATCGGGTTTACTTGCATTTTTTAAAATTATTTTTGGCAGAGGGGGAGAGCAGGCAATATTTTGGGAAATCATGATGGGGGTGTGGGTAATGTTAAAAAAATTATTATTTCAAATAAGCAGCTTTTGGCCACACTAGATAAGTTGCCACGCAATGTTAGGAATTTTGTTTCATGTTTTCTTACTGCAGCCATGTCCTTGACCAGCTCCATGATACTAGCAGCTAAACCTGAATCCATTTTGCCTCTCATCCACCAACGGGCTGATCTAGAGGAGGAAAAATTTTTTTAATGCATTAGACTCAAACTTACAACAATTAATAAACTTCTTAAAATTAAATAAATGAATGAAGCGAGTTCACTGCTGCAACCTCTTCCTCATCCCGGCACATGGCGACACATCGCTCTCATTTTTATTTTAAAATAGCAACCAAATCTCGTGTTCCTAAGACTTCCGACAATGACGTGATTCTGGGTGATTTTAATGACAAAAATAGGAAGTTTAATTTATCTTGTTTCACTTTCAATCTATTTTTGCTTCTTGTGCTTTGCTTTAGTGCGGTAAATCTATATCCAGCATGTGTTCATCAGAGTGACAAAAATCAATATTTTGGTCATTGCTTTCTTATTTTTTAGCCATTAATGTTATATTTTTTATTAAACCTAAATTCATTTCTGGATGCATTTACTCTTACTTCATTAAACTATTAAATAGCATTTAGGAACTATGAAAAATAGTTGACAACGTAAAGCAATGGCAAAAGGGAATTATTTCCCCTTTTTCAGGACCATAAATTCGGTACAAAAGTAACACTGAAGTAAGGAATGAGTTGATATCACTGTGAGCCAGCTGCACCACATGTACTTCCTGCACATTTTAAGATCCCAGTACATTTAGCCTACTGGTGAGTCGACGTTTGAGTCAAGGCTTTTCACTTAAACATGCAGTGGTGGAGCCTGGCTTAACTTCTACTTTACATACAACCCCCGTGCCCCCTCCCTATTGGCAGGACTTGACAGTCCAAAGTTCTACTGCCATCACAAGAGTGCTCTAGCTACAACCCTTGCTTGCCCCCTCCTTATTGGCAGGACTTGATAGTCCAAAGTTCTACTGCCATCACAAGAGTGCTCTAGCTACAACCCTTGCTTGCCCCCTCCTTATTGGCAGGACTTGATAGTCCAAAGTTCTACTGCCATCACAAGAGTGCTCTAGCTACAACCCTTGCTTGCCCCCTCCTTATTGGCAGGACTTGATAGTCCAAAGTTCTACTGCCATCACAAGAGTGCTCTAGCTACAACCCTTGCTTGCCCCCTCCCTATTGGCAGGACTTGATAGTCCAAAGTTCTACTGCCATCACAAGAGTGCTGTAACTACAGCCCTTGCCCCCTCCCTAGTTGTGGTACTTGATAGACAAAAGCTCCACTATTGCGATCACTAGAGAGTTGTACCCCATGCCGGTAACATTGTTGCACCTAACAATAAAGAAGCGTCAGTTTTATTTTCTGACCCCTTATCTTCGTTGTATCACTTACTTGGCAGAGTCTTCCAGGCATTGGGACATTGTTAATGTTGTGCACACTTTGGAAGGGCCGGAACTCTTAATCTTCATCTGGACATTCAGGGACTTGGCCACACAGGCCAGGAAGACATCTAATATGCCAGGGACATCAGGGTCAAAACTTGAGTCTCCCTGGGATTCTCCAACTATGTTGTAGTCTGGAGGTGGCAAGCTTGGAATGGACAGAATAGGTGCCAGGACCTGGGGCTTGACCCATGGGAGAACTCGGCGAAATATGATGGTTATCTGAGGGTTAAAGTAAGTGTATATTTAATATAATGGTTATCTGAGGGTTAAAGTAAGAGTATATTTAATATGATGGTTATCTGAGGGTTAAAGTAAGTGTATATTTAATATAATGGTTATCTGAGGGTTAAAGTAAGTGTATATTTAATATAATGGTTATCTGAGGGTTAAAGTAAGAGTATATTTAATATGATGGTTATCTGAGGGTTAAAGTAAGAGTATATTTAATATGATGGTTATCTAAGGGTTAAAGTAAGTTTTTTTCCCATTTATTGCTGGTTGAATCTTTAATTTAGCTTAAGTATATTAAGGTATTTTCGAAGGCATTACAGTTATCAAATTTCCATACTTCCATTTATCCCTTAAACTGGCAGATTTAATAACAAAAATGAGATGGTGACTGCACCATTAGTGCTTAAGGGAAGTGAACAGGTCAGGTTTTGTCGTTTTAAGTACCAGGTGGACACAATGACCACTCACCTGTCTTTGTATTCTCGGGGTAGAGGTGTGCAACAGACTAAACAAATCATGGATCAAGTCCAACTGTTGTGCCAGGTACTTCCTGCCAACGGATGACCCGCTGAGGGCCACCACCATGGAGACAAGTTCAAAACAGTAAACATCAGACCCATGGATCTCCTCGGTGACAGCCGGCTGTAGCAGGGAATGGGCCCACTCTTCCTTCATCTTCAGAGCCTCTTTCTTGATACCTTGGACGATGTGGTTACACACCTGGAATATCAACAAAATGTTGGTTTTGCAACTTGCAGGTGTATTAATATGTTGAATATAAAACATCAATACAATTTGATCAAGTTGGTTACAATTTTAAAATATAATTTTTACAATTATATTCTTAGCTCTCTTTCTCAAAGGATGAGTAATTAATGCAACTCTGCAAGCTTAAATATTGATCAGTTCATTTTAAAAGCATAACTTAAAAGAAACTTCTTTGATAATGACAAAACTACCAATGCTTAGATTTGAAATGTCTTCTCAAATAGAAATAAAAAACTCACTTCTTGACATTAATTACAGGTAATATGAAACCTGGATTTTATTATAAATTCAAACATGCGCAATAATCAAGATGATTGGTCATTTGTTAAGCCACATTTCCATTCAGTCATGCACTCATTCAGTCATGTTTGCACTCAGTCATCAGTCACATTCTCATTCAGTCATGCTTCCATTCAGTCATGTTCTTATTCAGTCATGTTTCCATTCAGTCATCAGTCATGTTCTCATTCAGCCATGCTCTCGTTCAGTCATGTTTCCATTCAGCCATGATCCCATTCAGTCATGTTTCCATTCAGTCACGCTAAGACCCACCTGTTTCTGCATGTGTGACAGCTTGCTGCGACTAAACAGGATGCTGACCATGTGTTCTTTCAGGTCATTGTCCCCATCAGCCTTGTCCTCTCTCTTGTCGTCCTCTGTCTCGCTGTCCTCTGGGCTGGTCACCAACTTACCAAATACCTGAAACATCAACGGTGATCTTTCAAATTTCACCCCAATTAAAATGAAGAACACATGGTCCATTCACCTTGACCAATTCAAGTTTGTGTAGTTGATTACAAATGTTAAAATAGCATCATGCATCCATTCTACATATTTTAATACTTCTGTTTTTCAATCAGAATAGATACATGCTCCATTTTGAATGACCATTCAATGCAGGAAAATATTTGACCAGCAAGAAGCCAGTACAATTATTGACCTGTCTATGCAGTGCATTTGTTTACTTGCCTATGCAGTAAATTAGTTTACCTGTCTATGCAGTACATTTATTTACCTGTCTATGCAGTACATTTATTTACCTGTCTGTGCAGTACATTTGTTTACCTGTCTATGAAGTACATTTATTTACCTGTCTATGCAGTACATTTATTTACCTGTCTGTGCAGTACATTTATTTACCTGTCTATGCAGTACATTTATGTACCTGTCTGTGCAGTACGTTTATTTACCTGTCTATGCATAACATTTATTTACCTATCTATGCAGTCCATTTGTTTACCTATCTATGCAGTACAACATGCAACGAGACAGAAGCCGGCACAACTGTTTACCTGTGAGGTGAGAATCCTGAAGACTTTGAGAGTTTCAGACTCACAGTTCTCTTGTTGGATCTGAGCTGCTCCTTTCTTCACCTCCAGCTCCATCTCTTCATCTTCAATGGAGCCCAGGATCTGACACAAAGACAAGTCAAACACATTGATTGCATTCAGTTCTAATACTAATGTGCTCCAGTCGATGGAGCATGATAGACACTGGGCAACTGCCTGGGGCGCCAAAGTTTATGGGCATCATTTTGATCCTAAACAAAAATTTAAATGCTCTATTCGCTGATATTTTTTAAAAATATGTCATTAAAAAATATGATTCCGTTGATTGGATCTTCAGCGATATTCCTTTTGACAACTAACGTGGCTGAAACAGGTGTTTAAATAAAATAATAGGACATCCCAAACCAATTTGTTAAAAAATGTTTAATTGTAAAAGAAAATAAATTTATTGGAATGCTGAATTTTTAGCCTAAAAACAACAATTTTAATTTGAAGACCAATGAAAATTATATTTAAGAAAAAAAGAGGATAATAAATAATCAGGACATATTTGTAACACTGTAGGTTAAGCTCCTCTGTGTTGTCAAGTGAGATTTGCATTATTTACTGATAGTAAGACTTAATGGTTTTTAAATTATTATTATTTTTTAAAATTAATTGTCTCCCCCCCCCCCTACTTTTTCCGCCCAATAAAACGGGAGCTTTATTAAGTACTAGAATTTATATTTTGCAAAGATGAAATTTTATTATTACTTACTTTTATTTTTAGGGTAAAAATATGCTAAGTTATTTCATTCTTTGACTTATTGTCAATGTGGAGTTAAAATAATGTCATCCAGAAAAGAATCCTTGATATAAACTCTATATAATTTTTTTGTTCCACTTGGCTGTCATTAAATCTTGTTGGTGTAACCAAGGTCAGTGCCACCCACAACAAGACAACTCTGCAGTTGGCCGAAAAAATGACGTTCCTCCAAATAAAGAAATAAAGATCCACCCGGGATGCTCTACACCCCACCACCTTTCCCATGCCACTGGACTGGCGATGATGCAAAATCCATGGTAACTGAGACGTCATTTTGTACTGCCTGGGCACAAAAATGTGGTGCTGCCTGGGGCACCAAAGTTGTCTGCCCTGGATACACCTGTCATATCAATCTAAACTGGAGTACAAACATTGAACTAAGAACACCAGAGAAATGAATATTATCACTCTGGATTGTGTTTCCATCAAGGATCAGAACTTAAGCATAAAAATATCACCCTGATAGATCCATCAAGATTTAAAATTTCACTTGTTAGATCCTTAACCCACTAACTGTGGCATGCATCATTCTGTGGTGTGGGAGCTTTTCAGAGCGTTTTGAGTGCCATTTCAAATTGCATTAAAGGAGTAAGAAATATTGATACAAGACCCCAAGTGTATATTTTTAGAAAGGTAAATGGATGGGGATAAAGTTGGCCATATTACCCACCCTGTAAAAAAATGTTGCTCACTGTCCTTAACCTTGGAGTTCTCAAGAAAAAAATAATCGACAAAATGTCTTGCTTTCAAGTACTCATAACATCATATATTTTTATAGATACACTTAAAACACAAATCTAAATGTTGTAGCCAATTCATTTATCTTTCTGAAAATGTATAGTTTGCAAAGGTTTTGATTGCAATTCAATATCTGAAAATAATTTTAGGTCATTTATATAAGAAACTGGGACCACTGCTAAAACTAAGTACAAAATACAAAATCTCAGGCAAAATAGTTATTAATGGCTAGTAAAAATTTACAAAGGATTGGGGGAACTGATTTGGGTTGTTTAACTATAAAATTTATTAGTTCTGATCTATAATCTGTAGCTTCCGTGACTAAATTTCAGTCAGTCCTTGACCAACGTCCGGGCCTGGCTCGAAGTCTAACAGTAGCCTCAGTAGGCCTACTTCAGTATCACTAAGACTAGTATAAGATTCACGAGAAGAATAATCTCAACTGATATCGTCATGGGGAATGTTAAAATTATCATCAGTATCACTTAAATCCTCTCTTAAAAAGCTTTCAAAAATATTTATATTAGTTCTCACACTGAAGGCCCAGCCATAGCTTCAACCATTGTAGCTTTAAAAAAAACAGCAATATAAAACTCCAATTAAAAATTACTTATTTTTAAGTTATAAACAAACAGCTTGACCTGGAAATTGATTTAATTATTAATAAAAGGAAGTGGCTATAATTCCGGTTAAATATTGGATTGGAAGTTGCTACCGTGTTTTTTATCATCCTCCACAGTACAGAACCAAAATGTCGGCCGATTTTTTCGCCAGACCACAGTTCTTGGGTTAAGCTCGGCACACCACAGTTTGTGGGTTAAGCTTTAGCTGCTTTATTTATCATTTTATACATTCTAAATTTCAAATGTGTTTACCTTGAGTTGCCTCAATCTAAGACTTTGATCTGGTCCCTTGAGTTCAATGGTGAGATTTCGAGCAGGGGCATTAGTGGACGTTGGTAACTGACAGTTGACCCATCCACTGTGCCGGACTTCAATCTCAACCTGTGTCAAATAGGTTTTAATTATGACACATTTAATGGACATTGTAAACATCGCACCTTTATTGTGACATCAAATGGACATTGTAATTATGACACTTTTAATGTGACAATAATACAACTTCAAGCATTTTTCCTGGTCTTTAAGCCTCTAAATACATAACTATTAGAAGAGTGTATCAATTCATTGAAGATGTTATTAAAACTTGAATTAGCTGCGTAATTATTAAATGATGTTATTTCAAAAACAGATAATCAATTTATTTTATTTATTAACTCTAGGGCTGGATATTTATTTTGTTGTGGGTCCAGCTAACAAAAGGATTGTATATGTTATAAATCTCTGAATGCCTTCAAAGATTTTGCAAAGTATTCTTCCAAATTTAAATCAGCTATTTTTATCAGCAGCATAAAAATATTTACTCTATTTCAAAGCCGTTTGATCCAACTACAGATTTTCTTGTCGCGTCCAAATGTTTTCATAGCACACACAAAAAATAAACAAACATCCAGTTCACCTACATGTTTGATTTTCTTCAGGTCATCACTTGAAGTCCCTGCATTGAATGTAACGGTAGAAACTTTGTTCTGGAAATAGTCAAATGTACTCATATAAATTGTCGAAGTACTGATGTAAATCGTAAAATGTACTCAAATTGTCAAAGTATTCATATAAATTATCAAAGTATTCACATAAGTTGTCAAAGTACTCATAAATTGTCAAAGTACTCATAAATTGTCAAAGTACTCATATAAATTTATAAAAGGAAGCCATTTTTTAAAAATATGTAATTATTTATGGAAATGTTGGATGAATGGTTGTGAATTGAATGTCCAATATTAATAAAAATTAATGATTAAGCTTTTCTACTGCCTACAACCCAATTGCTTAAATTAAACAAACATTTATTGGTTCAGCCCTATTTCTGAACTTCCACGTTACACCAGGAAGAAATGCTGATTAAGATTACCTCATAAAATGCCCTGTACTGTAAATAAATATGCTAAAGACGTAATAAGCCCTGTATAGACACGTGCTGATGACATAAAAGTGTACTTATGACTAAATGATAAGCCATGCATACAAGTGTGCTGATGGATGACCTAAGGATAAGCCACGTAAAGATGAGCACTGATGACCTACCCCAATGTCTCTAATGTTGTCAATGTGCAGGTAGATGAGACTTGGCACTGTTTTACTGGAGCATGTTATTGTCAGGACTTTCATCTTGTTACGATCTTCATCTCCACTCTCCCAGAATGTTTCGGTGGAATTGTCTGTAAAAAGCCAATGATTTATATTAAATAAATATGTTTTTGGATATGTCTGTTGGTACTCAATGATTTATGTTAAAATGTTTTCACGTCTGACAATAATTCTTCTTATTCAAATTTTAAAAAAAACGTAACAAAATTCTGTGAAATTCCAATGTGACATTGTAAAAAGAAGTGTGTCCTAAATCAAAATCAAAAGCCCAAATCTCAGCAACCAGCCAGATCAGATGGCACTCATCATTCATAATGACATAAGTTTGGCAATTAATCCTTTTTTGCCGGGTGAATTATTTACAAATTCCTGTGGATGAATGACAAAAATCAAATGAGTTCTCTGTACTGAGACTGTCAACATTTAACTAATAAATATGAGAGAGCTCACCTGTAAGGCTACCAATCATAGCTTGTCTACTGGAAGCTTTGAATTCAGTCATACCAGTCAGATCTTTCAGACAGATGATTTTATGAGACACCTGGAATTATAAGAACATGTCATATCAGTAATTCATGACAATAACAATTTTTTCAAGCCATGAGATTTAAACTTTTCTTCTATGGGACTGAGGCCAATGCCAACAAGCATCAATCACCTCAACAAAGTAAGTTATGGGACTGAGGCCAATGTCAACAAGCATCAATCACCTCAACAAAGTAAGTTATGGGACTGAGGCCAATGTCAACAAGCATCAATCACCTCAACAAAGTAAGTTATGGGACTGAGGCCAATGTCAACAAGCACCAATCACCTCAACAAAGTAAGTTATGGGACTGAGGCCAATGTCAACAAGCATCAATCACATCAACAATGTACGTGATTTTTTTTTGGAAGTCATCTCACTCAAGATGCTCCACAGTACATTTGACCACCGCTGCCAAGTTCTGACAGATTGACATTTTTAAATCTTTTACTTTGCCGTTATGAGCTGCACCAGAATAAAACCAAAGTTTGTTATATGGCTGATTGAATACCTAAAATCAGAATAATATAAATTCCCCCCAACACTAAACAGCCTTTAGTTTGACACAAAGATACTGGTAATTAAAATAACTTTCACTGCCCTTCCCGGGGGAAACAAAACAAGTCCATCCATTTTAAATGTATCCTGACTAAATGAAAAAACACTATATGTCAACTAGTTCAATAATGATTATTTGGTGCACATTGATAGTGAAATCAAAGCAAGTTATTTTTCAAGAGGAATCTTGTTTTTAATTTTTGTGAAAGAAATAAATGTTTTGAGACAATAATTTAATAAAAAATGTTCACTGTAACAAAAGAATACATATTTTTGTAAGCCCAAAATATATGTGTTTGTTACTGAAAAACAAAAGCAATTGTAAAAACAAGATGTTATGTTTATATAAGATGATTTGACTACACACACAAAATGTATTAAAATCTAATGGCATTTTCATACACTTATAGAGATTTTCTAAGTTTTAATTCTGATTTCTTTTAAAGGTAGAATAAGCAGTAGAAGACAAAGACCAAGTAATAATGTTTGATATTTCCCAAATGCTTAAGTATGAATAAATGCTTCTCTTGCACCAGTGGTCAGAGGTCAGCTTTCAATGTTCTTAATTTTTGTGATAAAATGTTATTTATAAAAAGATAATCCGTAAGTATTCTAAGTTTGGATTGAAAGTAATAAATTAAAAACAAAAACATTAACAAATGGCAAATGGGATTCACAATGCAAGACATGCCTGCTTTTCTGCCAGTAACAAACATGAAAATACTTAGCTCTCTGGCCGTCTCACACCTCTGGGGTCGGAGGATGAAGGTTTCAAGCATTTAGTTATAGGACTGATAATTGTGACTCATATTATAACATTTTTTACTGTGCCTTTGATTCAAGTAAATGTCCATTGTTGATATTCTGATCAATAAGCCAAAATGGAAGGAATCACATCTATTTTATGAGGCTCAAGACATTGTTACACAAACAGCTCTTTAAGACACTTCAGTTTTTAAATAAATATTTCATTTAAATCCACTGTGGTGTGAAATTATTCCAAGCAAAGCACATATAAAAAGAAGGATCAGCAGTTAGCCAAAGTTTATCATGAATTGTACATGCAATCGATTAATGAGTAAAGTGGGAAAAAGGGAAGGGGGGGGGGGTGTTTACCCTCAGTCATGTGATTTAAACCATTCATTTGATTTTTTACATTTATCAATAGTTTTAGAAACAACCACCCATAAATCCTGTTATCTAGTTTCCCATTAACACTAATTAAAAATAAAAAGAAGGATCAGCAGTTAGCCAAAGTTTATCATGAATTGTACATGCAATCGATTAATGAGTAAAGTGGGAAAAAGGGAAGGGGGGGGGGGGTGTTTACCCTCAGTCATGTGATTTAAACCATTCATTTGATTTTTTACATTTATCAATAGTTATAGAAACGACCACCCATAAATCCTGTTATCTAGTGTCCCATTAACACTAATTAAAATACTAACAAATTTAATGACTAAAGTAAGGAAAACTAAGTCATCATTAGATTAAATAAAAATGCAAACAAAATAAAAGCTTCAGAAAACAAAAATAATAATTTTTGGTTAGAAAAATAATAATAAACAACAGTGTTATTAAATTAAAACCGTTTTTAAAAAAACTGCTTTAAAAATATGACCACAATTTGGCTCAAAATGATAAAATAAATGTGCACAGAGACAAAACTTGCTGCATGTAACAAAACAGGTATGAAGAAAAGAGACTCACCGAGTCACATACAGATAGGGATCTTCTTATCTATACAAGACAAAGGCAAACATGCAGGTCAGAGAGCATGGGTCAAAGTGTACAAACAAATCAACTCATCAAACATATTTCTAATGGGCAATGGTGCAGTAGACTCCCAGCACAAAACAGACCCAACAGGCGACTTGAAATGGATGCCTCCCAATCTCTTCTGTAGTTCGCCTTTAAAGAAATATTTTAACCAATCCCAAGTACATATTTTCAAGGCTTTTCCTTTTTTCCCTCATAGACTGTTAATTTAAAAAATTATTTCAGTGCTTTGAATCAATGTTACAATGTTGTGAGTATCTTTCAGAAAAAAATTAGTGCCTGGAAAATAGTTTATTTGTTGAGTAACAAGGACAGTGGGGACAGAGTTTCCTAATTTATTCTGGTCAGATTCTCCCAACACCTTTTAAGCCACCACCCTTTAAGCCCCCACCCTTTAAGCCACCACCCTTTAAGCCCCCACCTTTTAAGCCACCACCCTTTAAGCCCCCACCCTTTAAGCCACCACCCTTTAAGCCACCACCCTTTAAGCCACCACCCTTTAAGCCACCACCCTTTAAGTCCCCACCCTTTAAGCCACCACCCTTTAAGCCACCACCCTTTAAGCCACCACCCTTTAAGCCACCTACCTTTAAGCCACCAGGGAAATTCGGTGGTGGCTTTAAGTCCCCACCCTTTAAGCCACCACCCTTTAAGCCACCACCCTTTAAGCCACCACCCTTTAAGCCACCTACCTTTAAGCCACCACCCTTTAAGCCACCACCCTTTAAGCCACCACCCTTTAAGCCACCTACCTTTAAGCCACCACCCTTTAAGCCACCACCCTTTAAGCCACCACCCTTTAAGTCACCACCCTTGGCAGTATTAAGTACATGAAATGTTTCAATCATGGCGAAGATCTCCTTCAAATGCCCTAACATTCTTATTGCAACCAAATCTACTCTTCGTCCTCCTTACATGATCCAAATGCACATTAGGGGGCTAATGTCTTCTATAAGCCAATTCTTAGAATAGATAAGATGGCCCTGACATCTTTGATTAGCTGCAATAAAGGAGTCAGTCAAGGATCCATGCCACGAGAAAAAACAAAAAATGTCACAAGCTAGCTTAAGTTGCACCCGGTAGCACTGATGCTTAGGTTGCACCTGGTAGCACTGATGCTTAAGTTGCACCCGGTAGCACTGATGCTTAAGTTGCACCCGGTAGCACTGATGCTTAGGTTGCACCCTGAAGCACAAATGCTTAAGTTGCACCCGGTAGCACTAATGCTTAAGTTGCACCCGGTAGCACTGATGCTTAGGTTGTACCCCGAAGCACAAACGTTTAAGTTGCATCCGGTAGCACTAATGCTTAAGTTGCACTCAGTAGCACTAATGCTTCAGTTGCACTCAGTAGCACTAATACTTAGGTTGCACCCGGTAGCACTAAAGCTTAAGTTGCACCCGGTAGCACTAATGCTTAAGTTGCACCCGGTAGCACTAATGCTTAAGTTGCACCCGGTAGCACTAATGCTTAGGGTTCCACCCGGTAGCACTAATTCTTAGGTTGCACCCGGTAGCACTGATGCAACAGTTTCATTTGCTAGCACTAATGGTTAGTATTCTTTCACCAAAACAGTGTCATGTTTTTAATGCTGTCTTTAATATTCAAGACTCTTCTGATTGTGGGAGACTTAAAATAAATCTCTCACTTTTAAACAATTTATTCTTAAACAAAATGAGCTTTCTTCATCTTTATCCTTTCAACTGATTTATAGTGGAATACTCATTAACCTTTCTAATAGACTGGTCTGATAAACTTGACTATACAGAAAATCTAGGAAGCTGGCAAGAGTTCAAATAATGTCTTACAATCTAACCTCAACAACAGATTTGCTTTCACAGTATTTATTCTACAGTTTTGGGTGTTACTATTGAGTCTGTATGGAGTGTGCCACAATAGATATTTCACAAAACACTACCATTTATGTGTGACTGCTTGCATAATAAACCTACGGCTTCCTGGTAAATCTTACCATTGATGTATCCAGTAACCCTTCCTCAGGCTCCTCCTCTGACTTGCTGAGGATGCGACTCAGATTGCTAAAGACATGTGACTCGTGTAGAAACTGATGGTCTGTCTGCATGAACTGTAGACAGTAGCACCTGACAGCCATTTGCTGGGGAAAGTCAACAGTCAATGGTTTAGCATCAAATATTTACTATTATCAAGCAGAAATAACTGAGTGAAATAAATAGATGCAAAGAAAAAAATTATGTGGGTTACTACTGAGATGAATCCTTGGGACAACACACTTCTGATGTGTTACTGGTGAGGTGAAGCCTTGGGACAGCACACTTCTGATGTGTTACTAGTGAGATGAAGCCTTGGGACAACACACTTCTGATTGTGTTACTAGTGAGATGAAGCCTTTGGACAACACACTTCTGATGTGTTACTAGTGAGATGAAGCCTAGGGAAAACACACTTCTGATGTGTTAATAGTGAGATGAAGCCTTGGGACAATACACTTCTGATGTGTTACTAGTGAGATGAAGCCTTGGGACAACAAAATTCAGATATAAGTTTATGCTGTCATGACTCACCTGGAGGGCTGAGCCCATGGGCAGTAACATCATGACATCACTGATGGTCTGCAGGAGGTTGTGGAACATCTCTGGCAGCTGAGCAGCAGCTTTACCAGCAACAATGATGTCAGACATTGGATGATCACAGATAGGAACATCCTAATAGAAATTTCAGACACTGGATTATTACAGATAGGAATATCCTAATAGAAATATCAGACAATGGATGACTACAGATATGAATATCCTGTTATATGATAATGTGTATGATTTATTATAGTAATATCCATCCTAATAGACCTGAGAGAATGTGGATCATGTTTTATGCCATCATCATTGAGTGATGCAATACAAATACTATTATATGAACTCATGAAAATCAAGCAGTAAAAAGAGAAGATTTGACATTTTATTGTTTTAAAAACAACTGTCTATGTATTTTTTTTTGTTGAAGTATACCACTTGTAAAGTTTATCAATCCAGTAACCCAGACAAATAGAAACAATAATCAGATTCTTTGGCTTTGATGGCTTTTAAATCTTAATTTTTTTTTACTTTTTACCTCTAAATCTTTTTTAACTTCTTTTTTCTTGGCCTCCTCTCCGTCCTCCTCTCCTGCCTCCAAGTCGTCTTCTGAGCAGGGCACCAGCGAATCCACAAAGAACCAGAGCAGGTCGTGCAGACAGACTTGCTGGACCACGCTACGCAGTAGCCAGTTCATGGCCTGCAGGGAAAATACCCGACACATGGCCTTCCTGAGCGCCTGCTTCATGGCCAGCTGGAGTCCTTCCAGGTCGTGGCGTTGGACGATGAATTCCATGACGGGCCTCTGCAGGGTGTGGCCTCCGTTGCGTTTCTCAACCGCTGATATCAGTCTGGTCATGGCGGCGGAGGGATGTTTGAGCAGGGAGATACCACCATCTAAAGATAACAAATTTAGGAAAAAGTGCATCAATATTTTCAATCATAATCAACTCCATCCCTTTCCCATTCCCCTAACCCCACCCATTCCCCTAATCCTAGCCCCACCCATTACCCTAACCCCACCCATTCCCTTAACCCTTGCCCCACCCATTCCCGTAACCCCACCCATTCCCCTAACCCTAACCCCACCCATTCCCCTAACCCCACCCATTCCCCTAACCCCACCCATTCCCCTAGCCCCACCCATTACCCCACCCCTTCCCCTAACCCTTGCCCCACCCACTCCCGTAACCCCACCCATTCCCCTAACCCTAACCCCACCCATTCCCCTAACCCCACCCATTCCCCTAACCCCACCCATTCCCCTAGCCCCACCCATTCCCCTAATTCCACCCATGCCCTTAAACCTTCCACCCCAACACACATACACCTATCCCTACCCCCTACCTGTGACACTGCCGCTGTTGTTCCTCCGTCTTGATGACACAGACACCGCCCTAGAGAAGACGAACTCGTTCTCATCCACCTCATTCTCTGTGACGTACTCGGAGACGCTCCTGTGGAAGGCCTTCTTGTGGCTGTCTTGTTCATTCTCTGGGCTTGTGCCGGCACTCTTGGTCATGGGTTGTTTCTCCAGCATGGCCCTGGTGTTCTCATGCTGCAAGGCAAGGCCCATGTCACACTTTAAACTATTTCATTCAAACCATCAAACATCACTGGTATATAAGAGAACGTAGTACATCAAATTTCAGGTTGTTGGTATAAAACAACCTGTTCCTATTGCACTTTTGTGTTAGCCTAAATGTTGAATTGTCTGCCAAATGTTTTGTCTCAGCACCCATATTTGGTCCAAAATGACCAAGGGTACAGGAGCCAAATTGCAAGATTTTTGATTGAACTTCTAGTAGCAAAGGTGTTGGAAAAAGATGATGGTGAGTAACTAAGTACATTTTCTCTATAAGTTGGCTCACTCCTGAATTTAAAATTAATGTTAAGCCTTTCAAGAATAAATAGTTAAAGATTAATTATCAAAAAATCCATTGTAAAATAGATTAGTATAAATCTCTTACCTTTAGTGCCGGCAGGAACTGAGAAAATGGCCTTGTATCCTGACCCAGTGAACCTGACCGAGCGAGAGGGCTGTGCCGAGGCTCGGTGGGCAGTCGCGGCCTCTGCAAGGGAAGCTTTGACCGATTCTGTGATGAGATACTCATGGAGCCGGACCTCACAAATACCCTCTCCTCATCCACAAAAAAATCCTCGGCAAAAGCTGAGTCCGAGTTTCCGGCATTGTGAAGGTTCAAGTACTGGAATGGGACGGGCGGGAAGGGGTCAGGATCAGCGCCGTACTCACTGACGCTCGGTAAGTACATATCACTATGGGGCGGCAGGGACAGGGGGCGTGTCTTGTTGTGTTTGGGGAGAGACAGGCCCGAGGCACTGGCCAGCTCTAACAGAAACTGAGCATTGTTTTTGAGGATGTGGTGGGGCTCCAAGGGAGACAAAAAGTTTTGTGGCTTACTGCCAGCGGTGGAGCTCTTCTTCTTGCTCCTCCTGCCCTTTTCTTTGTAAGTCTTCCTCTCCTTCATGTACTTGTCTCGACACTTTTCACACATCAGGTACCAGGAGCACTCCCCTATGCCCCCTTCTCCACAGTTCCCGGCCCAACCTCCACCAAACAGTCCACTGGAGTTGAAGCCCTTGCCACTGGCATGTTTTCCACAACCTGGGTGAGCCTGGCGCATGTGATATGTAACAGGGTGTGGGAAGTAACCCTAGAGGGAACAGAGATGCAAGGATAACACAACTAAAATATCAATATTCAATTATTTCTCAACAACTATAGAAATAATAAATTATGATCAGGCTCAAAAAAATCATTTTTCAAGACAAAATGTGAAAACTCTACAACTGAAATCCCCACAATATAACAATTGTATTTGATAGATTTAAAAATAATTCAGCTCACCAGACAGAGCTCACAAAATGTGTCTTCCCCCGCACCACCAACAGCTGCTGCAGCAGCACCGATGTCACCACCTCCGCCGCCAGGTGGACGGAACATACGGGCCACGGCTTCACCAAATAAGCCCTGAGCTCTCACAGCTATGTTTCCCATACCTGTCAAGATGGAGGAAATAGATAAAGAGATGATGACACTGAATTAAAGAATACATGATCTTAGTAGAAAAATTGCCTTGTGTCACTGAAAGATTTTCAAGTCTTTAAATGGAAATCCTAACACTTTTAACTTTGATATTAGATTATGACTAATTTTACATACCATTTTTTCAAAATTAATTTTTTTATTTTGCCAATGCTTTGTTTAAAAAAAATTTTTTTTATAGTTATTTATTTTGCACTTAAATACGAGAAGCCATGCTGGGATTTGACATATCTTTTCTCAGTTGATGGTCTATTTGGGGCTTCTTATGAAAGAAAATTTATCTAGAATTATTTGCATTACTTATACTTAATATTTTTTAATTGTCTAATGACCCAGCACTAAATTAAATCATGCTCTGACCTCCTCCAGGACCATCCATTATGGGGAGGGGCGGGGGCTTCAAGCCTTTCCTCTTCTTCATTTTCTTCTCCTTGTCTTTGTCTTTCTCCCTCCTCTCGTGTTGTTTGATCCTGGCCGCCATGGCTGGACTAGGGGGCACCGTGTCCTGGTTCATCACGTGGACCACTGACTCTGACAGCTCTTCCCAAAAATGGACCAGGTGCTGAAGTGTTTTGGGAAGCTGTGTTTCCTGGAAAAGTGAATAATTTCTTCAGTAACATTAGAGTACAGAAGCATTATGTCTGGCGCACAGTTTGGGAGGACAAAAAAGGGCAGAACAACAATATTGTAAACGGTTTACTTATCTCTAGCATGGTTAGATTATAGGTCATGTGTTTTGGCACCCCACCATGTAAGACCACATTCAAGACTTTGTTCAATAGGTCATGTGTGTTGGCACCCCACCATGTAACACCACATTTAAGACTTTGTTCAATAGGTCATTTGTGTTGGCACCCCACCATGTAACACCACATTTAAGACTGTTCAATAGGTCAATTGTGTTGGCACCCCACCATGTAACACCACATTTAAGACTTTGTTCAATAGGTCATGTGTGTTGGCACCCCATCATGTAACACCACATTTAAGACTTTGTTCAATAGGTCATGTGTGTTGGTATCCCACCATGTAATACCACATTTAAGACTTTGTTCAACAGGTCATTTGTGTTGGCATCCCACCATGTAACACCACATTTAAGACTTTGTTCAATAGGTCATGTGTGTTGGCACCCCACCATGTGAGACCACATTCAAGAATTTTTTCAAGGATGCATTCCAACATTTCAATAAAGATAAATATAAGAGCCACTGACCTTTTCTCCCTTGCTCTGGTTTCCAGCCAATGATAAGAGAAAGGCTCCACCATCAGACTGGTGTCTCTCCACTGGCTTCTTGTTAGCACCATCATATTTATAGGCCCCATCTACACCTAGAGTAACAGATAAATAGTTTTACACCTAGAGTAACAGATACATAGTTATACACCAAGAGCAACAGATACATAGTTATACACTTAGGAACAAGAACATAAAATAGTTCTGTGACCTTAATTCACAATTCTACTCAATGTAAATCTCAAACCAATCTATCAACATCCCAATGTAAATCTCAAACCAATCTATCAACATCCCAATGTAAATCTCAAACCAATCTATCAACATCCCAGATCAAAAAAAAAAGGATGTCCAAAAAAGTAAGAGAAAACTTGTTCAAATTTCCTGACATTAAAACAGTGTCACCAACGGAGGATTACCTGCATCTGATTTGGACTCACATAACAAGGGTTTCAATGGGACGTCCAGTGTCGAGCTACCTGCGGTTCTTGATGAGGCTGACCTGTCAATGGTTGGGAAATTAGGATTCTATTTATATGATGAAAACATTTCTTACATAAAATTTTACAGTAATGTTGCATACATTTTTTAATAAATGGGGCTTAACAAAAAAGATTATTTGCATCTAGTTAAACAAATGGCAATTAAAAACCCCCAGATTATTTGCATCTAGTCCGGCAACTGATGCTAGCAGTTGTGTGTGGCGCTCTAAAAGATGTCTGTATTTGCCACAAGACAAACATGGCTAAAGAAGTATTAAGTGTGTCCAGTCTGTCAAAGTATTTCAGCAAGCTAATGGGTCAGCTGGGTACCTTGGTCTCATTTCATCACAATGGTCCTTGTCGGCATCTGAGTACTGAGGCTCCAGGTTGAACCTGACCCGGCTTTCATTGATGTTCTCTTTCCTCTTGCTGGGCTTGTCTTTGCTAGACTCTGTGGCATGGCGCTGTCTCTTGGGCTCTGCACTTGACTGATGTTTTTTCTCCTACAACATGATTGGTTTAACATTTATAAAAAAATTAGTTACTATCACAAGTTCTATCAGATTACTTTATTTAACAGTAATTAAGACTAAAACACAAAATTATTTGATACTTTTGACAAGTTTATCTTCTATGGGGAAAAAAAAGAATATTTTATGGATAAACAAAGCAAAGCTCATTTTGAGCAGTTACCACAAAGTGGCCCATTAACAATCTATGGCATATCTCACCTTAATAAATTTAGACATCTCTTTGGTCAGGTCAGGGTGGAATTTGAGGAAAGACGCACATGCCATGGCATCGTGGACAATGCCCTCGTGCCACATAAAGGCGGCAAACACCGCTCTCAGGCACTCAGCGGCGGCAGGTGACAGCGCCTCCTTGACCAACACCCCTCGGCCCCGTTCTAATATCTACATGGCCAACGGAAATAAATCTTTTAACTTACTGATCTTATCCAATATTTTGCTTGATCGATTTCATTATAAGACAGTAAAGTTAAATGCAAGGTCAGAGGCATTTAGACTTTACTCTGAGACATCCTGGCTTACATAATGTCAAACAAACTTGGGCATTGAAATAAATAATAAGTATTATATTTAGTGCCAAAGAATTGTGGTTCACAATACATAATAAGTAATGTTCAGCAAAGGAGCCTTAGCTCAAACAAGTAGTTACATTTTATATCAGAATAGCTCAGTGCAAATGAACCACACATTTTTTGAGGTTTACCTTTGAGGCTGAAGATGAACGATTGCGCTGCAGCGGAGCTGTGTCTTGTGTCGATGGAGAGGAAGCCCGCTCTCGTTTCGAACGACTCAGGCGGCTGCGGTCTTTCCTGGCAGATTTCGGGGACAACCTTGATAAAGAATATTTTATCATCATGCTATAGCCAATACGACAGAGTTAAATTAAAACACAACATCATTCAAGTATAAATATAGAATCTTGCTGATGAAATGACCCAAATGAATGATTACTCTCATATCTTGAATGAATGTCCAACTCCAAATTTTGTACACCAGTTTCACCTGATACTATAATATTCTTTTGAGGAGGAGAAAATTCCCTATTTTAAAGCCAGCAAGTGTTGGTATAAGCATTAGCAGATTTTGTAGCATTAAAAAATATATCAACTATGTCAACTTAGCACCAGGGGACCTTCCAAATAAATTCTATCCTTACCTAACATCATCTTTAGGGGAAGCTGTTCCTATTGTAAACATGTTGGATTTGCGAGAGGCTGAGCTACTTCCGCTGGCAGCGGCAGCGGCTCCGGCACCAACTGCGGCAGCACCACCACTACCGCCACTGGCCCCGGCCACACCGATGTCAACAGTATCTAAAGTTGGAGATGAGCTGAGGAAACACACCACATGTCATTTCAGTAAAGACAAAGGAAGTAAAGTAGATCAAATGGAGCGGTTCAAATCTTTAAAATCATTGTAACCCATGACCTCATTCCAAGTCTTCAAGACAACTGAACATTGACCTGCACAAAGAATACATTTTGAGTAGATTATTTTACTTGTGTGGAAATATTTAATTCATTTGTACACACTGCATTTCTGGCCTTATTATACGCTTGATAAAAACAAGACGTCTTGTTGAAAGTAGATAAGTTGGTTAAAAACTAAATAAGTTGATTCATATTGTTGTGTCGTACTAGAAATCCTTGCTCTTGATATTGTATAACATATTTTTAGATTTATTAAACAGACATTTTACAAGGATTTTAAAAGTCATAAAGTTGACTAATTCTTAGTAGATCCACCATATTGGCAGGCATATTTCAATAATAAACAACATAATCTTTAAAAGAACTGATTCAGTACATGAGTTTTATTGTTACGTTGACTCCTCTAAATATTTTTGTACTTGCATCCAATAAAACCAAGGAAACATAAGACTATCGTCCCTCACCTATCATTTCTGAATGGTGGAGATCTGAACCTAGACCTGGCTCCACCAGTTGCCACTCCACCGGTCAATCCACTGCCAACAGCAATGCCCCCTGTCTGTTCACGCCCAATCCCTCGGGTGGGTCCGCTTCCACCAGGGATTCCATTGTTCATTCCACTGCCGCTGGCCAATCTGCTCCCAACCCCCACACTGCTGAAACCATCAACAGATTCTTTTGTGGTGGCTGTGGGCACCGATTTGACCGTGGGTGCCACCACGGCAATGGGGCTGTCTTTCTTAGAAGCTGGAGAGATCTCTACTTTCAATCCTGGCTTTGCCTCCGCTTTCTCTTTGCTTTTGACTTCCTGCTTTTCAGCTTTCCTTACTGTACCCGGACTGGGTTGTTTGTTACTGCTGGGACTGGTGGAGATCCCAGGACCTTGTTCAAGAACAGGTGAAAAGCTGACATGAGGGTGAGGTGTGATTTTCTCAGGCTCAGTTTTTGAGCTTGCACCTTTGTCAGACTTTTTGCCACCTTTCTCCTTCTCCGGCTCAGACAGTTTTACTCTTACGTCCTCTACCTTCAGAGTTTTGTCAGAATGTTTCGGAGACACCTGAGGTTTGGAGGAAGTTGTTTTGTCTGACCTCTCGGCCAAGGGGGTGGCCGGGGGTGTGGGTGTGGCAGATTTGTCAAAAGAGTCAACCTTCATCAACGGGGCCCTCGTTGCCCGGGTAGGTACAGGGCTGCTGGGGGGAGTTTTGAAGAGTTCTTCCTTTGAAGCGGATGACTCTCTGACTGTGCGGGGGGACTCGGAGGATTCTGTGGACATTTGTCAATAATATGAATACTAAATCTAATTCAGTACCAAAAAATAATATAAAAAATATTGAAGTATCAAGACATAAATAAACCTAGAAATTTGCAATTTATACATTCAATTCACCCACACACCATGTTCTTTTTTCACATTACATTATACAACATAACTTGCTACTCAACTAGGAGTTATCTTTGATGCCAATTGCTCACAACAGGATCTGTATCTTAAATCACAACAGTTTGGTTAGGCTTGAGGTTAAATAAGGTTAAGAAATGAAATAGTTGGCCTCATGTTTTGTTATTATTCTATAGTTCAGATTCTGAAGCAGGTCTGAGCTAAAGAACGTTGATGTCAGGGGAGGTCACAACAAACTTAAACTGATGGCAACAAATGAAAGCTGATGACATACTCCTGTCAGTTCCAGATTTAGGACTTCCTTCTCTGGACCCTGTCTTAGGTGACCCTGGTGGAGATGGCTGTGGTGTTGGACCATTGCCGTTGGCCCTTGATTCTCCTGGGAAATATAACAAAATATTGCTGGCAAAAATCCCATATGTTGGTCTCAATGTTGTCAGAATTGCAAGGACCTTTAAAAAACCACTTGAAGCAAGATGAAGTAGTAAGTCAAGTCATATTAGAGATCAATAAGTCGAGCTCAAGTCATATTTGAGATAAACTAACTCAGCTAAATGATTTAAAATTATGTTTAAAACCAAATTAAAAATAAATTAACTTAGAATAATGATGTGCTTGTATGCCAATGCCTTGTGATTTTATAAGTAGCAACATTTGGACCATTTCTTAATTTTGTTCATAAACATTGTTAAGGTTCTCTGTAATAATCTTGTCAAGATTTTTTCCACTATAAATACATTATAATATTTTTATTAGCACTCAAAGTGAATAAAACAAAAAAATCCAAGTTTTTAAAATAAAAACTTCTCTCACTTATGTAATGTAAACATTAAACTGTGCGTCACCCTTCACTTTCATTGTATGGAACATTTATAACAAACCCACATTGCAAAGATGTCATTAAAAAAATGAATTTAAAAATATGAAGCGAGGAGCACATTAGTAAAGGTTTTTGGGAGTCTAATTAATGGAAGGGCATTAACTAATCAACTAGACTGTATTGCGTTATGATGAATTAAAATCTAATATATTACAGTAAATTAGAATGTTCTACATTGCAATGAATGGTCAGTCATATCATAAAAATAATTGGGTACTCATTTCATTCTGTACAACCAAACAACAGGATCACAACAATTTTCCAGTTTCCTCCACCGAGACAGGGCAAAGATTAAAAAAACAGATTTACAAAATTGACATGCTCTCCCTGGATAGGAGATTCTCTTTTGATAATATCAGTTTCCTGGACCTTTGATTATCAGGGGAGATAACAAACACCATGTTAAAGCATGACTTGCACACAAACACACACACAATAACAGAAGGAAAACTAACAAATATATAAGCTGACAATGTCAAGGGTATCAGTTTAACCCCATTGCCTAACTAAGAAATTCCAGCAGGCCAGTAATTCAAGCAGACGTAGAGCTTATTAGCATGGACATATTTAATATTTTTAAAAAAATTGATTTTTTGTTAATTCTGCCACTTTTAATCAAATTAATACTGAGTTTTTTAAATTTTATTTCTAAATTAAATATGTGACAAAAAAAGCTATAAAATAACATTTATAGAAGAGATGCAAGTATAATTAACTTTAAAAATTGACTTTCCTTGCATGAAAATGAAATGAAATAATAACACATTAGCTACATCAAATAGGAAGGATCATGAGTAAACAGACTTGTGGCCCCATTAACATCTTACTCTCAAACAAAACATTTAAACATCCTAATCATGAGCTCAGAACACAAGATCGGTTTGAGAGTGTGTATTCACATCCTGCAAAACTCTTTAACAACATCTCTTGGCAGCTCCTTTAAACAACAAAACAGGAAATAACTCTGCCTGTTCCCCTCACCCACTAATCTGGCCAACTTTCTAGGATTGATGGCAGGGTAGCACAGCTTGAGTCCTAGGGCAGTAAAAGTTGGACAGGCAACCACCTCATCATCACAGTAGATGTAGGTGGAGCGATTTTTGGCTTTGTCACTTTTTGCATGGTCTATGTGAGTAATTAATGGGAGTCATGCCACAAGGAGAAGTGGTGAAAACATGGGCAACAACACACAGAGTATACATGAGATGATAAAAAATTACATTGGAAATGAATTGAAACAACAACAAAAATAAACAAGGAAATCAGATTTGAAACAAGTGCACAGAAACAAAACAATAAAAAAAGAGAAATGTAAAGATAATGTAGAAATGAGAAACAATAAATTTGAAATTGTAAAAAAAAAAGAAATAATAATTTTTACAAATTATTAAAAATTAAAAAATAGTTAAAAGGAAATTAATACGCACACACACAAAAAAAAGATTGAAGAATACAAGCATATGGAAACAATTAGATTGTACAATGAGCATCATCATACAGTTTCAGCCATACGCACCAGTCCCACAGACAAGTGACAGAAGGCAGAGAGGAAAATAAACATACATCAAAATCAATTATTTTTTTGCTTGATTATTTTCTGTCTCTTTTTTAAAATATACATAAAATCTCAACTGCTATGACTTCTATATTAAGTTTTAACATTTTCAAGGGATCGGTACCTTGTTCAGATGATGCAGGAAATTTCATGTTAAGATTTTTTATTTTATATTTCTGTAATTAGGATAACTTTTTGAGCTCAATCAATTTGTGTTGGGAGAGAGTATTTATATTACCATCCACAGCAAGTGTCCCAATAGATGAGAGTATATATATTACCATCCCACAGCAAGTGTCTCAATAGATGAGAGTATATATATTACCATCTCACGCAAGTGTCTCAATAGATGAATATTTCCTAACCATGGCTTTCATCCTTGTACTCTGAACCAATCAATGAGTTTTTAAACTTAAATTTCAATTCCTTTAAGTCCTCTTGTTTCACATGAAATAAGCCATAGACCTTGGCCTTAAAGCCCTGTTGATTGTGTCATTATAAAATTATTTTTTTTTAAAAAGCTTTTTACCCAGCTGAGGATTTGATGTGGTTTAAATTAGAGACTGACTGAATTTCAGCTTCGTCTTCGGTTTTGACGCCGAAAGTTGCCATTTGATCACTTTTGGCCTAGTTTCGGTTGAACTTAACTTTCGGTTTAATTTCGGTTTCGGCCAAAACAGAAAAGTTAACCTTTGATTTAATTTAGGTTTTGGCCAAAAGTGATTGAGACTTTTGGCAAGATGGTCAAAAGTGATTGAGGTTTTTGGTCATTATCAGGAGTCAGGCTGTCTGTCTCTAGGCCAGCAAACCGATATTCATTATTATTCATCTTGCTATCATCGTATGTTATATGACCAATACTCTGCAAAAACTGCTCACAACTGATTGATGACCTACTTGTCATTAATTTTATGCTTTTATGGATAACCGCAAAACATTGTGGTGATATTTTTATAGCCTTAATAACTTATATTTAGGTGACAAATAATTATTGTAGATATATGTCTAGTTATTTTTTAATATATTCTTAAAGCAAATTGCACTAAAGGGTCTATTTTGCACTTATTTTGCCCCCCTCCCAAATTTTCTCTTACCATACTACTTTAAAATACATTTTAAAGAAAATTTAATTACTTTTTGGTAAATGCCAAAGATTCATTAGATGTTTATTTATTGATATTCACGATGATCTCATTTTTTATAAAAAGATTGTAAATATTGATAATTTCCCCCATCATTTTTCAATATATGCAGAATGTATGCATGAACGAATTTCAAAATATCTAAATCTTTCAGCTTCAGCCGAAAGTCTCTTCAAAGCCGTTCAGCTTTAGGTTTCGGCAGCAAGTCTTGTTAAGCTTTTGGTCTTGGTTTCGGCCATAAGTCATTTTTAACTATCTGCCTGGTTTTGGCCGAAATCAGAAAAGCTCTCTAGTTTAAATATCCTGACCATTAATATTTGCCACTGACCAATGATGTGCTTGTTCTTGACAGATAATGTGTTTGTAAGTGACCAATCGGTGTATTGGAAGCTTACCTAAAGCTTTGACCAATTCATTGACAGGCACACCACGAAGCTCAGGAGGGATGTCCTTGTTGTCCTGTAGAGTCAGGCGCCCGATGCACGGCTCAGACACTTTCCTCAAGGACAGGGTTCTCTGATGGCTGTTCATCTGATGGGAGGGGAGGGGTGGCACAGACATAAAAGGGTTGGGGTTTGACCCAGATCTGAAAATTGGAATTTCAAGATTTTTAAATACTTGTTATCTTATAAACTGAACAAATAACAACAATAAAAAAATAAGTCTTTTTCAATGTTAATATTATTTTAAAAGGTTTCCAAGTGAATTTAAAGGTTTTCATATCTTAATTAAATCCTGATTATTTTAAGCACACCCTAACATTTACTATAAGACATTAAGGCACAAATTAATTTGACATTAAGACATCAGGTACTTAAAAATCTCAAATGGGATACACGGCATGCAAATATTTGTGTTTTTCTAATTAAAAAAATGAAAGCTATGTGTAGCCGTACCGCTGCCTGGCTCTCAATATGCGGTCAGCAAGGATGGCCTCTTCAAGTCCCACATCCTCATCGGCAACCTCATTGTAGTTGGTTATTGTGAGAGGCGGGGGAGGGGGGAAGCTTGGCATCGGGTACTCATCTTCTGCTGACAACGGGGGCTCACCAAACCTCGGCAGTGGTAGTTTAGGCTGGAACCCTGAGCCACATACAACATTACAAGGTCAAATTGTTGGTGGAACCCTGAGCCACATGCAACATTACAAGGTCAAATTGTTGGTGGAACCCTGAGCCACATGCAACATTACAAGGTCAAATTGTTGGTGGAACCCTGAGCCACATACAACATTACAAGGTCAAATTGTTGGTTCACTAAAAGATTTATCATCATCATATAACATCTAAGTACAGTATTTTATTCTCCAACATTTCATAAGGGGAAAAAATGAAGATACAACATATTTGCAATGAGTACTGAAGAAATAATCAAATAATATCTTACTTAAATTATCATAAATCTATGCGAAATATTTGACCTGTCCTCTTACCTGTGATTCCACCAAAGTTGAATGCAGATGAGGGCATACTTTTACTTTTACCAAATGCTGGGAAACAAGTAGGGTAATTAGGTAAACATAATGTTATATTCATTTCCTTTACATCCAGTTTTTACAATGATGTCCATAAACATCAAGAGGTCAGTAACAGTAACAATAATCATACAAGTTTACCTTTCAGAAATACTAGTTAATTTTACAATGATGTCCATAAACATCAAGAGGTCAGTACCAGTAACAATAATCATATAAGTTTACCCTTGAGAAATACTTGTTATATTCCCAATGACTTAAATCCTCTTATACTATCCTATGATGTTTCTGTGCCCACTCACCTTCTTCAGGTGGAAAAAATCCAGGAAAGGTGCTGGCGTACTGGGCCGCCTTCATGCCAAACTGGAAGCCTTGCTGTGGAGGGAGGCTCCTGAAGGCAAATGGATCATTGCCACGACTGCCAAAGGGAAACTCGGACTCGTGTTGCATGTACTGGACCTTGTCCATCCCCGACGCCAGGGACCACGCTTCTGAGGCTAGGGCAGAGTGGCAGTACTTGACGGCCGATTCCTCAGACAAACGTATCCATATCCCATCATTGTTGATAGTCTGAGGAAATTACACAAAGGGGAAATTGAAATATTTGTAAACAAATCAGTTGGTATGGCGTTGGTTAGGCCCAACAATGATAAAATATATTTCCTATAACTTACAGGGCAAAGAAAATAGAAAAAAAAATACTATAAAATTTATTTTTGTACCATACATTAAAAAAAATATTCAGTATCCATTAAATCTGTAAGAATCTACAATCCATTTACCAGCAATTTACCAGCGTGCTCCCCCTGAAGTCACAAAGCTTAATGAGAACTAATAAGTCCCTGATATGGCTAAGAGAATTCACTGAATGGCTTTTTTTTGGCTTTTTTTTTCTACTAGTGAAATAATTTATTATAAATGTCTTGTGTTCAAATTGTTTTATTTATGTACTGAAAATTTACAAAAAACATTTCCATTTGTTTGGATCAATAAAATAATCTTATCTTAAAGTTACATTTAGCAAATGTCTTCAGTTCAAAGTTAAGTCCTGCTGGAAAGGTACAGTGTAATAGACTGAAGCCACGATCAGAGTTTTCATGAACACTAATTCATTTTGAGATTTCTTAAACGTCAGCTTTCACATCATCAATTGATTTCTTGTACCAATTATCAGCCAAAGGCTGTTGTATAGTGAACAATTTATAAATTTTTTAAAAAAGATCTACTTACATCTTCCACAGCTTTGATTTTCTTTCCTTTGGTGATCATTCCAATGGGTGAGGCTTTCAGGCTGGGCCGGGCTCTTATGTTGTGGCCTGAAGATCCACATTTTATTACCATGTATGTGCCTGGGCCTGGAGATAAAGTTAAGCATATTAATACAACTGGAAAGTAATGGGGCAACATATCAGTATTGAAAAAAAGAAACGTCCTCGACGTTACGAGCATCCAGAACTGAATGGAGTTACCTTTATTGATAGCGCTGAGCCCCATGAACAACCCGGCTCCCCCGGTCTGGCTGTGTATTCTCCTGTCTCTCCTCCCCACCTCGGCCCCTGCCGCCGCGGCACCAGCGGGGTGATGTCTCGGGCTACGTTGTGTCAAACTGGGCTTTGGTGTTTCAACGGGGACAAGAAGGGTTTTACCCAAATGTTGGTTGTACTGGAGACACCAGCCCTCCATCCGTCCATTACCCCCATCATCGGGCAGACAGTACTCTGCGAGTGAAGCTCTTGAAAGTCTAAGCCACATACCGTCATCATTTGTGGTCTGTTGAGAAAAATCGATATTTACTAAATACATTTTATTAAGCCAGATTTGTTTACCCTCCAACTCTGAAAATGCTACAATATCATCAAATCATTCAATGCATTATCTTAATAGTCAAAAATAAACATACAGTTTATAAAATGTATACACCTCAAAATCGTATATTGTGCACCAAAATCGTAAGAGTAAACAGGTCTGTTAAACTCAATCATTGAATTTATCTTATGGGGATCTACTGTAATTTTTTATTAACTATTGATGTTTACTTACATCTTGATGATGTTAACGGATTAACTTTGAAATAAATAAATCCCAGTCAATAGAACATGAACTATTCCTGTATTTTTACCTCATCAACAAAAGAGATGACACATCCAGGGGGAACAACTCCAATCTGCTCACTCTGAAGGGAAGGACTGATCCTAACCCTCAATCCAGCACTGTACTTGGCAATGAATTTGCGCAGCTATAACATTTAAAATCACATCTTAAGTAAATGTTCAAGACAACTCTATCATACAACATTTCTAGAAATGTCTTTAAAATATCTTGAAATTTCAAAAAAATTTAAAATAAAATGAAGGACTATGCAGTTTCGCATTCTCCAAAAATATGAAGTTAAACTTCACAAATCTTGTAATATAAAATAAGCTCTTTCTAAAACCGTTGAATTTAAAGTTTGATAAAACCATTTTGATCATTAAAGTAAATAAAAATATAATTACCCTGGGTGGCTGAGACTTTTTGACAACAGTTGGTGGTGGCGCCCCCTGCGGAGGTTCCTTCACTTCAACTTTCAATCCATCACCTAAGTAGTAAACATAATATTTATAGATCTTGATATGTTCAATATAAGCTGTGAATATTATCTATTATAAAATTAGATCTTGATATGTTCAATATAAGCAGTGGATATTATCTATTATAAAATTAGATCTTGATATATTCAATATAAGCTGTGAATATTATCTATTATAAAATTAAATCTTGGTATGTTCAATATAGGCTGTGAATTTTATCTTTTATAAAATTAAAAATCATAAATGATCTTGTGGCAGCTTTTCTCTACAACACAGGAAAAAATGCTCTCTCAAGACAAATAGATTACAGCGAGTCTAAATCCATTAATTTCCTGGTACTTTGCGCCACAAGCCAGCTTGTGTTTGATGAAGCATGCAATCAATCTTTCATAGATAAACCCAACAGTGTCTCAGGGCCCTACCTGACTGCACACCATCTATGATGATGACAATATTGTAGAAGCCGACAGATCCAGGTGTCCAGTTGGCCGAGTATGTGCCGTCTCTGTTTGCTCTCACTAACATGTTCTCACTTGGCCGAGGGATGGCAGGGGAGGCGAGACGCAACTCTTCAAATGAATAGTTTTCATAAGCCTGCAATGTTTGGATAATGCATGAGCTCTATTTTTTTCGTATGGAAGGACAATTGTTTTCATATCCAAAGACTGTTTATATCTAAGGACTATTTTTTCATATTTAATGAAAGTATTAAAAATTAATGCTGGCATTATTGAAATAATTAAATTTTCCAGTGACAACTGCATTATAATCAGTTTTTTAAAACATTTTATTGCTAACGGGGAATCAATTTCAGAAATTTCCTTTGATCATTTACATTATTTTATTTTGTGAATGTACACTAGGTTTAAGAACCATATTTTTAACACAAAAATTATCATGTACAAATTCAGTGTTCCCATTGTGTGTTCAATGAACTATTCAAGTCTCTTATTGCCCGCACCTTCATGACAGTGATGGCATGAAACATGTCTTTCTTTTCTTTCAGAACTGGCTCATAAGGAGTGTCAAGGACGGGCGGGGGATGGCCGCCGAAAGTCATATCAAAGGCCTCACTGGCACGGCTACTAGTTTTCCTCATCTTTTTCAGGTCATCCCCCATTTCCTGTTGGTCTATGGGAATGGCCCGGACTTCCATCTGAAAAGTATGCAAAAGATTATATTCTCAAAGAATGAAAACAAAGCATCAAATATTAAATAGTAAATATATAACCAGTTTATCTTAGGACTATGGAGAACATCTTTTTAAATTCTAAAACATATATTTTGTTGTCATCTCATGATTATTCATTCAGTTGCTAAGGAAAAAATTATTTGTACAAGTTGAAGAAATCAATTTATGACAATTTCAAAACATAAGTCTTTAACGAGCCTATTGCATTTATTTCAGCTAATATTAACTTGTAAAAAGTAACCTGTAAAACATGCAGTAAACTCTGTAACATACCTTGAGGTTAGGCACATTGACCAGCTGGCCATACTGATCCTTGGTGTAGACCGTAACACATGCTGGCCAGCTACATTTCAGTTCATCCCTGTTACACTCAATCTCACACTGTTTGGGGTCAAGGTACGAGTCAGGCTGAAGCCACCTGGACATGGGGGGATTTAAAGAGGTTCGAGCAACTAGCAGATATAAACTTTGAATAATAATAATAATAGATATAAACTGAGGTCAGACATAACTACATTTTTTTAAAAATGATATATTTCAAAACTTTTTGCTAAAACAAAATTAATTACACGGTTCAGATCTTTATTTTCTACACACAAAAAAACTTAAAAGACAATTTAATCTTTAATCAGAATAAATTGGCATAACTTGGTTTATGGCTTTAAGTAAGACTAAGTACATCAGGTAGTCTAACCTGGCCAATCTGCCCCCACTGGTTCCTGAGGTACACAGCACAAAGTCCTTGAGGAAACTGTGCTCATTGGACTGCCAGCACAGAGGGAGGTTCCCCTCTAGGGCCTGGTAGATGGTTGGTGGTTGGGAGAGGGCAAATCCTTTCTCTAGGAGGCTCGAGTGGTTCTCAAACACAACCCTGGCCCCTTCCTCAATGATCTCCATGTCTTCATCAATCTCTTCCATGTTAGCTGATGAAAATGTTGACATCTGGTTTAATCAACTCAACCAAACTAACTATGGGTTTTAATTTAGGCCTCTAATCCAAGATTTTTATGGGTTTGGACTTTGACAAAATTAAAAATAAAAAAGAGAGTGCCGATTTCTCACCTGAAGGTAACGGTATATCTTTCTTCATGAGGGCAGAACAGCACATGCCTCCAAGGAAAGAAAGTTCCCTCTCCAACATCAGAATACTCTGTTATTACACAGAAGCATCAGTGGTTTTACACATTCATTTTCAATTGATCAATTACAACTCTATTTATAATATTAAAAAACTTAAAATTTTTCCTAAAAAAAAAAAAACAACCACTTTGGTAAAATGAAACATGATAAAGAATAAATTTATTGCATTTTTGTGTAAAATGGGGATCACAGTTTCATAAATCCTTCACATGTTAAAACTACTGGTGACCCCTGACCTCTTCTGGCCTTGCACTCCACTCGTAGCCCACAAGAGAACATTTGAAACCATAGAAAGAAGCTTTCTCATCTTTGACATAGTCTGAGGCTGTTTCCAGGGAGAAGATGACCTCATTGCCTGATCAAACAAAACAGTAGATTTAGATCAACATTTGCTTGTTGTTCAAACAAACCATTTTTTTCAAGGAATTAAACAAAAATCCATTAAACTGCACATTCCACAGACCCATGTCTCTTGTCATAAATATTAACCAACATTTCATGCTCACTAACAAAATTAGTGTTCAAACTATTTTCTTCAAAATCTAAAAACGAAATTAAGGGGGGGGGGGGGGTGTGGAGAGAAGAGAAACAAAATGTTTTAAAAGGGAAGTATAAACTGAATGTCTAATAGGCAACTAAATATGTTACAAATACAGGCTTTCATCCCCTGATAGTTATCAATTTGTTAAATGCACAGTTCTCTCACTCTGACACACTTCAAGCAATCATTTCCTATTGTATTTATAATGACTGTCAAGTGTATTAAACCAGGTTAATCCTTTTATGGAACTATTTTGGGTAAATACTTCCAGCAACAATTAGGTCAGGCGGTTCAAACAGCGACCTTCACAATTTACATGGATATAATACCTGGTAACAAGACTGCTGATTTAGGCCATTCTGAATTCCCATAAAATTTCTTGAGGACGGGCCAGTGGATGAGATTGGGATCAATGTCTGACCCAGATGTCATGGTGGTGATCACTTTGCAGGTTTGGCCTGGGTTTGACCTGCTCTGACTGTTGTAGGCTGGGATGTACAGCTGTAAGGAGTCCTCGGGCTGACCGGTAGCACACTGGGGGTCAAACTCCAGCACCATCCATCTGACCGACATGGGGAACTCAACCTGGTGACAGATGAAAGGGAAGATGAACACTTCTTAACGGAAAAAAAACCTATTTTTTAATTAAGTATGGATTGACAGTAGCGGGTAATATAATACAAGGTATCCAGATGAAACATTACTTAAGTACCTGGCCAAATGATTTGAAGCACAATATTGAGGTAAATACATTTTAGGAGCAGTGGCCAGAGGTTTTTGATACAAAAGTTTTCTTTACAATTCTTTATAACATTTTAAAACTAAACTAAAAATTTGTTTCATCTTTAAATGGAGATCTGTGTGAAATACCTTTTGAACAAGAGGCAACTTTTTCTACAAGGCAAAGAACACCTCCTTGAAGACTCTCATGCATGTAAACAACAGGTTTCTGACATGCAGTACAAAACATAGAACCAATGAATCTAAAGAAACAATTTTAAGATAAAACAAAAAAGTCTGCACACCTTGTAGCTGACAACATTGGCAGGCTTGTAGGGGTGATCACTCTCCACAATGGCATAGTGCTGACTGGTTGTGGTGACCGACATGGTCTCCCCTGCCGTCAGACTACTGGTGCTGCTCATGCTGTTGTCCAGGCCACCGCTGTTCATGCGTGCGAATGTGCTGGAGGCCATGCTGTTGGTCAGAGGGGCGGGCACCATGAGTCTGGTCAAGCCTGACACAGCTGGGAGAATCTCCTGCACCAGGTACAAGATCTGCACGGCTCCCTGAAGAAAGAAAGATAATCATTTCTGACCTGTGTTCTTAAACTGATGTAATGTGAATGATTGGTTAGATGCTAGATGATATGTTATTAGCTTTTTGAAAATAAATTAGTACTGCACTGTAAGATGAGCTTTTCTTCTGATTGAAATAATAATCTGATTTGTACACAAACTTTAACGTAGAAAGTAAGCTTGAAAAGCTTGGTTATGATGTTAGAGTTCAGGTTGAGACGCTACTTCCCACGAACAAGGGTTTCTTAACCCAGTCTCAGACATTTTGTCATCCGTCTTATTCTATTTTACTGATGTAAATAATTTGATATTCCATCCCACCCAAAAAGAGTCTGGTGATAATGTAATTTCCATGTGTCTGGCAATGCTCAGGCTTACCCTTGGGTCTTGAACTGCAACAGGACCAGCATAGGCCAAGGCCAGTGGGAGGAGTGAAGAGAACAGGTGGGAGGAGCCTAAACTTTCTCCAATGCTGACTGTTGAGTGAGATAAGTAAATATCAACAGAAATAATTACTACCTAATTTATTTATTTTCTTATATATATAGATATATTATATATTTTTTTTTTTTTTTTTTCCTTTCAATTTTTGGATAAAATTGAAACATAGATTTTTTACAGTATCAACATCTGATATTTTAATATATAAAAAAAATCTAATTTTAAAGGAAATAAAATATTTTGGCTTTTGCTAACCACCACATCTTTTCTTAAGAAAATAAAAGATTTGGTATCACACGAGAGGCTGTACACTTCAACAATTTAAATATTATAAAAGTGTTGGACTGCGATAAAGCTTTTGTGTAGATTAATGAGACAATTTGGGTAAATAAAACATGTTAAGCTTTAATCATGGTTACACAAAATACTAATATTGACATATCTCCAAATGCCTGCATCAGTGCAGCTAAAAGTATTCATTTATGTATAAATTAAATTTGCATAGCATGTGTATCTTATATTTATGGATTTAAGGTATAGGTAGGATAAATATATTTTTACATATTATGTAAATTTTATTTATACATATATCTCATTATTCAACAACTTAATAGCAAAAAATAAAAGGAGGATCCAGTTATCACATGACACGATGTCCCATATTACTACACTCATTCAACTGTACTCACAGGCATGACACGATGTCCCATATTACTACACTCATTCAACTGTACTCACAGGCATGACACGATGTCCCATATTACTACACTCATTCAACTGTACTCACAGGCATGACACGATGTCCCATATTACTACACTCATTCAACTGTACTCACAGGCATGACACGATGTCCCATATTACTACACTCATTCAACTGTACTCACAGGCAGCTGAATGTTTCTCATAAATGACACAATCAGAAACAAGAGAAACACAGTCAACTTATGGACATGAGACGCTCTCTTGCCATGTCCCTGACTGCAATCTTAACTTATGGGCACGGCACTCATTGAAATGTTAAAACTTACGTGCATGGGCCTGCGCTCTGTGCAGCAGATCTGTGGCCATGTGACTGATTGCCCCACAAATGTCTATAGCATTCCTCCTGGCCAGCAACTCCATCAGGTTCCTGCTGCTCTGTGTCTGAGCTTCCCCCTCTTGAGGTGTGCTAAAAATATAACCAACATTGTCCACTAATTTGAAATAAAGCAAAATCACGGAGATGAACAGTGGCGTCAAGTAGAAATTAATTTAAATTTTTTTTTTCACAGAAAGCCTTTAACCCTCTTGAGATGGCTGGGTCCGTCTTATGACCCAGGGTCCGTCTTATGACCCAGGGTCCGTCTTATGACCCAGGGTCCGTCTTATGACCCAGGGTCCGTCTTATGACCCAGGGTCCGTCTTATGACCCAGGGTCCGTCTTATGACCCAGGGTCTGTCTTATGACTCAGGGTCCGTCTTATGACCCAGGGTCTGTCTTATGACCCGCGGTCCGTCTTATGACCCAGGGTCCGTCTTATGACCCAGGGTCAAACGGTCAGCAAAATCAATGTCCAATTCATCTGCCTAATTAGACAAGCCTCAAGATTAACCATCTGGTCTTTGAACCAGCTATTCAAGATTGCTTTTCGCATTACTTTCTCATCTCGCCAATTGAATGGCGATTTCCAATGATAGTTTAGAGTGTTCTTTCATTTTATAGCAATTTTTTTACCTAGTGATTAATTCTGCAAGTAAGACATGTTTATTTTATGTGTGTTATATAACAGCTTGTTTACATAATTTTCTCGTGCGTGCCCTCTGACTGACCCCGCATGAGACGCTGTGTTCACAGAGGGGTGTGGCTTAGTCGTTTGATCTGTCGTGTTTATGCCGCCAACCACTAAAAATAATTAATCTGTTCCAAATAGTATTTTGTAGAATGAATGTGATTGTTCTAGAAACGTCATAAGTCTTTCTGGAAGGCAGGGCTTACGCGACCTATATAAGGGATTGACAAGCACGGACAGAGAGACGGAGATTCAGATAGAATTTTTATTAACTTTACGAGGCGTGTTTTATTCTTTGTGTATTTGTGTGCTCATATGTGTTTATTTCGCATTATTTATTGGCACATTATTCTAACTGTGTTAACTGTGTACCGGTACAAGATCTACCATACTGTAAGTTGAAGATTGTAATTATATTTTCTTTTCTTTTGTAATTATCTTAAGACATAATAAATCTTATTAGTTGTAACTGGCAACTGTTTTGGGTGTCGTATCTTTAATATTGTTGATTCTATGGTATCGTCCTTTGTTAGGCACTGTTTACAACGAGCCAATTAAAACTAAAATAGGGGATTAATTTCTCCCAATATAAGTCAGTGCGTAACAAATGTAAAAAAAAATTAATGCATATATTATGCAAATCAAAACAACTCATTTACATAAATGTTGATATTTCAATGTGATTCATAAAGATCTTATTAGTTCATTCCATTCACTACAAGGATATAAATAATTTTAAATTTGTAAAGTAATTAGTTAATTTTTTATAATTTTTGTTGCACAATAAGTGCAGGACTTGTGAAAAGGGCTGCATCCTCTTGGCAGCCACAATCCAAAAGCCCTGTCTCAAGAGGGTTAGTACTCCTCAGTTTTTTCCTAGCCAACAAAACAAAATTTTCAAAATTCATGCATTAAATCCAGAGTTTGGAAACATAAATTTGATAGATTTAGGAAAGTAAACAGACTCTGATCAGATCATTCTGTTAATCTGCAATCTTTTGTTATAATTATATGTCAGTACTTCACTGGGAATATAAGAACTACACAGGCACCCCACTGACCTATAATACAAAATCTGGGGTATCTGTCCCCTGATGATGTTTGTCCCGTTGGTGCTCTGCACGCAGGATGTGTAGGTGAACACCGTCCCGTCCGTGCAGCGTACCTTGGTGATGCCGCTGTCTCCGTGAAAAGTTCTCTGACCGTTGTTTTTAAGAAGTACAGCATACTTTTGGCCCTCCTAGTTGAAAAAAATTTAAATCGCAGCTTGTTGAAACATTCATAATCTAAGACATGGCCTTAACAACAAAGTATTCTTACTTTAAAATGTCCTCAAACAAAATTAAATCATATTTATAAGAAGTAGGAGGAGATTTCTCTAAACTTATGGCTATTCAGTTTAAGAACAAATACAATAATGTGATGGAAGCTAATTGCTGTTGTTGTCAGTGGCTGCCATGAGTTAATTATTGTCAAGAAATAGATGACCTTGAGTGGCAAGGGCCTGTCAAACTTGATCTCTGCTATGTCATTCATGCAGTCCTCCTGGGAGAAAGTTCCTTTCATTGTCTCTTGGCTCAGCCAGGACTCGGGCTTGCCACCCTGCTTCTGACCTTCGGTGCTTTCCTGGCAAACGGACAAGCATTAGTTAAATAGCCAGATAAGCAAAAACACAGAAATACATTTGGTGCTAGTTGTAACTGCGCCCCATTGCTCTCTCTGTTGCCTCAAATAAGGTAGAAACTAATAGCATGGCTTACTTCCTCTTTCAAGACTTCCACCTCGTACTCGTATGTTCCCGAGCCTCCATAAACGCAAATCCCGGCCATGACTATGCCTGGTTTGTCCACAGAGAAGGCGATGCCATCAGGACTTCCTTTCCCAGTGTTCCACTGACAGGTGTTGCTGCACCTTGTGAATCTGTTGGGTGTCACTAACATGGGTCGAGAGGAGATGTTGATGTCGGTCTGAAAATTAACAAACGATTTTTAAAAGGCATAAAAAAAACTATAAAATATCAGAATTTGTTTTGTAAACTTATCTGTACTTTTAAAAAATCTCATTCATCTTACTGTTATCTTTCCAGCCTAGTCAATAATTTATCTTAGGGCAGCCTAGTCAACAATTAATCTTAGGCCGGCCTAATTCTCATTAAATTAACTGAAATGTTATTCAAAGCTAAAACAGTTGTTAATATTTTTTTTTTTTTAATTTAGCCATTTACTCCAAATACAATTTCAGAATCATCTAAACCAGGGGTCCTCAACATCTTGAGTGCCTCCAAACTGTATAGAATCTCCTGACCTCTAATCCCATAGCAGTGGCAGCCAGCTCTCCAATAATCGTGGTGAGCAGAGCGCAGGTGTTGGCTATCAGGGCGGGAGGGAAGGATGACGGCTCTTTGTTCAACAGTTGTCTGACCGGGATGGCCACTATCATGAGGAGACGATCAAGGACTTCCTTGAAGGTAACGTGTGAGCCGGCAGGGATGCTGTCCTCCTACAGGAAAAGTACAGTAAATGAAGGAAATCTGTGAGAAAACTCACACCTAAACAAATCAATGAAATAACAAGAGAAAAGTTATAGCTTATCTCAGCTTATTTATACTTCTTATCATCTACTTTACACAGTCATTACAACAAGTTCACTGCTTCACAAACTTGGAATATTTTCATTTAAAATTTATATCAACTGATAGAAGCTAATATGGACCAACACTACACCACGATGATTTAATCATTGAAAACAGGAAGACAATGATGCAGATTTTTATTTAACCTCAATGCTCCTCATTTTACACAAAGTTCAGAGAGCCCCCAAATTTTTGTATAGAGCTCTGAAAGACAGTTTGAATATCACCGTCTAAGAGTGTGATATGAATTTGGACGGTACGTGACGTTTTGGCGCCGCTGTTTTGGCGCGACCGTTTTGACACAACCGTTTTGACGCAGAGCCGTTTTGGCGCAGGTTATTTTGGCGCACAGATGGCCTAAGCCATTATTTACCGTTCCTGCCTAATCATGCGTGCGCTTCACATTTATAAAAGTGTAAGAGTGTTCTAGACTAAAATCATAAGTTAAGTAGAGTTTCATAAATATATCACATATTATCATTCTGTTAAACCAGTAGAATGGAAAATGTTACATCGAAGCGTGGTAAAGAAAAGTTGAATCACGAAGAATACTGTTATGTGTTCTCGTTATTAAAAGTTTATAAACGTTAAGTTAAATAAAAAGTTATTTTTAAATGGCGCCAAAATGTCCTGCGCGAAAACGGCTCTGCGCCAAAACGGTCGCGCCAAAACGGTGGGGCCCAAAAGTCCTGCTTCGGAATTTGGATTGTACTTGTTCCAGGCTGTCAAGGGCTTTACCACAAGGCACCACAAATATATAATATATGAAATAGAAGGCAGACCCTGTCTGACCTGCCTCCATCCTACAGGTCAAGTTATTACAAACATTCATCACATATGCATTATTTATAATAAACTTTCTTACATACCACTACCAGACAGGTGAGGTAATACAACCAGTTTCACCTTTGCATTATATATAATACACTGCCTTACACACACCCATCCTACATGTGATGTTCTAACAACCAGGCATCACCTATGTGTATATATAATAGACCGCGTCTGCCGTACCTCCATCCTACAGGTCATGTGAGAGGCCAAGAGCGGGTATCTGTGCATCTCTCCTATCCTGGCCATGGCGTTGGTGTTGTCATCAATACTCATGCTGTGTCTCCTCAACACCGCCTCCGTCTCCGGCTCGCAGTTGATGGGCATGATGGCCGTCAGCTTGACCGCCGGGTGGCACAGGGCCTCCATCACAGCGGCCAGCAGGCGACCGATGCCGACGACATTGGGGCTGTTCTGTTAGAGATCGAGGGAAGAGACAAGCAGATGGAGGTTTAATTGAAAGAAGGGCCCAAAGTCAGGCAATGAAGAGAGAGAGCCTGAGAGAATCAGGGGATCAAAGCCATTTAAATATTAAGCTCCAGGTTTGTTTTATGCCTCCTTCGCTTCACTTCACAATATTGAAAAGATTTTTTTTTTTTTTTTAAATACAATATTGAAAAGATGAGCAACAAAACTACTGTTCTTTTAATAGTTCTACCATGACCACCTTAATAAATGCTGAGCTTCTTTCACTGAACAAAATCTGACAAATTCAATCAATGTTGGCTAATAACCCAAATAAAATTATAAACTTCTATCCCAAATATAATTGTTCTAAAATATGACTGTTATAACCTGCTATATAATGTACAGCAGCAAATTCAGCTTAATGAAACCATTGTACAATATAGATATGACGTGATCTGACATAAGCAACGACAACATTAATGTTGCATTCCCTCCCCTTGTTTCTGCTGCTCTTTCCCATGGCAGTCTGTCTTGTGTGTCTTAGTTGTACAAGACAAGTGGTGGGATGTTCAGCTGTTGACAGTAGAGCCACTGCATGCAACAGGGACAATGATCCTAGGATTCCAAGTAACAGTATTGCTTTTATGTCGCTTCCACACCTACTTGTGACATAATAAATGAAATATTGGTGGCTGAATTATGTTCTGAGATTCTAGTTAATAAAAGCTGTTAGATTTAAGCCTTTAGAACCCAAATAAAGTCACATGTTTTACCTAAAAAGCAAAAATAATAAAAATAAATACACAAGTTAGAAATTACGTATGTAACATATCAATGTTAACACTTTTAAAATATAAAAACTCTTGTAAGAAAAAGAGACAATATCAAGTACATACAGATCCTGACTACACCTGTGACCGTACGGCACGTACAAGGCATTAGTAAGACAACATCAATCCACCAGACACAACTAATATGTCCTACTGATAACAAAATGCCACACAGGGTTAGTTTAAAATACATCTTCAGAAGTATAACATTCTGTCATTACATTGATGTAGGCATTCCAAGTGAAACACTTGAACAAAATGACCGGTCCTCAGTTGTTAGTGTGGAAAAAGTGCATAGCATCAGATTGACATTGTCACAAGGGCTAACTGAGAGTAGACTTACAAACATGAAGGGACTGCAAACCTAGCTCAGCTCGGTACAATCAATGAAATTTGGACTTTCAGTTTAAATTATACATAAATAGAAATGTATTTCACAGTATTCTATAGGCAGTGGAGGCCCAGTGTGGTGAGCATTTAGCCTAACATGGTTATGCTAATCAAGCCCGCCACTGTAAAAAAAAATATCTCATGAACCAGTTCTCTCAGGCTAACTAAGCCAGCAGGTCCACCATTGTTGACTCGGTGATGATTGGTCAGAAAATGACATTATGAAAGTAGCAAGCAAGGCAATGGATTTTTTGTGTGTTAAGGATTCCTAATATTGCAGTCGCTTTTTATCACTGCTTATATTATATAAAAAAAATTAATAATAATTAAAACACTTCAACAAAGTTAAATACATCAAATTATTTCTTTGTTCTTGACAAAAAGTTCTCTGTGAGCAGCATGATGGTGATACAAGTTCTCTATCAGCAGCATGATGATGATACAAGTAAGTTCTCTATCAGCAGCATGATGGTGATACAAGTAAGTTCTCTGTCAGCAGCATGATGGTGATACAAGTAAGTTCTCTGTCAGCAGCATGATGATGATACAAGTAAGTTCTCTGTCAGCAGCATGATGGTGATACAAGTAAGTTCTCTGTGAGCAGCATGATGATGATACAAGTAAGCTCTCTGTCAGCAGCATGATGATGATACAAGTAACTTCTCTGTCAGCAGCATGATGATGATACAAGTAAGTTCTCTGTCAGCAGCATGATGATGATACAAGTAACTTCTCTGTCAGCAGCATGATGATGATACAAGTAAGGTCTCTGTCAGCAGCATGATGATGATACAAGCAATTTCTCTGTCAGCCTCATGATGATGATACAAGTAACTTCTCTGTCAGCCTCATGATGATGATACAAGTAACTTCTCTGTCAGCAGCATGATGATGATACAAGCAAGTTCTCTGTCAGCCTCATGATGATGATACAAGTAAGTTCTCTGTCAGCAGCATAATGATGATACAAGTTCTCTGTGAGCAGCATGATGATGATACAAGTTCTCTGTCAGCAGCATGATGATGATACAAGTAAGTTCTCCGTCAGCAGCATGATGATGATACAAGTAAGTTCTCTGTCAGCAGCATGATGGTGATACAAGTTCTCTGTGAGCAGCATGATGATGATACAAGTTCTCTGTCAGCAGCATGATGATGATACAAGTAACTTCTCTGTCAGCAGCATGATGATGATACAAGTAAGGTCTCTGTCAGCAGCATGATGATGATACAAGCAAGTTCTCTGTCAGCCTCATGATGATGATACAAGTAACTTCTCTGTCAGCAGTATGATGATGATACAAGTAAGTTCTCTGTCAGCAGCATGATGGTGATACAAGTAACTTCTCTGTCAGCAGCATGATGATGATACAAGTAAGTTCTCTGTCAGCAGCATGATGATGATACAAGTAACTTCTCTGTCAGCAGCATGATGATGATACAAGTAAGTTCTCTGTGCGCAGCATGATGATGATACAAGTAACTTCTCTGTCAGCAGCATGATGATGATCCAAGTAAGGTCTCTGTCAGCAGCATGATGATGATACAAGCAAGTTCTCTGTCAGCCTCATGATGATGATACAAGTAACTTCTCTGTCAGCAGCATGATGATGATACAAGTAAGTTCTCTGTCAGCAGCATGATGATGATACAAGCAAGTTCTCTGTCAGCCTCATGATGATGATACAAGTTCTCTGTCAGCAGCATGATGATGATACAAGTAAGTTCTCCGTCAGCAGCATGATGATGATACAAGTAAGTTCTCTGTCAGCAGCATGATGGTGATACAAGTTCTCTGTGAGCAGCATGATGATGATACAAGTTCTCTGTCAGCAGCATGATGATGATACAAGTAACTTCTCTGTCAGCAGCATGATGATGATACAAGTAAGTTCTCTGTCAGCAGCATGATGATGATACAAGCAAGTTCTCTGTCAGCCTCATGATGATGATACAAGTAAGTTCTCTGTTTGCAGCATGATGATGATACAAGTAAGTTCTCTGTGAGCAGCATGATGATGATACAAGAAAGTTCTCTGTCAGCAGCATGATGATGATACAAGTTCTCTGTCAGCAGCATGATGATGATACAAGGAAGTTCTCTGTCAGCAGCATGATGATGATACAAGTAAGTTCTCTGTGAGCAGCATGATGATGATACAAGTAACTTCTCTGTCAGCAGCATGATGATGATACAAGTAAGTTCTCTGTGAACAGCATGATGATGATACAAGTAAGTTCTCTGTGAGCAGCATGATGATGATACAAGTAACTTCTCTGTCAGCAGCATGATGATGATACAAGTAAGGTCTCTGTCAGCAGCATGATGATGATACAAGCAAGTTCTCTGTCAGCCTGATGATGATGATGATACAAGTAACTTCTCCGTCAGCAGCATGATGATGATACAAGTAAGTTCTCTGTCAGCAGCATGATGATGATACAAGCAAGTTCTCTGTCAGCCTCATGATGATGATACAAGTAAGTTCTCTGTCAGCAGCATGATGGCGATACAAGTTCTCTGCGAGCAGCATGATGGTGATGCAAGTTCTCTTGGAGCAGCATGATGGTGATACAAGTTCTCTGTGAGCAGCATGATGATGATACAAGTAAGTTCTCTGTCAGCAGCATGATGGTGATATATATTCTCTGTGAGCAGCATGATGGTGATACAAGTTCTCTGGGAGCAGCATGATGGTGATACAAGTTCTCTGTGAGCAGCATGATGGTGATACAAGTTCTCTGTGAGCAGCATGATGGTGATACAAGTTCTCTGTCAGCAGCATGATGATACAAGCGAGTTCAGTATGTAAATATTTTCAAGTACATTTTTTTTAAATGCCAGTGAACTAGATTTTGAATGCTACTCAGTAAATAAATGGATGTAGGTCAGTAATAGTGGATTTTTAAATATTTTTTTTTGCTGATATCCGTCCGTCACAATGTGATGATTGAGTGGGCTTCGGAGGACGAAATCCACATGGCCTGGGATTATTCTTCAAGGATTATAAGCTGGTTCACAACAGCAAATCGCCTCTCTCCACGCCACTGGATAACCCAAGGGAACATCAATTGAATGATACAGCTTGGCACCAGTGACGTTGCAGGAGTTGTCGGAATGTTTCATTGTATAAATGTTATCCGCCTTTCGGGACTCCATCTCCGGGTTTGATTTCAGAGTTTCCTTCTCTTAGATGAGTTGCCATCCAAGGTTAGCGAGTCTCATCTAGCCGGAGTGCTGGTGATGTTTTTGCTTGACTGGGCTTTGGCTGGAATTGAACTCCAAACGAACTTGAGATTTGCTCAGTTTAGACCACTCGGCTACGCAGCAGCACCCAATAGTGGATTAGAATTTTAATAATTATAATCTTTTTAAAGGTAATGGAAAATATTGAGGTGCAAAATTGTTGACAGGGGTAAAAAATGTCCAACTGCTGAAGATGGCAAACTTTACCATCTGGCAAATCAACCTACTCACTGGTCAGAGAGAAGCAAGAGAACAAACCAAATATACAGGGCATTTCAGTAATTGATTTTACTGACCAGTACAGTCATGATATGATTGACATTAAAAGTTACAATAGCAAGCAAAGTCCAGTGTATATTACAAACAGAATAAAAACATCCATGACAACAAACTCCACAGTTTAAGGCTGCAACAAGATATTCATTTGTAAATAAGTTAAAATTAGTTGTTTTTTTAATTCTCTGAAAATAGTACATCAACAAAGATTTCCAACAGCACTTTTAAACCAGTCTGGGTTGCAACAACCAGTGGGCATCAGGATTTTTCTAATGCTGGTTTGTTGTGACATAATTATGGGGGTCATGGCAGAATAACAGGCTTTTTTTACACAGATTTTGACATTAATTAGGCAATGTTAACAAATTTTTCTCTTCTGGGGTTTGTTGGGATGGGGAGACAGAGGACGAGAAGTGAGTTACTCATTACAGTAAGATATGACCTGCATTAAAATCAATTTAATCTAATCTAATAATTTATAAGAATTTGCTTGAACTACACTGAAGCAACTTATCATTTTCTAAATACTTGAATGACATGTCACAGTAATTTGTTAATTAGTTTTATGGTGCCATTTAAGAAAGACTAGAGGTGACATTCCATTTCACAAGTCACAATCAACAGGAGTAACTAAGTTTGATGAAATTTGAAACATTCTAAGTTAAACTCTGTTTACTGCTTGGCCTACTAATTAAGGTTGATGAAATTTGAGACATTCTAAGTTAAACTCTGTTTATTGCTTGGCCTACTAATTAAGGTTAATGAAATTTGAGACATTCTAAGTTAAACTCTGTTTATTGCTTGGCCTACTAATTAAGGTTGATGAAATTTGAGACATTCTAAGTTAAACTCTGTTTATTGCTTGGCCTACTAATTAAGGTTGATGAAATTTGAGACATTCTATGTTAAACTCTGTTTACTGCTTGGTCTACTCATTAAGGTTGATGAAATTTGAGACATTCTATGTTAAACTATATATAACTTGGATGTACTTTGGCCATATAATTAAATTGAGTCTTCTCTATAGCAAAAGAAAGTAATTTTTTTTCCACAGAGTTGTTAGCCAAGGATTGATGAGCCACTGATAAAAGCTGTTAAATATATCATGTACACTGTTCTTCTTCTTCTATATATTAAGGGCCACGATCAATTTATTGATCATTCTGGCTCCTATGCATTTAGAGGGGATTTGAAAGTTTCTGTGCCTGGTGTTAAAGAGGATATTTCTCTGGTTGCAAGGGCTACTTTGTGAGGGTGTCATGAAATGAGGTTTGGAAGGCCTGAGGCAATAGATACAAATGTTTCAAGTCAGTGGTCCCAATATAAATAAACAGGTATATAATATACATATACCGGAAAGTTTTGAATTCTATAATCATAATGTATTTGAGATGGTCTTATAATTAATAGGCATTGAGTCATTTTGTTAACAACTAGCTACCTAATGGTATAATGAACAATTCTGAAGATGAGTTAGTTTGTGACTGTCCAGATTTGCATATGCCAAATATAAAAGTAATTAATGACCAAAAAGTAATAGGGTGCAACTAAAAAATAATTTGAAATAAAAAAAGTTTCAGAATGAAGTTAAATGCATCAAAAGAAATACCACAGTGTGTTTGATACAAAATGATAATTTTAAGTCTATTTTAAAGAGACATCACAGTGAGTTTGATACAAAGTTATCATTTTAAATCTATTTTCAAGAATTACCACAGTAGTGTTTGATACAAAAATGATCATTTTAAATCTATGTAAATCTATTTGATCTATTAGTTCACAGGATAATATTACAATAGAAGTTACTTAAAATTGTTTTTGTTTTCAAAAACATCATTGGCCATAGAGGGACGTAACTGACAAAATTAACAGGGGAGCAAATACAACCCAATTAAAACAAGTTTAATAATCTCAAAACAAAATAAAGTAAAATTACACCCTTCTTTTTTATTTTGTTAATGTTGAACATAAATGGACCAAAAAAAACTAATGTGGTTATTTAAAATGCACAAGCAAGCCACAATGCAAACACAGCAAACTTGAAACAAAATATGTACAACTAGACAAGAGTGAGGGTTAATGTTGCGCACCTGAATAGCAAGGAAATAGAGAAATAAAGAGCAAATAGGGTTGTCTAAAATATATGTGGCAGTCTGTAGGGCAAGGCTAGGGCAACCAAAGCAAGAATCAGCTGACTTTGACTTACAGAATGCCTCATATTTCACATCAGTTTTTAATGCCATTTAAGTAACATTTCATTTTTTTAAAAATAATAATAAACTGACATTCTTGCTTCATTAATGGAGATGATTCTAATGTCAAGTATTTAGAACTTGAGCCACTATTTTCTTTTCTAATAATTTTTTTTATTTATGTGTTTGAAATTGTACAAACCTGCTGGGAGGTTCCTCGACGTTCTATTATCTGAAGGGAAGGTATCAAGGTCAGGGTTAAATAAGAATTTTTCAGTGATAACAATCAATCAATATGATTTTCGTCTACTTGTTCTATGATCAACGGGATTTGGGGGGCATTACAGATGCGCTAAAATATTAATAAAACAGTCAACCAAAAAAAATAGTTTACGAAAATGACATCAATGACAATGCATAATTTATCAGGCAATTTTGAGCACCCAAGATAAACAAAGGACATGTTCTGAAGTTAGATGTGATGATTCAAAACAATGTTTAAACCAAGTTCTCTGACATAAATCTTCTCCCAAATAGTTCTAATCCAATCCATATTTTAAAATGCTGTTTTAAACAAATCCAGTTGTCATGTATTCCCTAATTGATTTCAAAAGAATTTCTTCCACTGATTTAGTGGCATACATGCCCATGAAATAAAGAGGAACAGCTTCAGGTTAAAGGACATATTTTGAGACCATGAGGAACATGATGAACGAATGCAATTATAGCTTCATGGAAAAGTTTATGAAGAAGGCTTCATTTAACTGAGGCCATGAGGAACCTGATGAATGAATGCAATTATAGCTTCATGGAAAAGTTCATGAAGAAAGTTTCAATGACCTGTCCATATTTTACTTTTATAGAAAGAACAATGCAAAGACCTCCTCTGATACATCATCAAATGTTCATCATTTCAGTCACACAGAAAGCCTGAAATAGCTTTTTTTCTCAATGGATCAGGTCAAAATTGTAAAAATCATCAAGGGAGATATTCCTTACCTTGACATAAAGGCAACACACCTTAACTTCATTTTTTACAGGCTGCAGTAAGCATTATTTTAACATTTGGTCATCAAATGTAATGTGTCTGGTAATCGTTAGTCATTGACTTTAATATTTTGATGCATTTTAAAATCATCCTTCCTTTTTTTTCAGTGAACCAACCTAAAGTCAAATTTTACTATTTAAGTATGGAATGCACTGTAACAGGTATGTCAGTCTTAAGACACACTGAAAACTTTATAACAGTGGTGTATGTTTGTGTGTGGTGTGTGTAGAGAGGTTCTAAATTTAAATATTTGGGTGTTTCAAGAAGATAATAGTAGAACAAGACATGTGGAAGCTTGAATCAAAAGACAGGGCAATAAGATAGGAACATTTCAGTTAAGAGCTTTCCTCAGAACATCTTTGTGATGTCGAACAGGGTCAACTTTCCCCGATCTCATCCTATTTCAAGGAAGATAAACATAAAGGGACATAATCAATCATCAGACTGATTTCGTTTACCAACACACGAGACAGTTAGAGGGGAAAACAAATCAATTCAGCTTGTGGGCACAAAATCCCCTTATGGAATTAATCAAATACTCTCCTACCAATGATCCTCAATTTCCCTATATTTCTTTTATTTCTTATATTTTGTATATCTACAAAACATTTTTGTCTGTTAACATCTTATTTTTCACAGTAATAATACATACATTCTTTAACTTCCTGTAATCTTGGTTTTGGCAAATCCAACTTCAGGCAATAACAATGGCGAACACTTAAGTTTTTAACTAGTTTCAATTTCTTGTCATATTTTCATTTGTCCTGTCTGCTGAGGAAGGCTCTTGGCCAAAACGTTCTCATCTCACTGTCCTGCCTTTCAATTCAAGCTGCCACACAACTTGTTCCACAATTTCCTTCACACAGCTTCAACGGAGTCCATTATTTATTATTCAAAAAGAAAATACACTGAATTTATTGATAAGGATTTTTTGTATCACTACAAAGCTGACAACAGCGAGTGCGAAAATCAAAAGATGATGACAGCACGAGGGCTATGGGGACCAAAAGTTCACAGCCTTCTTCACTTTGTACATGTGTCGAGTAGGACACTCCTGCCCTAAAGGGGAGGGGGCTCGCTAAATGATCCAATCATCCTATTAATGACTAATGGGATACCAAAACATGAGGAGTATATTTTAAACATGTGAAATCCTATTGCTGATTAAATTCTAAGTATTTGTTTATGTACGACAGAATCATGCAGACATGCTTGAAAAAAATAATTAGTAAACCATATTGCAACTTATATGACTGCGTTGAACTGGACAAGAATGTGGGAAGCCATCAATAAGAGTAAAACTCTATTAGCATTTGGTTCAAACTGATTTTTCTGACACTCCTCATTTTAGCATTAATCTCTTCAATGGCTTTCAACTACTAGGATCTTAAGGAATCTATGATTGAGTTCCATTTGTTATCCAAGACGTCCATCTTTATCCAAGATGTCCATTTGTTATCCAAGTTGTCCATTGATTATCCAAGATGTCCATTTTTATCCAGGATGTAACTATTTCCATTGTTACAAGAAATTTCACATTTAAATATCAGCAACTGCAGCATTCTTTCACTTTTTACTTTTAACCAAAAAAAAAAAAAAGACTTTTCATCTTTATAAAGAAGAACTTATAACTAAATCAAAATAGTGCATAATGGTAATGGTGGATGGGACGGTGTGTTGGATTTGATTTTATATTATATGAAGTAAATATACTATTAAGCTACAGGACATCAGAACACTGACGTATAAATCATCACTTATTGAAAACATTGAACTTTGCCAATTTTGACATTCCAATTTCTATTTTTGTACAACAAATTTTAGTGGTAAATGCAATGAGTGTTTTAGTTTCCTTATTCTGTGACAGGCAGTCAGACCATTAGTGAATATCCATATTCCAGAACAAGCTACAATACCACTTCCTAGCACATGGATCTTGTTTAGGACAAATCTGCCATACTACTGGACAGCATTGGGCAGAACTAAAAACACAAAGTGTTGTCAATGGTTCTAATATTATGGTCCACAGACCACTGATCAAGTGAACATGTGATTCATTATTTACTTAAACATCACTACCAAGAGAGGAATAAAATCACGTAAGACTATTTTTGATTATCTTGTACATCAAAGAAAATTAATCCAAAAATATGTCTTTTTTTTTCTCTTCCATTTAACTTAAAACAAGAGGGTCTCGCCACTAAAGTTTAACTCTTGGCCCAATAGTCACAAAACCTTGCAGGGTTTAATTGTCATAGGACTGAAATAAGTTAAGAACCACTGTAACACCATGAGTTTCTGGAAAGAAGGGGGGGGGGGGGGGGGGGGGGGGAGAAGAGAGAGAGGAGGTAGGGTACCTGTTAAAAGTTAATGACATTTATCCATGATGTACTTACAGGTTCCATCTGGCAGAGCAAATCACAGAGGCACCACCATTTGAGGTGACCGGTGGGGTAAAAGGCATGAAAGCAGGCTCTGAATGTGGCGTGGCACTCGTTGAGGACGTCTTCCCTCATCTGCCTGTACTGTTTCATGCCCTGGTGCTCGTTCAGGGTGGCCCGGAACTTGGCCGTGTGGAGGTCCTCTGCGAGGATGCGCCTCAGCAGATCCCTGGCGTCGCCGACCCTTTCTGCCAGCTGGGTTGACTCCGGGCACGCCTTCTTTTTCATGACTGCTTGGGAGAGTTAGAGGTTTGGAAAAGCTTAAACATAAATCAGTAACTTGTCAATTAACAATTTCTACTTGAACACCAAAGTATCATTTAACAGTAAGGAGTATAACCTGGATCAGCTTTATCTAAACCATTTACCATTTTTAAAACTAAGAGATGTGAACATTTTCTTTACATACAGTAAATTCTTATCTCAACCATTTACCACTGTTAAAACTAAGAGATGTGAACAGTTTCATCACATACAGTACATTCTTATAAGAGATCTGAACAGTTTCATCCCATACAGTAAATTCTGACAAAATGTCCATTAAATAAATTAGTAGCAGCTAACAAGAATAACCTCACTTCAGATATTTAATAATAAAATTATGTTACTCTGGTAACAATGTACTATCAAAAGTTATTTTGTAATCAAGAGCAAATTAATAGGTCTAAAGTGGAAATATAATTTAACTTTGGAACTGTGAAATCTTGGATCCCTAGGAGGAGGGAATTATTGAGTGCTTGAGGGGGTGGGTGGGGGTGGGGGGTTTGAAGTCAAAGAAAATTGTGAAACCTCCATCAGGGTAGACATCAGCCACATAGGTTCTAAGCAGACGTAAGCAGGCTCTGGAGATAAAGACGATCCTCTGTAGATCTGACAGGACTTCATCTTGTCCTCCTTTGAAACCCGACGACGTGGGCACCGTGGCATGGAGGGCAGACCAGCTGTATTCAAGAAGCTTGAGCAGGGCCTCCAGGCTTTGCTGAAATGTAATGGAGTGACATCAGTTTAATGGTCAAGTTAATGGTCAAGTAAATGGTCAAGTAAATGGTCAAGTAAATGATAAAGTAATGGTCAAGTTAATGATAAAGTAATGGTCAAGTTAATGATAAAGTAATGGTCAAGTTAATGATAAATTAAATAGTCAAATTAATAGTCAAGTAAATGGTCAAGTTAATGATTAAGTAAATGGTCAAGATGATGGTCAAGTAAAAAGTATAATTAATGGTCAAGTAAATGGTCAAGTTAATGATCTACTTAATGGTCACATAAATGGTCAAGTTAATGGTCAAGTTAATGATAAGGTAAATGGTTAAGTTAATGATAAAGTTAACGGTCAAGTAAATGGTAAAGTTAATGGTCAAGTTAATGTTCAAGTTAATGGTCAAGTTAATGTTCAAGTTAATGTTCAAGTTAATGGTCAAGTTAATGGTCAAGTAAATGGTCAAGTAAATGGTCAAGTAAATGATCAAGTAAATGGTCAAGTAAATGGTCAAGTTAATGGTCAAGTAAATGGTCAAGTTAATGGTCAAGTAAATGTTCAAGTTAATGGTCAAGGGTGTCCGAGATTTTTTTCATAAAAATCAAGAAACTCTAGCATGAAGCTCTCAAAACAAAACCAAAAAGAAGACGGCTTGCCACTGTCTGTGGCGTTGAGGCAGGTCAAGGGCTAAGATTAACAACTTTTTCTGGCGGGTCATATCAAGTCAAAATGACAGGCAAGTCAAGCTACAACTACAAAAAACCATCAGGCCGAAACTGTTCATGCCATTCAATTACCTGTGTGACGGTGTGTGAGAATTCTGTACTGAGGATGTGTGCGGTGTCCACCTGATCTGCCTTTCTGGCAACTGTTGGGCTGTCTCTTGGTGGCAGTCTACAAATGTAATGATAGAGATTGACAAAGCATTCCCTTATGACGTCAATCAAACTATATAATTATCTTACAAGGTACTTCAATGGTGTTGATCATAAATTTAATACATTTAATGTTGACCCGCTTACCTAACATACCGATGAGATAAACACAACACTAGCCACACTTACTTGTACAGCAGCTGAGGTATCTGGCCGGCATTGACATCTGTTCCATTGTTGGATTTCCTTGAGCTCTTGAACTTGAAAACAACTCTGTGGACGGCATGTGGTCAGTTTGTTACAAGTTTCTTCATTTTAAAATATCATTTTTTAAAAAATCCTTTATACCAACTTGGCTTCTGGTTGTGTGTTTCTAGCTGGGTGGCAAAATCTTCAGACGGCTAATTGACTCACTTCCTGTCAACCTAACAAGCTGAAACTTGGCACATGGACTCTTTGCCGATGACATCACATTCTATCAACTTTTCAAACCCCAAAAATCAGTTTTTTCTGCCTTTGCAAGGGGAAGATGAAGATAATATGATGCCACTGATTCCCAATAACTGCGCTAAATAAGATTCTTTTTTTTTAAAAATACCGTAAATACGTTCGGTGCGTAATATTTTCTTTTGTTTTTCTGCAATGGTGAAATAAATCTGTTGTGTTAAATGGGTGGGTCATTATAATATTAATAAAAATAAAAAATAATAGAAACTGCATGTAGAGGATTTATAGGAAGAACTTTATTTTTAGGGGTTGTTCAATTTCTTTACTATTAAATTACATCATTTCTACCAACTGGCAATCAAAGTCTTAACGTAAGAAACTCAGTTATTTACTAAGAATGTTCAGGAGACAAAGGGTCGATTGACTTTGTTAAAATTATAGAGACAATTAATGAAAGCTATCTTTTGATAGACAGATAATGCCCGAGTGACGTACGAGTCGTCTTTGTGAAAGACAATGCCTGAGTGATGTACAAGTAATCTGTGTGACATAAGGCTTGAGTGACGTACGAGTCGTTCATGTGAAAGACAATGCCCGAGTGACTTACGAGTCGTCTGTGTGTACAGTAGACAGCCCGTTAGCCCCACAGTCTGAGCTGGGTCCAGATATCCTGGCACAGGCCACGTACCAGTAGTTGGCCTGAATGGGAACCGGCTCATCAAACAGCATGGCGTACTTCTCCCTAGAACACCAGATGCACATTTTTAATGATTAAATATCAAATCACTTTCCTTTATAAAATAAAATAAATAAAGCCCTGGATTTGACTCTGTAAGACAAGTCATGGATTGCACATCAACAAGTTGGTGTCAATGTTCCCTTACCATTAAACAAGTTTTATTTTTATAATAAGAATAACTTTACCTGGCCCCACACACAAACTGCGTCTCCTCTGTTTCAACCAGCAGTTCACCATCTCCTTCATTCTCTCCCCCTTCTAAGCCCAGCTCATACAGCTGAAACACAGATCACAATTCATTGTGTCAGAACAAATGGATTCAAGAGAAATCAGTTTTCTCAGTGTTGGCTAGCGAGTATTATTTTTAAAAAGAATAATGAGAAGAATGCAAATATCAAAGTGTATAGGTCCATAAATCTGATTGACACACAGCTTGCTAGTCTGTTATAACACAACACACCTAGCTGATCTGCTATAACACACCTTGGTAGCCTGCTAAAACACAACTTGGTAGTCTGCTTTAACACACCTGGCTAGTCTGCTATAACACACCTTGGAAGTATGCTATAATAACCTGTGCTGGTCTGCTATAACACACCTTGGTAGTCTGCTATAACACACTTTGGTAGTCTGCTTTAACACACCTTGGTAGTCTGCTATAACAGACCTGGCTAGTCTGCTATAACACGTTTTTGTAGTCTGCTATAACACACCTGGGTTAATCTGCTATAACACACCTGGCTAGTCTGCTATAACACACCTTGGTAGCCTACTATAACAGACCTTCGTATTCTGCTATAAAACACCTGGCTAGTCTGCTATAACAACACACCTGGCTAGTCTGCTATAAAAACACACCTGGCTAGTTTGCTATAACACACCTTGGTTAATCTGCTATAACACACCTGGGTAGCCTACTATAACAGACCTTCGTATTCTGCTATAACACCTGGCTATTCTGCTATAACACACCTGGCTAGTCTGCTATAACACACCTTGGTAGCCTACTATAACACACCTTGGTATTCTGTTATAACACACCTGGCTGTCTGCTATAACACACCTTAGTAGTCTGCTGTAACACCTCTTGCTGGTCTGCTATAAAACACCTGGCTAGTCTGCTATAACACACCTGGCTAGTCTGCTGTAACACACCTGGCTAGTCTGCTGTAACACACCTTGATAGTCTGCTATAGCACCTGATAAAATGTTTCAAGTTGCCAGGATGTTTTTAATACATCTTCCCTACCTTAATCCTCCCCAGGTAGCCTCCTCTCCCACCAAAAAGTCCAAACCCTCCAAGCAGCACATCTGTGTCACACATGAAACGAATGGCTTCAACAGAGTGACCAGAGTAGCCCCAGCCTCCACCATGGCCTGTGAACACAACATACAGCAAGTATTAAATAATTCAGATGAATCTGGATTGTATTGACTTAAATTAGTTTAAGGATTGAAATTTCGAAACTTCTTTTATATTTTTGTTACATTGAATGAGATTCTGTGAGGATAATTGGTATGTGCTGATAACATCAATGGTGAAGCACACAAATACTTTTCCTACTTTCAAATCTGTTGACAACTGTGTAGTCTTCCTTGCTGTAGACCTTGTTGATGGCGGCTTTCTCTCTGGATTCTTCTGCCACATGGAGCTTCAGCTGGTTGGCAACGGTCAGTGTGTCCAGACACCCTGTGAAAGTAACGGGTTTGGGGAGGAAATGTTTCTCTAGCATTAAGTTGAGATAAAGATGGTGGGCATTGAGTTTGGACTTGCTTTGTTTCAGTAGGGTTAATTTAAGTTTCACACTTTTATTTTGTCCTATTCAGAGCAATCTTAGGTGATAGAAATAACCAGCCAAACAATGGGTCCAACAACGTGTGAACTTCCCATCTAATAGAGTTACGTGACAAAACATGCATTCAAGTAAGCACTTTCTAAGAATCCCAATTCCTGCTGGCTTCTGGGAATTTTATTTTGAACGCCTATTGAAAACAGCATTACAGCCATACATATGTAACTAGAGAATTATTATTTGTGATGAGAGTGAGAACAATCATTACTCTATTAAGTCAAGATGGCGTTTAACAATTAAGGAAACTCTGTATATTTTAACTCACTTGGAACAAACTTTTTAAAAAGAAATGTAAATTATTATCTTTAGAATGTCTCATTATTTTATGCCAGAAAAGCAACAGGTTGCAGAAATTATTCCACATCAGGAGCAACTCTCTAAATCTGCACTACTTTTATCACTCAGCACATTCTTTACTATAGAGAAAAATGTCATGCCAATGTCCCCTACCCAGCATGTGAAGTGCACAGTGGGATCGAGTGGCCTGACATCCGATCCTTGTAGGCACAGCAAGTTCAGGGCTGAAGATGTCGCAGTAACCTGGATCAATCTTCCTCAAATCCTGGGCCTCACTGATCATCACATTGTAGCAGCGAATCTCTTGTGTGCGAGGATTGTAGCTGAAACAGAGAAATCAATTTGATTTGTTCATTCACTGTGTTTTTGGTTGACTTTCCAACAAGGTACAATTCATTTTTAAACAATAGACCTGGGAATAACATAATTTTTTTCTGGTCTAGTAATCCAGATTACATTTTTAGGATTTTCACAAATGTAACAGGTCCAGAAACTTCCGAAGTGGATGAAACTCACTGCTTCCCAAATTTGTAACAATTGGAAAATACATTGTTGATCACGTTGTGTTCCTGTCACCTAGCAACTGTTTTAAAGCATTAAATTAATTGAATTAGAAAACAACATCAAGAATGGTTGCTTGTCTCATTGGCTTTTGTCTGATACATTGGAATTACTTAGTTTTATCTAAATAGGCATGAGTAATAATTGCATGACATTAGAATGGAAGCAGTGCTTACCCCCCACAGCACATCATAGACAGGGTGCAAGCATACAGCCTGGTTACTGAGATTCTATGTAACTTACCCCCACAGCACATAGACAGGGTGCAAGCATACAGCTTGGTTACTGAGATTCTATGTAACTTACCCCCACAGCACATCATAGACAGGATCAAGGCATACAGCCTGGTTACTGAGATTCTATGTAACTTACCCCCACAGCACATCATAGACAGGATCAAGGCATACAGCCTGGTTACTGAGATTCTATGTAACTTACCCCCACAGCACATAGACAGGGTGCAAGCATACATCTTGGTTACTGAGATTCTATGTAACTTACCCCCACAGCACATAGACAGGGTGCAAGCATACAGCCTGGTTACTGAGATTCTATGTAACTTACCCCCACAGCACATCATCGACAGGGTGCAAGCATACAGCCTGGTTACTGCGATTCTATGTAACTTACCCCCACAGCACATCATAACAGCACATCGACAGGGTGCAAGCATACTTCTTGGTTACTGAGATTCTATGTAACTTACCCCCACAGCACATAGACAGGGTGCAAGCATACAGCCTGGTTACTGAGATTCTATGTAACTTACCCCCACAGCACATCATAGACAGGGTGCAAGCATACAGCCTGGTTACTGAGATTCTATGTAACTTACCCCCACAGCCCATCATAGACAGGGTGCAAGCATACAGCTTGGTTACTGAGATTCTATGTAACTTACCCCCACAGCCCATCATAGACAGGGTGCAAGCATACAGCCTGGTTCCTGAGATTCTATGTAACTTACCCCCACAGCACATCATGGACAGGGTCCAAGCATACAGCCTGGTTACTGAGATTCTATGTAACTTACCCCCACAGCACATCATAGACAGGGTCCATGCATACAGCCTGGTTACTGAGATTCTATGTAACTTACCCCCACAGTACATCATAGACAGGGTCCAAGCATACAGCCTGGTTACTGAGATTCTATGTAACTTACCCCCACAGCACATCATAGACAGGGTCAAGGCATACAGCCTGGTTACTGAGATTCTCCTGTTCCTCTCCAACAAAGCTGTTATAATGGAAGAAACAGAATCTTCAAATAAATACAAGCATTAGAAGCATTGCTCAGAGGCATGTATCTAACCCATGTGAGAGATTTGACGTGGCATCTGATTTACCCCTGTTATATTGCAAAACTTCCACACACAATCAAAGAAAACATCCCATAAGAAAATATCCATCAGATTCCAGTCAAGTCTCACGGAGCTTTTTCTTTTAAAATCTTGGTCTAAAAATATTATTATTGTTATTATTATCATTTTGTTGTTGTTGTTGTATGCATTAAACAGTAGTTCCCAAACCACAGGTTTACGATCCCAACTTGAGTTGTAAAACACTTTTGTTGGCTCTTATTTTGTTTCTTCCTACTTGTGCTTGAGTTGTCAAAACATTGGGGGGTCATTAATTTTGTATGACACAAACTAAATAGTTTAAAACACTGAGCCAGCAACTCAGCATGACATGACTACAACTAAGCATGACATGACTACAATTAAGCATGACATGACTACAATTAAGCATGACATGACTACAACTCAGCATGACATGACTACAACTCAGCATGACATGACTACAACTCAGCATGACATGACTACAACTCAGCATGACATGGCTACAACTCAGCATGACATGACTACAATTAAGCATTAAATGACTACAATTAAGCATGACATGACTACAATTAAGCATGACATGACTACAACTAATCATAACATGACTACAATTAAGCATGACATGACTACAATTAAGCATGACATGACTACAACTAAGCATGACATGACTACAACTCAGCTTGACATGACTACAATTAAGCATGACATGACTACAACTCAGCATGACATGACTACAATTAAGCATGACATGACTACAATTAAGCATGACATGACTACAATTAAGCATGACATGACTACAATTAAGCATGACATCACTACAATTAAGCATGACATGACTACAACTAAGCATGACATGACTACAACTAAGCATGACATGACTACAACTAAGCATGACATGACAACAACTAAGCATGACATGACTACAGTTAAGCATGACATGACTACAAGTTGTTATTTTAAAGCTTCATGCAGTCATTTGTTATCTTTCTATTTTAAAAACCTTTTTAAAAATCTAATTAAAAAAATTTGGTCAAGATGGTTCCGAGAAAGATTATGTAAAAGATTATGTAAAAGATTATGTATCTGATTGCATTTTTCACAAGGCAGCAGTTATTGAGATTCTATTTGGTATGTCCACACATTATAAAGGCCTGACTAGACTTCACATTCCTGATCCTGCCAGTGCTGCTTCGTTAGTTGGTCACACATTGGCGATAGGAGTGATGGCACCAATGTCATTATGACCAAAACAAAATTACCATAAACACTACGTAGCACTTAACCTAGTAGACTCCACAGATGTTCTAAAAATTCTATTATTTCATTAAAATTTAAAGCTACCTTTTGCAGTTGCCGTCAGTTTTACTGATCATAAGGCACTTGATCAGGCCGGCATTGTCTTCACCTCTAGGAATTAGCCCTGTGAATGTATGGCCATGTCATTGGTGAAAAATAATAGTGACGATAGATAAACTAAAAATTAAAATAGTACGAGACACTGGTAAAAAAAATTTACTAAAACTGTAATAACATCATACAAAATATAAGCTAAGACAACATGGCTATGCATATATATTAATATATATATTATAAAATTGCTTAACATAAACTTCAAGGGGATATAAAAATTAAGAGATCTTTGGACTTGGGTTTAGATAAATATTTCCTAAGTATTATGAACAGAGGTGTGTCTTTGTTGAACAATTCAAATATCAATATTAGCTTCAGAATATTAAATGGTCTAAAGTACTTGATAAATGTAATTTCAGTAATAAATGTACTCTTATTTATTATGCTATTTATCTCTTTCCGTGCCAGGGGGTTTTCTGCGTTTGTGCCAGACCTTTGTGCCAAACGGGTTTTCGGCCAATAGAAACATTTTAGGATGCTTTTATCAATTAATGAATATTGGGGGTACCTTTTTTAGTAAAATAGCTGTAGTTCATATCAAATTAAAGGAAATTGAACAGAGAATAATAATATATAAAAGATAAAACAATAAGCCAGTAATAGTTTAAATTTTGTTGGTAATATTCTGTATAGAAATTTTCTTTTTTTTTTTTAAATGCGCATAAAATCTGAACTTATCAGACTACTTTATGATCTGTGTAGCTGGTATCCTATTCTGTCACCACTATTACTTTCACTATCACCATTCTATTTCCATATGGCATTTACCGACCCATCAGAAAGCTGAAAAATCATCACTCGAATCAGATGCAGTTTCAACACAAAAAAAGGTCGCAGTCATTAGAAGAACACATGTAAACAAACACTACTTCTAACAGAAAGGAAGTAGGAAGAGTTATAGTTATTTGAGAACATAAAAAGTTGGTTATATAGCCGTGGGCAACGAAATAAACTACATAAATTAAGTCGACGATATATCTGCTTGGAACAGACGGGACAAGTAAAAAAATATTGTCGATTGTCACGGAGAGTGTTAAAGGAATTATAATAGTTTAATTTAAATAACACATTGCCTATGTAAAATTTTTATTATCACATTATATAATGAAAAGTGTTTTGTAAACAAAATAGTGCCAATTGCATACACGACTTACCAGTACAAGTCTTGCTATAGTGCTAACTGCATACAAGACTTACCAATACAAGTCTTGCTATAGTGCTAATTCCATACAAGACTTACCAATACAAGTCTTGCTGGCAAAGATGTTTGACCTGCTGAGTGTGTGTGCATTGATCAGTGACTCATCAATTCTCATCATTGTCTGGTCACCGCTTGCTCCGACCCAGGTGGCCCTTCTTCCAAACTTAGCACCTGAATGGGCAAATTCATTCCAAATTTGAAATGTGAACAATTATCATTTTTTAAAATTACCTCCGTTGTTCCAATTGAATATTTGTTCACTTTCTTTTCAACATTGTGAAATTCTCTTTGTTTTCTTCTTTCACTCAAATCTGACCAATACCCTTTTTTTTTGCACTTTGTAGGTTTTATTAATATTCATAAATTAAATATATAGCTATTTATATATACACCTATTTAATTAATTTAAATATATAGCTATTTATATATACACCTATTTAATTAATTTAAATATATAGCTATTTATATATACACCTATTTAATTAATTTAAATATATAGCTATTTATATATACACCTATTTAATTAATTTAAATATATAGCTATTTATATATGCACCTATTTAATTAATTTAAATATATAGCTATTTATATATACACCTATTTAATTAATTTAAATATATAGCTATTTATATATACACCTATTTAATTAATTTAAATATATATCTATTTATATATACACCTATTTAATTAATTTAAATATATAGCTATTTATATGTATACACCTATTTAATTAATTTAAATATATAGCTATTTATATATGCACCTATTTAATTAATTTAAATATATAGCTATTTATATATGCACCTATTTAATTAATTTAAATATATAGCTATTTATATATGCACCTATTTAATTAATTTAAATATATAGCTATTTATATATACACCTATTTAGTTAATTTAAATATATAGCTATTTATATATACACCTATTTAATTAATTTAGATATCTATTTATATATACACCTATTTAATTAATTTAGATATATAGCTATTTATATTTACACCTATTTAGTTAATTTAAATATATAGCTATTCATATATACACCTATTTGATTAATTTAGATATCTATTCATATACAAACCTATTTTAATTAATTTAAATATACATCTATTTGTATATACACCTATTTTAATTAATTAGCTATTCACTTATTGTTTGCAGTGTTCTTGAAATCCTGTGCTAAAAATTTGCTGCTCTAGAAATAACTTGGTAAAACCAGGTAAATAATCTTTGAACAACAAATGTGTTTAAAACTGAGAGTTACTTGGAAGCCAGACACAGTTAATTACAATGACAATGAACTTGACGGATATAGCAGACAGATCAGGACCACACACAAAACTCATCCCTCACCAACGCCTGGGACTGGGCCAGGTACACTAAACCATGGTGTGTTCTTGCTTTTCACAGGGGACTCATCAAGACCATTTCTGCCCAGTGCTCCTTTCTGAAAGTGATAAGAAAAAAGACACAATTGTAACATTCTGATGACAAAATGTAGTGACACATTATATAAAAAAAATTTTTTAGACATTGGTTAAATTTAGATGACACAAGTCAGATTTTTATTCAGAGCACAGGAAGGATTTTGCAATAACAATCAATTTTAACTTTTGTAATTTTATTTTTATTTTAAATTTAATTTAATGAACATCAAATATCAGACCTGCCAACCTGCCAAGAAAAAAAATCTGTAGGTGTGTGCACGCAGGGGTGAAGTGAAGCCGCTGGCCCATAGGGGGTGGAAAACCATGGAGTGGGGGGGGGGGGGGGTTGGGTGGTTTAAGAACAATAAGCTAAAGCCCAAGCCTTTTTTTAGAAAATAAATAAA
>CAXITT010000009.1:1948518-1998919 GCA_964033795.1 Lymnaea stagnalis
GGGGGTGGGGGGGGGGGGGGGGGGGGGGGGGGGGGGGGGGGGGGGGGAAAAGGGGGGGGGGGGGGGGGGGGGGGGTGTTGGTTGGTTTAAGATCTATAAGCTAATGCACAAGCCTTTTTTTAGTAAATAAATAAATATAAAGTTATCTCCATTGTCTTTGAAAAGTCCACATAATACAAGAAAACCATTACTGTAAATGTTTATATACAGATATATACAGTACAGAACAAAAGATACATTTATTTACATATGTGCACAGGCTGCTAAGACTCTTAGTAAGAGTTCAGTTTTTCAGCATTTCCCTAGTGGCTTTTTTGCACTTGTCCAACAGCTCTTTGGACAACTGAAGGTTACCATTGCACTTGATTTTAGTTACAAGCAAGTTAGAAAAAGTATCAACTTTCATGCTTGCCCCTGTTTCATTGTAATTTTTCTTCACAATCTTCTAACATGTCTGGAAACATTTCTTTGACTCTGGCATGAAAACTATCCGAGTTGGCTGGAGAAATATTTCCTTCAATAAGAAAGGTGGTAAATAAAACGATCTGCTAACTGAATCGTCTGATTCCTTAGCAAAGAAATTAGACATAGATTACTTTTAGCTGCAGTTGTATGTTGTTGGTTTTTTTTTGGGGGGGGGGGGGGTTAAAATATGTTTTTTATTTTTTTTTTTCCCTTCATTTTCATTGTTTTAACCATTTAATTAAGAAAAGATTTTTTTTTAAAAAAATTTTTGTTTTTTTTTGGGGGGGGGGGGGTTAAAATATGTTTATTAATATCATTTTACCCATCACTTTCAATGATTTAACCATTTAATTAAGAAAAGATTTTTTTTTAAAAAAAGTCTGAATTATTTTTTAGCCTTGTAAAAGGATGAATCACGATCTCATAAATTGATGAGTGAAGAATGATTTGAAGATCCGGGTTCGCTTAAATAAAAACAAGGCAGTGTCTACATGTCAGGCGACAAATAGTGCAGGAGATATTCATCCGGCGGGCGTACCACGCTTTATAAAAAAACATTGTCACTTTTTAACTAATTGTTCATTGTAAATACCAGCAATGGTTCTTGTATTTCTTTTGTATAATTGTACAATTTCTTTTTCGTGTAAATGTCCAGACTATCTTGCATTTGTTGAAATGAAGTACCATAAACTCTGATCGACAATTAGCGGTCACATGACAAGGATGACGGACAAATTATCTCGAGAATTTATTCACTTATTCGTCCAATTGCCGGACACTTCGTAAAAACAAATGCAACACTTCCTGTCACACCCCATTTTTTTAAAAATTTTTGGGCCGCTTTTGGATTTTTATGAACGGGTGAAAAATTGTAAAGTTTGAAAAATTGGAATTTTAAGGGGTTTGTTGGAAGGTCGGAATGAGAGGTAAAAAATCTGTATAATTCCAAGAAAATCAGAAAGGTTGGCAGGACTGAAGTATATATAAATACTCCCTGGTACATTCATTGTTATTTAAACCAAACAAGTGCTAACTTGACCTACCTGATGATCTCCACAGGTGTAGATTTGTCCGGTGTTGAGAAGGAACACTGAGTGATGGCTGCCTGCAGCCACCATCATAGCCGGTAATGGCAGGGGAACTTTCGTGGGTCGACCCCTTTAGAAAAATACAACAAAAATAAAATGCTGACAATTCTGTGTGCATCTGTCAAGCTCATCAAAAATTGCACCTTCTTTTAATGTATTTTCAGGCAGTGAAAATGAGGTTTGCAAACAGTAACACAATATTACAACTTTAAAAAATCTCATTTATCTTTACTTAATGTACAGCCATTTAAGAAATAATATTTTAAATGATCTCTTTGCCTTGCTGTTTTTTTCATTTTATGAGATATTTTTACAATAGTTCCATGAAGGTGGCAATTTATAAATTAATTAATTTTTTTAAAGCAATTATCATCTAATTTTCTAATTGTAATTCTCTGACCAGTCACCTTATTTCTCTGACAAGTCACCTTATTTCTCTGACAAGTCACCTTATTTCTCTGACAACACACCTTTTTTTTCCGATAACCCACCTTATTTCTGCAACAACTCACCTTACCTTATTTCTCCAACAGCTCACCTTATTTCTCTAACTCACCTTATTCCTCCGACAACTCACCTTATTTTTGTATCTCCCAATCCAAGCTGTCCATTGTTGTTGCTTCCAAAGGCGTAGACTTCACCACTTTGAAGTAGAACAACTGAAAATTGTACAAGTTTTGAAACACTTTGGTTCACACTCAATAGTTTTATACTAAAAAATAATACATGGTGGGATCTCCAGGTTCATAGCACGTTAGTATTTAAAGGTATCGTTCGGTTTGCCATTGATCAGAGCAGTTTTATCAATAGCATATGCATGCAATCATGTGATAAAGTTATTATTTCTACAAGTACATCCAAGACCAGAGAGTGTGGACTAATTCTCTACTCACGTGTATGATGGAGACCAACAGCCACCTGCGTGGCAGGGCTTCCTGAACCATCTATCACAGTCTCTGCTGGTGGCAGGCTAACCAGTTTGGTGATTTCAGCTTCTGCCTCATTGCCTTCTTCTGAAAAAATGGACACAACATCCTCTGTTGTTAAAAAATGATATTGCTTTAAGAAATTAAGTTGTTGAGAGTTTCAAACCAAAAGTTATGTGTTTTCTTCAACTTTGTTTCATTTTTGAGACTGGCCAAATTTCTTAATAAAAATGTAGGAGGTATTTTAAGACTGAATGACCAAAACTTCTCCAATGAAATGATGTTAACTATACTTAGTTAATGGGTTTGGTGACAATGTCTATTATTCTAAAAAAATGTCCACCATTTACAAAAACAATTTTTTAGAGATCAAATAAATTTATAATATTTTCCAGCAAGTATGGGGAGTTTCTTCCATTGTTCATATTATTGTCATGTAATAACTTTAAGTAGGAATGTTGTAAGCTTGTAAGCACACCTCTGTTTTTCTTCTCTCTTGCCAGCTTATGAACTCTTCTGATCTGCATTTGTTTTACTTGCAACTTATCATTCTTTTTTTCCACTGCATCGAGGCGCCGTTCTGCTTCAATAAAACATTGGCGAAAAAGACAAAGCTGATTATATTACATTTTATATTGGGGCTGCTGCCGAGACAGTTCCAAGATAACTATAATATACACATGCATATATTCAACTATATAATCAAAAGTCTAAACCGCATATTCTCAAAGTTCAATAATTACCCCCCACAAACAAAATAAAAAACAACTCACGAATGACGTCCAGAAGGCCACGGGCATCCAGCTCATTGATTCCGAGTTTCTCTTCGGCACACACCCGACAAGCACCACATTCAGAACACCCTGAGTCACCCGCACCACAACCGCACGGCCTGTTGGGAAATTGATCACGACTTAGTAACCGATAAATTTGTAATTTAGATAATAATACCAGCCTTTTTGTAGCTGTACAAAATGAGCAGGGTTTGAAGCTTGCACGACACTGTACAAGATCCATTACTTGTGGCTTGTGGGTTAAGGCTCATATTCTACGTCATTTTAATTTTACTCAGCCACTATAAACATGTGAAATCAGTTTTAATCTTCAATTTTCATTATATGATTTCATGTGAAGTTAAGAAAACACTTTGTAAGTATCAGTTTCAGAAATTTGATAATTCTATCCTATGAGTTTATCACGGCAAACAATGTGGTGTCTTACATATAATGAATTGTTATAAACAAAATACATGATACACTTTACACTTTTGTTTCCGGGAAGACCTGTTTCCAGGAAGACCTTCTCTTCAGTTAAAAGCTGATTACTATGGAAAAGTTCCCATTGGTTTATGTACAGATTTTAGAAAGATGTGTTGTTTTTTTAAATCACTCACATGCCAGGGTTTCTGTCTTTACGCCCACTGTTGACACAACTCACGCCATAGCCTGTACATTCTCTGCATATTGAACAGATCATGCAGACCTCCTGAACCCACCTGTGTTTACCTGCAAATATAACAGTTTATACAATAATATCTAAAAGAATACCTTTTCAAGCTTTGAAAAATAATGTTTATGATTGTATTTGTTTGAATTGTCAAATTTAGTCAGCATACTTTCATTATCTTTGTCTATTTATAAATATGCTTGAGGTGTACAAGCACAATGTAAAAATCAACAAAATTGACTAATCCTTTGGTCAATATATGAATCTATCCTATTTAACATTCATCCAAATATCAATCTCAGCTTTTAACGTACCTGGTGGACAGAGGTTCTCATCTACTTCAGTTTCTTCTTCATCCTCTGCCATGGTGATGTTGTGACTCACTGCAACAAAACAACAAATGTGTACCACACATTTATAAACCTAAATAATTGAAAGCCTAACACAAAGAATTAAACTGAGTTTATCACGATATCTTGAATCAAACAACATCATTTTAAGCCTAAAAAGAATGTGGCTTTCTAATATCTAAATTAAAAAAAGGTAATTTCAATGAGGAAAATATGATTGACCCGTCCCGTGAAGTTTTGTCAAGAGGTCAAAATGCTCATATCTGCTATAAAAATAATGAAACCAGTTACCAGTGAGCACCAAGCTTGGTCAGCAAGTATTTCACACACTAAAGTACCAAGGTTTAATTAGCAGGTATTTCACCACACAAAAGTAGCAAGGTTTAATTAGCAGGTATTTCACCACACAAAAGTTTAAACTCATAGCCCCTGTGCTCTTCTTCTTCTTCTATATCTTAAGGGCCCACGATCAATTTATTGATCATTTTGGCTCCTATGCATGTAGATGGGATTTGCAATGTTTCTGTTCCTGGTGTTGATGAGGAAATTTCACAGATTTCCAGTGCCACTTTGTGAGGGAATCATGCACTCTTGATTATATACAACAAACAAATGGACAACAACTTGTTCAAGAATCAGACTGTTGAACAAGAAATAGTGCTTTGCACATGGGCAGTTGGTTAAGAGAATGAGTTTTTAAACTTTTGTTTGTCATCGAGATTTACAAAACCATATGACATCTTTCTGACTTATGACATCTTTCTGACTTATGACATCTTTCTGACTTATGACATCTTTCTGACTTATGACATCTTTCTGACTTATGACATCTTTCTGACTTATGACATCTTTCTGACTTATGACATCTTTCTGACTTATGACATCTTTCTGACTTATGACATCTTTCTGACTTATGACATCTTTCTGACTTATGACATCTTTCTGACTTATGACATCTTTCTGACTTATGACGGTCAGATGAAACAAATTTAAAAAAAAATTAAATCTCCATTTGTACAATTTTAAAATATGCTCTGCTTAAATATCACAAGGACTAAAATAGCAACAACAAAAAGAAAAACACTAGAAAGGTATGCTGGAAAAAGATTATGCTTCTCAACATTTCCATCTTTCAATTGATAACTGTGTATACGCTGTCTTGCTGATGAAAACTTAACAGACCATGGAGAAAGAAACAGACAAGAACTCACTAGTCCACGGAGACAGTAACAGACAACTCACTATCAATTTGAGCATCATCATCATCTATTGCAATGTCTCCCTGACTTTTTCTTTTGTTGGCACCAAACATGCGGGAGATCCATTCTCAAAGGGTGAACAAAATGGGAAATGTTACAGATGAGTGGGAACATGTTAAAGATAAGTGGGAACATGTTACAGATCAGTGGGAACATGTTAAAGATAAGTGGGAACATGTTACAAATCAGTGGGAACTTGTCACACATCAGTGGGAATATGTTACAGATCAGTGGGAACTTGTTACAGATCAGTGGGAACATGTTACAGATCAGTGGGAACTTGTCACACATCAGTGGGAATATGTTACAGATCAGTGAGAACATGTTACAGATCAGTGGAACATGTTACAGATTAGAGGGAACTTGTCACACTTCAGTGGGAACTTGTCACACTTTAGTGGGAACTTGTCACACATCAGTGGGAACTTGTCACACATCAGTGGGAACTTGTCACACATCAGTGGGAACATGTTACAGATCAGTGGGAACTTGTCACACATCAGTGGGAATATGTTACAGATCAGTGGGAACATGTTACAGATCAGTGGGAACATGTTACAGATCAGTGGGAACATGTTACAGATCAGTGGGAACTTGTCACACATCAGTGGGAATATGTTTCAGATCAGTGGAAACATGTTACACATAAATGGGAACATGTTACATATCAGTGGGAACTTGTCACACATCAGTGGGAATATGTTACAGATCAGTTGGAATATGTTACAGATCAGTGGGAACATGTTACAGATCAGTGGGAATATGTTACAGATCAGTGGGAACATGTTACAGATCAGTGGGAACTTGTCACACATCAGTGGGAATATGTTTCAGATCAGTGGAAACATGTTACACATAAGTGGGAACATGTTACAGATCAGTGGGAACATGTTACAGATCAGTGAAACATGTTACAGATCAGTGGGAACTTATCACACATCAGTGGGAACATGTTTCAGATCAGTGGGAACATGTTACAGATCAATATAAAATGAGTAAAACAAAGTAGGTTTAAACCTGAAAAAAAAGGAACGCAACAAAATAACGAACGTGTCAGCAGGAAGCCTTCGTCAGCGAATAAAACAACAGTAAAAACAGTAATAAAATAAAAATTAAAAATAGCACTTAGCTTAGAAGTAGTAATTCTGGGGAGCAAATGAATTGTGACAGAAAGTAAGAGAGTGGGTAATTAAATAGGGAAGAGGGAAAGAAAAGAGGAGAAGTCCACTGCGACAGGTGCTAGCCACGATCGCACTTATTGAAAATTCCGTCCAGCCCTGGTGGTCGCTACTATTGAAGTGTTTGGAGACGGGACACTGTTTATCTTGTGTAATGTTACGGAGGTGTTGGTACACCTGTCAGAGAGTCGGCGTCCAGTCTCCCTTATGTACGTCATCTGGGACCGGGTGCAGAAAATGGCGTAGACAACTTGCAGCTTGTACAAAGAAAACCGTCGCGTATCTGAAAACTGCTATTAGGGAAACGTATGTGTTGAGTCTGGACGACAAAAGAGCAAGTGTTGCAAGGGCTGCGTCCACATGGCTTGGTCCCAAAGTGGGAGGGGGCAGCCTTGATACGACTGCGCACAGATTTTTTCTCTCAGATTTTTATCCCGTCTGAAATCAATGAGAGGTGGGGAAGAGAAAATTTCTCGTATGCCTGTGTCTTCGAGTAATATAGAGAGGTTTTTAAGAAAAAAACGTTTAGCTATAAGATTGTGAGGGTGATAAATGATAATAAGTTTGGTCCTGTCAACATTGTCACTCAGACGTGGTCTGAAGGCATCAGCACGGGTAATATTCTTAATCCTTTGGAGGGCTGATGAAAGTACTGTGTCCGGGTAAGACCTACACCGGAAAAAGTCTATCATCTCAAGTGCTTTATCCCAAAAGTCCTCATCCGACCGACAAAGTCGGCGAAGACGAAGTAATTGAGAAAAAGGAATAGAGTCTTTACAGGATTTAGGGTGGGATGAAGAGTAGAGTAGATAGCTGTGGATGTCAGTGGGCTTAAAGATGGCAGAGGTGAGTTTGCTGTCTTTGTGAAGAGTGACTGTCATGTCCAAAAAGTTGACTGAGGTCTCAGAGACAAGATATGTGAATTTAATGGAGTATACTGTTTTTACTGTTGTTTTGTTCGCTGACAAAGGCTTCCTGCCGACACATTAGTTGTTTTGTTGCGTTCCTTTTTTCAGGTTTAACCCTACTTTCTTTTACTCATTTTATATTGAGCCAACCTGATTGCAGTCTCTGCCCTCAATACCATGTTACAGATCAGTGGAAATATGTTACAGATTATTTTTAATATTTTACAGATCAGTAGGAACTTGTTACAGATCATGCCAAGAGGGTCAGTGATGACCAAAATAGAATTACTCAGGTACTTGGGTGAAAAATAGAAATAATCTACAGAAGTTACAAGTAAAATCTTTATGTTACACTGATAGGGTTGACTAAAGTGAGCACAGGCAAGTCGTCAACTGCTAAGGAAATCATGGATGAGATTTTAAACTGAACTCTAATTTAATGACATTAAAGGGGCAAAGTAAAACAGAAAATCGTGGAAGAAAAAACAAAGAAAAAAAAGCAACAGCTTAAGAGCAAGTCAAACTGTGTACTTTTAGGAAGCTGCTGTTATAAAGATATTGGCAAGTCAAACTGTGTACTTTTAGGAAGCTGCTGTTATAAAGATATTGGCAAGTCAAACTGTGTACTTTTAGGAAGCTGCTGTTATAAAGATATTGGCAAGTCAAACTGTGTACTTTTAGGAAGCTGCTGTTATAAAGATATTGACTTGAAATAAAACCACTCACTGTCTCTCTGCGAGGCTCCGTGAGAACTGAAGTCTCTGCCGCACTGACCCTTGTTGTTGATGCCAAATGTGTACACTTGACCCTTCACCGTCAGGACAACGGCATGGGCCTTGCCGAGACAAACATTCAAGGCTTGGACATCGCGAAGATCTGTCACCAAACCTTGAGGGCAAAACAAGTTTAATTATACAAATAATAAACATGAAAACTGGGTGCAATTTAAAGCTGTTTCATGAATTTACTCTGGCAAAACGTTTTCATCACAACAGCCTTGAGAAGCAATATTTAGTATTGACCCTGATAGTGGTTCTTTTAATTACATGCTATTCTTGGAGTGCATTAGCTTCATTACCTAATTTCAGTTAACAATTGGTGCTGTTGTTCAACCTACCAGTGCTGTTGTTCAGCCTACCAGTGCTGTTGTTCAACCTACCAGTGCTTTTGTTCAACCTACCAGTGCTGTTGCTCAACCTACCAGTGCTGATGTTCAAACTACCAGTGCTGATGTGCTACTTCTAAACCTACCAGTTGTGTGGCCGCAATGATTGAGGCAGTGGTTAAACCTACCAGTCCTGTGGTCACAATGATTTGCACTGTTCTAAAACCTACCGTTGTGTGTTGACCATGATTAAAGCTGCTGTTAAACCTACCAGTCGTGTGGTCACAATGATTGGTGTCCTTCCCAAACATGTAGATCTCTCCATCCCTGGTCACCACGGCACTGGTGCCACTATTGCAGGATGCTGACAACACAAATTTGGACTCCAGTCTACTCATTTTTCTTGGCTTGGTGGGTTTGGGTTGGCGCCTAACTTTGCCTTCAAATGTAAACAAAAATACTCAGAATTACTTGTCTTACTTTCATGTATAATTAGCAAATTTCAGGCTGGGAAACAAAAACAATAGTATTTAAGTATATCCTTAATTTATACCATTTTGAAAATGAAGATTCTGGGGGATGCTGACGACTAAGCACATATGTGACTTATTCAGACACAGTAAAGCAGTAGTTCTCAAACTCACTAATGCCACAACCCTTTAATAAGTAGGCTACCTCAGGTGGTTGTGACCCCCAAACATTACATTATTTTGGTTGCTGGTTCATAAATGTGTTTTCCTATGGTCTTAGACCCCATGTAAGGGTCGTTTGACCCCCAAAGGGGGCACGACGCACAGGTTGAGAACCGCTGCAGTACAGATTGAGATAATAAACAATCCTAGGTTGTAAGGATGAAACACAGCATTTTTATCATTGAGTCTTCCCTGGAAAATCAGTTGCCCTCTTCCACCATATCGGTCCCAGGAGAGATGAAATTCTCATATCAAAAATATGTATAACTTTATACTTAAGATGTTAAACAATAATTTGGATTTGTTTCAGACCTGTTTACCCCCAAACTCTTAAAATTGTACAATATCCTCACAAAATCGTTCAATACATTATCTTAATAGTACAAAAATCAACACAGTATATATAACCTATGCACCTCAAAATAGTACATTGAACGCCAAAATCGTAAGACTCAGATCTGCTGTTTATTAATGTCATGTGTATTTTTGCAAATTTTTATGTGAAGCATGGTGAGCCCAGCCCCAGGCTATATAAGACCACTGTATTTTTTTATTATTTCAGAACATAAGTTTTGAAACTGATCAGCCATTGCTGATTTTGAAAAAACAATTGATCAATTTTTGGGGAAAAAATCATTTTCAACAGAGAATTATTTTTTAAAAATTAAAATTTGGAATTCTTTACAATTATGATGAATAAATATTAAAATGATTTAAAATATAAACATATGGTATATTTTATAAAATATGCAGTGCATAATTATTAGGAAAACGTGGTATCAAAATGAACGTTGCTTTGACAGTTGTAAAAAAAAAAAAAGATAAATCAAAAACCAATAACCAGTTCCCAAAAACTGATAGTAGATTTGCCAAAAATTCTGATACTGATGACCCTAATTTAGACAACAAATCAAATCAGATGTGTGTGTGTACGGAACTGACCTCCACTTGCATCTCCATCCTCTCCCCTCCTGGCTGTGCCAACGAAATACACAGTGCCGTCTTCTGCAACCATCAGAGCATGCAGGCCGTCATGACCCAGGGCAATGTGGATTATTTTTGGTGACTTTGTGATGGTCAACTCTGACCACTTGCCATGTGCCTGATTGGACTGCTTGATGCCCAAAGAGGCAGCTTTCCCTTGATACAAGACCTGTGCGATGCATTATTTGTGTTAGTAAACAACAGAGCTATAAAGGAGAACAAGCATCTTTACTAAAGTACAGTACAGCAAGTTTGAAACGAATCCCAACACCTTTCAGCCGTCAGACTGATGTTACGGGGACTCCCATGGGAATGCATGTTTTAACATGTGTTGGAAAGTATGTTCAATTTAGCTATTAATTCTCTTAGGTAGATGGACAACAATGGTAATTCATTTATTTATAGTTTTGTTTAATTTGAATTTTTCTTGAAGTATCTGAATAATTTATTTTTACATTGTCTCTCATCATTTTAGACGAAGTTCCAATACTTGACCTCTTGGTAACATCAGACTGGTGTTATAGGACTACCATGGGAACACATGTTAAGACTTGTATCAACCAGTTCATCATGACATTGGTAGTTCCAATACTTGACCTCTTGGTAACATCAGACTGGTGTTATAGGACTACCATGGGAACACATGTTAAGACGTGTATCAACCAGTTCATCTTGACATTGGTAGTTCCAATACTTGACCTCTTGGTAACATCAGACTGGTGTTATAGGACTACCATGGGAACACATGTTAAGACTTGTATCAACCAGTTCATCATGACATTGGTAGTTCCAATACTTGACCTCTTGGTAACATCAGACTGGTGTTATAGGATTACCATGGGAACACATGTTAAGACTTGTATCAGATGGTGCAATGATGACATTGGTAGTTCCAATGCTAGATTGTTGGCTGAATGAATTATAACAAGATCAGAAATCATATTCTAACATCAAGAACTTTTCTCCAGATTTTATCAGAGTAAAAACACATTACCTTTCCAGATACAGTTCTGAGTAGAGAGAAATCTTTCCCAGAAACAATGGCCAAGGCATCTTCATCAATACCAGTGGCTGTTGAAGGTTTCAGGGTAAACATAATCAGATATAGACACAGATTTATTCAATATGTTAGTGAATAATTCATTTCAAATATTTTAAAGGTGAGAGTACTCAGAAACTGAACCGATTTGTATCCTCAAGAAACTATAAGTAGAAGAACAGGTATTGCTTTTAATGTGATCCTATTCGGTTTAACCAACTCCTGCATAATGGGTGAAATTAGACACTTTAAAACTATTGCAAAAAATATAAGGGTTAACATTAAGCAAATTGCTTCTTACTTAGCTTTTCTTACTTAGCTTTTCTTACTTAGCTTTTCTTACTTAGCTTTTCTTACTTAGCTTTTCTTATTTAGCTTTTCTTACTTAGCTTTTCTTACTTAGCTTTTCTTACTTAGCTTTTCTTACTTAGCTTTTCTTACTTAGCTTTTCTTACTTAGCTTTTCTTACTTAGCTTTTCTTACTTAGCTTTTCTTACTTATCTTTTCGTACTTCAAGTTTAGACATCACTTATGAATCAATACTTTAATAACAAAATACATATGGCAAAGAATGTATTGGAAGAAGAGTTCCTTACTTAGCTTAACCTCAAGCGTTACATCACTTATGAATCAATACTTGAATAACAAAATACATATGGCAAAGAATGTATTGGAAGAAGAGTTCCTTACTTAACTTAACCTCAAGCGTTACATCACTTATGAATCAATACTTGAATAACAAAATACATATGGCAAAGAATGTATTGGAAGAAGAGTTCCTTACTTAGCTTAACCTCAAGCGTTACATCACTTATGAATCAATACTTTAATAACAAAATACATATGGCAAAGAATGTATTGGAAGAAGAGTTCCTTACTTAGCTTAACCTCAAGCGTTACATCACTTATGAATCAATACTTGAATAACAAAATACATATGGCAAAGAATGTATTGGAAGAAGAGTTCCTTACTTAGCTTAACCTCAAGCGTTACATCACTTATGAATCAATACTTTAATAACAAAATACATATGGCAAAGAATGCATTGGAAGAAGAGTTCCTTACTTACCAACTGTCCTCTTCTCATAGGTGAAGTCATACGACGTCGACCCCATGACATCCATACATTTCCTGGTCAGTTTCAGCGGCACCTCATTGACTTGTGACATGGGCGGGGTGCTCACAGGACTGAAGGTACGAATCACAAAGCTGTCTTCCTGATAAACACAACACATATTCTGTACACATTAGCTCATGAATATATGTACAACATTTGCGAACTACAACTGTTCATATATTTAGTTAACTGAAACATTGTTAACCTTGCAGATTGTTCTCATGTTAACATTGTTTAATTGATAGAACAGCAGCTTGAGTTTCAGCTGTGGCTAAATGAGCGTGTCAACAAGTGTCATTGGACAGGCATGTTACTGTATGGGCGTGTTATTGGATGAGCGTGTTATTGCACAGGTGTGTTATTGGAATAAAATATAATTAAAGGACTCCATTCAAGCCTAGTAAAGGAAATAGCAAAACGAGGTTTGTGGAAGCTTGAATAAGAGATCGGGACAAAAAGGTTAGGACGTTTTGACATAGAGCCTTCCTCAGCAAGCAGGACAACAAAGATATCACAAAGAACAGAGCACACTAAACCACTCAAGAAATATCCATTGTTGTTGCCGGAAGTGGGAACAAAGGAAGCGAGAGAATATAAATATTGATACTGTGGAAAAATGAGGTCCACAATAATAATGGACCAGAATATCCAGGGTTTACCGTGCTCTGTTCTTTGTGATATCTTCATTTGTCCTGTGTGCTGAAGAAGGCTCTATGCTGAAACATCCTAATCTTTTTTTCCTGTTCTCTAATTCAAGCTTCCACATACCTCATTTTGCTATTTCATGTGTTATTGGACAGGCGTGTTATTGGATGGGGATGTTATTGGACGGGGGTGTTTTTTGATGGGGTGTTATTGGATGGGGACGTTATTCAACAGTTGTGTTTTCTTATGGGCATGTTATTGGACAAGTGTGTTATAAAAAGGGCATGTTTTTGGACAAGTGTGTTATTGGACAAGTGTCTTATTGGGCAGGGGAGTTATTGGACAGGTGTTTTATCAAATGGGCATGTTATTGGACAGGATAGTAATTGGATGGGCATCTTATTGCACAGGTATGTTATTGGACAGGCGTGTTATTGGACGTGCATGTTATTGGATGGAGGTGTTATTGAACAGGAGAGTTACTGGGCAGGCCTGATGTTAGCTACCTCTTTGGCTGGTGCTATGTATCCAATGCTTTCCCCATCACTGAAAAGGAGACTGTGGTTGGAACTGTTGCCTGGAATAATCAAGAATGGACCTGGCATTAAAGGTTTTATCGTAAACTGCTCCTTAGATATGTCAGACCTTAATATTTGAAACACTTCACACCATTTATTCTTTGGAAATATATTCATGTGCTGATTCTTCTCAGTCTGTCTTTTTTTTCTACCCACCCATTTCAAATCTTATTCTGATGCAATAAAATGAACATCAAATATGTTTACAAAAGTTTGAAAAGTGTTTCAATTTATTTGAAAGTTTTATACTTTTTTTAAAAAAATAGTTCATGTGATAAATAAGTGAATGTTTTCAGGAAATTATTTATTGTAAAGGATATTTTAAAACTAATGATGCCGAGTGCACATTCGGACTAAGTCATCATCATCATCATCATTACCATCCATTCCAAATGTGTTCTCTGGCGCCAGTGTGTTTCTGTTGATGACACACAAGCTGGGAGTTGCTCCTCTGTCCCACTTACACAACAGCTTGCCCTGGAAACAAATGGGGAGATATTTTCATGTTTCAGTCCAACAGTCGCTGAATTCTTCACTGATTCTATCAAGATGACAGTAACCTATGACATCTAAAACAAAACTCAACTGAACAGGGATCTCACACATGTTCATACTTTCAAATTGGTTAATCATTAAAGGAACTCACTGCTGCAAATGCCAAAAATGTGTTTTTGTGAACAGGGAAATCTCTCTTTTGACTTTCCAGTTTTCCCTGTGAATAAATGACAAAGATAATTATTTTTTAAGTTCAAGTATCATTAAATAGTTTCTGAGGTGTCATTTTCTAATTAAGACACAAAATAACGCATTTCGGATTATGGACTTCAATACTCATTTACTGTGTGTTTTATAGAGTTCTCTTTAACCCACGAACTGTGGCATGCATCATTCTGTTGTGTGGGAGCTTTTCAGCGCGTTTTGAGTGCCTTTTGAAATAGCATTAAGTGACATAGAAATATTGATACAAGACCCCCAATAAGTGTATATTTTTAGAAAGTTAAATGGATGGGAATAAAGTTGGCTATATTGCCCACCCCGTAAAAAAAAAAAAAAATTTCAGTGTCCTTGACCTTGGGGGGAAAAAAATCAACAAAATGTCTTGCTTTCAAGTGCTCATAACATCATTAATTTTTCAGATTGCATTAAAATACTAATATAAATGTGGTAGCCAATTCATTTATCTTTCAGAAAATGTATAGTTTGCAAAGGTTTTGATTACAATTAAGCCTATGAAAACAATTTTAGTAATTGTAGGTCATTTATTACAGAAAAGAATAAGAAACTGGGACCACAGCTAAAACCAAGTACAAAATACAAAATCTCAGGCAAAATAGTTATTAATGGCTAGAAAACATTTAAAAAGGAACTGTGGAATGGATTTGGGTTGTTTAACTATACAATTTTTTAGTTCTGATCTATAATCTGTAGTTCAGGTGACTAAAATTCAGTCAGTCCTTGCCCAACCTCCAGGCCTGGCTCTATGTCTAACAGTTGGCCTACTTCAGTATCACTAGGACTAGTATCAGATTCACTAGAAGGAGAATCTGAACTGAAATCGTCATTGGGGAATGTTGAAATCATCATCATTATCACTTAAATCCTCTCCTAAAAAGCTTTTAAAAATATTTCTATTAGTTCTCATACTGAAGCCCAGCCATAGCTTCATCCATTTTAGCTTTAAAAAAAACAGCAATATAAAATTCCGATTACAAAGTACTTATTGTTAAGTTATCAACAAACAGCTTGACCCGGAAGGTGATTTAATTATTAATAAAAAGGAAGTGGCTATAATTCCAGTTAAATATTAAATTGGAAGTTGCTATATGACAGTGTTTTTTATCGGCCAATTTTTTTTGGCCGCCACAGTACATTACGAAAATATCGACCCATTGTTTCAGCCAACCACAATTAGTGGATTAAGGTTCTTGCGCATAAATATTGAATCAACTTTCAGAAGAAAACTTGCTCATATATTATGCTATGCTTAACCAGGTAAGTGTGAATCTAACTGAATAAAAAATGAACACAAGTGCAAGTCAACAATTTATCTAAACACATACATACTTCTCATATTCCATGAGTTATCATGGTTGATCTAAATCAATGCAGCTTTAAAATGTACCTTTATGGTCCCACCATATCCAGAGCCAACTTTATAAAGACCATATTTGTTGAGAATGTAAAGGTATCTACCATCACTTGCTATAGCGGAGTTTTCAACCAGGCATTCTCCCACTGAAGAAAAAAAAAACATTAATAAAAGTTGTGTAATTCAGGATGCAATTCAATTTTGACATCTGCCCAAAAGAAAACTAAGGGTGAAGACTAAAGACTTAATGGATTCACTGACAAACCTTTAGCATTGACCAGTTTGAATAGCTGTGCCTGGCATTTTGATTTCACACCGTGGTTAAACCAATCTGGCAGCTGGGCTTTCCCCAAGAGTACAGCTTGAACACTTTTTTGTAATGATGCTAATATGCCAGGAACCTATACAACAAATGTTTAGATTGAACATAGAAACAATTCAACAATTATTGAAAACTTATGTAAAGAATTTTATTTTCTTGAAATTCATTAGTTGAATAAAAAATATTTGAAAAAATTAAATGAAGAATATTGCAAATTATTTCAGAACTAAAATAACATAGGTTCATGATAAGAATAAGTCCATTTAAAAAAATGGAGAAAAAAACCTGTATGTCTTGCAGCTCCAGGCCTGATCTGGACATCAACATAACTGTAATAGCCCTGAGAAGCTTCTCTGTGTCCCCAAGGGCTATGGTCAGACTAATGAGGGCAGAACATGCCAAGGAGCTCATGGACAGGCCTCCCTTGGCTGTGTCCCCATCACCAGTGTTGATAGCTAGGTCCATCAGGAGTGAGAACAAGTTCTCTAGAGACAAAAGAAAAGCAAAAATTCAAAGAATCTGACAAATAACTGGGTTTTTAAGTGCTTAAAATCAAAATGTTAATCAAAACTTGTGGTTAGCTCATCTAGAAACATGAATATTCTTTATTTAAAAATTGAATTGTGCATTTCAAGTCAAGTCTGGAGAAAAAATATTAACAGAAAAAATGTGTACCTAAAATGTAAATAAATAAACCATGCAATAAAATACAGCGATATTTCTAAAACTCCAAGACTAATTACATTTCCGATTAATTTTTAATATTGCTTTGCTATTTTTGACAATAGTATGAGTAGAAATTAAACTATCATCTTCTTCTTAATTTATAATGAATTGATTCCTCATATCTGATGAACCTTAAGAAGGAAATTAACAATAAATAGCTGCCATTCACAACCAAGTTCTCAAACAAATAAAAAAAAGCTTAAAAAGATATCATATTCGTTGTGCAAATGGCCAAGAAAGCTCACCACTTCCAGCTATCAATTGAGAACATTGCTTTGAACAGTATTGATCTGTGTTTAAAAACAATTTATGTGATAAATGCATAAAGCTTTGTCCAGGAGCAAGTTGGTTGCCACAGGCCATAAGTTAATGAGGCCTTGTTAGCTGTTGGGAGATTAACTATTATGTTTCTGTGACAGTGTCTTTGACTAGACTTCGTGGATCACAAAAATAATTTCAGTTCTTACCAACAATATCTGGTGGTTCTCTCTTCATGCCTTCTGGTTGTTGACCTTGGAGCAGATCCAACAATGCGCGCAGAGCCTTGATGCAAAGCTCTGGATAGCTGGCTCGAGATTCTCGAACAAGCTCAAACACACCACTGAGACCCAATCCAACAATCTGGAGTAATTAAAACAACCAAATAATAAATGGTACAATCAAAAGGAATATCTCAGGCAAAGGTCAAAAATAATAAAAAATAAGACATAAAAAATTGTGTTATTTGCAATCAAACCAAACTTATTCCAAACTCAAAAACATAAGGGGTTAAAATGATGGATCCAAATAAGAATGTCAATTACTTTTGGTATTTTAATCTGCTGTTCTTTGCCTTTTTCTTCTGCATCTTCATCGCTGTCACTGTCAGAATCTGTGGTTGTGTTGGCCAGGTGGTATAGCCGAGTAGACTCTCGTATAGCTTGTGCCAGGACAGCCTGACGGACTGTGGCATATACAGTGAACATAGATGCATTCCCATGTGTTGTGATGATAGAAGATTGAGTTTCAATAATTTCTGGACTTTTCTCACGCTAGAAAGAAAACATTTGTTAAATCTTATTAGATTGTAAAATATATCTACATATATTATCAATTTATAATTTCCATCCCAGGTAAATATTTTAACATCAATTACACTTAAAGTAAATTGCTTGTTTTATTTACTATCAAATCTCTTGAACGTTTCAACTAAAATAACAAACACAAGTCACCATCTCTATCACACACACTCCATTTGAATAATTACCTGCACCTTCTGTTTCTTGTCTTTTGTCTTTGATTTTTTCTTTTTGGTTTTTTTCTTTTCCAGCTTTTTTCTGTATTGTAGAAGAAAAAAAAAAAGACCAAGGACATAAGCACTTTGAACAAATGCATTTAAAAATTATAGAAATGCAAGAATCAAAAAAACAATAAAAAACAAAAAATGAATAATTTCCTGCACCTTCTGTTTCTTGTCTTTTGTCTTTGATTTTTTCTTTTTGGTTTTTTTCTTTTCCAGCTTTTTTCTGTATTGTAGAAGAAAAAAAAAAAAGACCAAGGTCATAAGCACTTTGAACACATGCATTTAAAAATTCTGGAAATGCAAGGATCAAAAGAACAGTAAAGATCTAAAAACTGGAGAGGGATATAATAAAGATTCAATAGAGTTCAAGAAGATAGCCAGAAACCAGAAGGCTTGGAAAAATTAGTTTATGACATATGTCTACTTTACATTTAAAGAATCCTCTTTATAATTTTAACATGGTTTAATACATAACTTATATATTTTAAATTATATTATACATTTGTATATTTCAAAATTATTATGTGCCCAACAGGTTATTTATTATTTTGCTTTTAGAAATAAAAAGAAATTTTAAGCTTATAAATATATAAGTTTAAAAATTAAGCTAATAGTATAGCCTTATAAGTTAGAATTTTAGGCTAAATTAATGTAGTATTTCTGTTAAAATAAGACAATAAATAGGCCCTGAGGCACAAACATTTTTTTTAATTAAGTGACATTTGTAAAAACTATAAATTGTTTTAGTAAAGGCCTATCTTGCAGGCCTATGCCTACCATATTTTCCGGTGTATAAGACGACTGGGCGTATAAGACGACCCCCGACTTTTGAAAAGATTTTCATGGGTTAAAAAGTCATCTTATACGCCGGAAAATATGGTATATTATAATTATATCGTTAAAAATACACATTACAACACATCGACTATCAGTACCAATAGTGTAAGAACTAATTTAGTAATTTGTGCAATAATTGAAAAGGGTAGGCCTCTTTCAATCATTTGACAAAATTGAAAAAAAAAAGTGTGCTTTAGTTTATGAATCATTCAAATTCAATTTTACTGATTAGTTAGAGTGAGTGATAATGAAAGTAGTTGGGCTACTCCACTATATAATAATATATATAAAATAATAAAGTATCATAATTCATACTGATTATGAATAACTAATTAGAATGGAATATAAAATGAGAGTTTAGTTAAAGTGATCATTTTTGCACTGTATAACAAATCAAACACTCACACAAAGACATGGATGACCCTGAATGTACAGGACCACGGTAGCAGACAGAGTGGTCCTGTGACTGCAGACCATCATTTTTTATTATTTTAAATTTGTTTAAAATTGCAGACGCAATAAAATGCTTGCTACTACTTTGCAGTGGCATTAGCATTCGTTTTATTATATCAAAACATCATTAAATGTTCTCAACTATTTATGCATATGATAATCATGAAATGGTGTTGCATGAGACAATTACTCACTTCACAGCTTCAGCATCTTTGAACTCAAAAAGATCATGGAATTTCCGCGACAAGTTGTCTCCTTTCAAAAATAGGTCGACCTGACTGCGGAAACATTGCACAGCTTCCATTTTCTAAACCAAGTTGTGAATATTTAACACTTTGATTTGTATTGTCATCTGATTGAAATCTTGACTGAAATCATGTTATTTCCGTCTTTTTTGCTATTTGGAAATGAGTTTCTAATGCAATCAGGAGAGGAATTAGCAAGTGTCAGCCATTTTATTTCTCGTTCTGAGAATAATAAACAGGAAGTCAAGGGCCGCCACTCGTAAAAAATGTTGCACTTTCATTCCATTGACGTTTCAACCTTATCACGATACACAGTAAACAAAGTGTTGTTTTCATATCATAAAATACCATGGTGCTATTTATTCTAATTAAAAGAAAAAGTTTGTGGGGCGGTAGCTGGAAATTACGGCATGGCTACCAGTGAACAAGATACAGATTATGGGATACTTTTTCAATTAAAATTTTACTCCTAATGATGCCTAATCATTGTCATTGGCCGCTCTCTTTTGGCTTTAGTATAGCCTAGGAACCCGAGGGTTTGTGCTGTCTGAGGCCGGCCGATAATTTTTCTACCCCTTTCAAAAGAAAACTCTCCCAAGGGAGACCGCTCACTCCACACCCCTTTTCCTACGCCACTCCGCCTACTAAATAAGTTCTTTAAACTATTTATTATTTAAACAGGACATTTATATGCGTTGCGTTTTAATCTAAAATTACTTTCTTTCTAAAAATTAAATTAAAATATAGAAATAGTTTGAAATTTTTTATTGGCAAATAGTCTAGGCTTCACTTGTACAGATGTACAGGATATTGAATGTAGTCATATATTTATGTTATCCCCCTTACATTAAAAAGGGGGATATATTATTACCAAAATGCATAAACCTATATATGAATAGTATAATCGAAAATTGTGTATATCATATAACTATAACAAACTATTAACTTTTTTTTAGAAAATATAGCCAACAGTTTCGGATGTGGAAAGATTTTTCCAAAACGTAATTGCAATGTCCAGCCGATAATGATGACCCAAACGTCGTATTGGTTGTTAGCTACAGATTTATTTCCCCTACTCTGTCACTGCTCTCAAAGCCGCTTACAACACACGGCCTAAATCGAAACAACCCGAGCTTAGCATTTTCTGTTCTTTGTTGGAATAAAGACATTAACCAGTATGGCATGTCGTTACCTTGGAGACACCACATGACAACAACACTGGGCCTGCCGTAATCACTATAACTATTCCCCATTACAGAACAGAAGCAGTAGCCCCCGCCCCCTCCAGTGACTTTCCCGTTTATTTCCACCCCACGGGATTCATTCACACCTCAAGATACCATAAAGGGTTTAAGGCTGGCATGCTACATTGTTGTGATTGAGTAGAGGTGATTACCTAGAGTTACCGCATTCTTTGCTTCGGCGGCTGCTGTTACTGTTACTGCGCGCTTGGGAATGGCCAATCCAAAAGACTCCACCATCGTGACGATTCCTACTCTACAGCAGCAGCGTGGGAAGAGGGGGTGAGGAGGGGGCGGTCCGCTCGGGGCGGCACTTCTTTTTTTTTTTTATCACGAGGGGCGGCCTTTTTGGCCAAATGGATACTTTTTTTTTCGTGGAAGTTGACGGGAAAAATGTTGGCCCTCCCCGGATGGCTCCAACCCTAGCTACGCCACTGCCCTACAGCCTGCTTGATTTTATTTAATGTCTTCAAACAGCTTTAAGTTTTTAAATTTTTTTTTTTTTCCACTGATGGAAAATATTTTTATAAAATATATAATTTAAAGTCAAAGTAAAATGTGTAACTAAAGGCCTGCCACATGTGTCGTCATCTTCTATGGCGTTACAGTTACAACCCATTGAGGGAGGGGTGGGGGGTGCATGCCTGCGCCACAAATCCTTCCTTTTAGATTTTAGGCAAATCCATGGTCTTTCGTCTCCATACGCGGAACCCCAGCTGATGTAAATTCGCCTCTACGTCATTGATCCATCTCAGTCTCGGTCTAACGACCAGCCGTCCGCTCTTGATTTCTGTCTTTAAACGACTTTTGCTGCTCTATTATCTGGCCTCCCCTGGAAGTGTCCAGCACAGCCTGTCTATTTTTTTTAAATTGTCCACGACTCTAGTTAGATCTTCGTACAACTGGTATATCTCTCGATCCGTTCAATATGTGATCCACATTTGTATATGTGACAACTTGTCTTAAGGCCAACCAATATCAATAAGCCTTTGAAAAAAACATATTTTCCTTTGCTCCTCCCAATAATGTAAATGAGCTGATGATATCGAAACCTGGCTAAGCTGTTCTTTTGTGGCAAGGAGCTATCAATAAATGGCGTATCTATGAGGATGGGGTCCACGAAGTTGAAACGTTGTGTCTACTGGGGTGTCTCAATTTGATTAAAAATTTGGGACAATGGGTTGAGGGTAAAAAAAAAATAAAGTCCAAATAGCGTGACGTCATTTATGATATATGATGTCCACGAAAATCGTTGATTCAGTTATCGGTGCTTTTTATTAATTATCCCCGAAAAGGAATTGCAATTGTATTTTTAATTAATTTCTATGTCACGGTGTACTTTAACAGTGTCCACCTCAGATTTTCGTTGACCTTGGTCATCCCGTTGCCGCCAACGCTCCATATACCTGAGTTCTAATCGCTTCTTTCGTAGCCAGCGGTCAAGCCTGACCTTGCAAGCCACCATTAGCGGAGTGCTTTTCGGCGTCCACCGTCGGCGGCTTTGTTATTAGCGAGTGGCCTCCCTTGTCACCAAGGGAGGTGATCCATTCAAGCACCGGCCCTCCAGAGCCCCACCAATTCTAAACAATAAATTGAAGAGTTCTGTAACACGGTTGTCCGGTGATATTTATCTTCAGGGTTTAAGCCGCACCCCCCCCCCCATTAGATCCAAACCTCATCCAGACGAATTCCCTAGATATAAATCAGAGAGGCAGACGCGTAGAGTGCCTGGCATGAACAGGCCTATACAGCTTGAAATGGGGCTCGAATTATATTATATACGCCGGGGGGGGGGGGGGGGGATATATTTAAAAAAAAAAAAAGAGGAGGTGGTGGGGTATAATACCTAAATTCTCACACTGCTATCTGATACACAGGAAAATGCAACGTAATTATTTTGAAACATTAAAAAACTATTTGTATCAAGTTTGATTTAATGTGTAACATTTAAACGTACACATTTTAAACTTTATTCGCCCCTATCTCTCACAAAATGCAAAACATATTTTTAGAACCTAATGACACAGAGCTTAAGTCGCTTATATTTTTAAATCACAAAAGAAAAACAATTATGTAAATACCGGACATCCTCTACAAATCTAAAGCCCGGTGTGCCACCCCCACCCCCACACACATGCTTTCTTCTTTTAAAAAAAATTCTACAAAAGTATCATGTGAAGTATATTTTAAAAAATTTGCGCCAGAATATTATATAAAGCAGGGAATAAACTAATCGATAAGCTGTTCAGCCATCTTTAAAAAAGCATTACATACAAAATCGGAAATTCATTACCAATCTACAAAAAGTTTGTTTCAATTCTAGGAATCCGGGCACGAGACGTCATTACTGCCTCTAAATTCACATCAACCATTCGAGATCAGTGTCTCAAAAGTTTATTCTTTTTTAATGCTCTATTTTAACAGTATTGCAGGTAGTGAATTTCATTCTACGGTAGAAGTCGATAGAGCTACCGCATTCTTTGCTTCGGCGGCTGCTGTTACTGTTACTGCGCGCTCTGTAATGGCTAATCCTAAAGACTCCACCATCATGACGATTCCTACTCTATGTATGATATCATTATATAAGTGTGCATATGTAAACACCACCTCTTAGCTGGCTTACTGGATTGTTATTATTTATTGAAATACAATGAAATTTTGATATTTAAAAAAAATAAGTTAATTTTACATGCAATACTTACTTGTGTTTAAAAAATACATTTTGGGATGAACCAAATTTGCCAAAACTGTTGCCCACACATGGAGACTGTGTTGTCCGCACATGGAGACTGTGTTGTCCACACATGGAGACTGTGTTGTCGCACAGAGGCGTAACGAGGGTGTTTGGAGCCCGGGGACAAGATTCACGCCCGGGGGCAAGATCCATTTTAAAGCGCCCCCCATTTCTTTTTTCAACTCTCAAACATATCAAAGCACATTTTGGCGCCCCTAACTAGCTTGCGCCCGGGGACATCCCCCCCCCCTCGCTACGCCTCTGTGTCAGCACATGGAGAATGATTTGCGCGATTTTTCATCTTTTTTTTTTGTACCACCATTTAAAAAAAGCCCCATTACTTCCATTACATGTCGTGTATTTCTGGCTCAATACTTTGTCAATACAATACGTTTTAGTTTTTATTAATTTCCACGATGAACATCGTTCACATGGCTATAAAAATAATAAAATTGCAATGAATGTTATTCTGTTGAACCTGCAGAGTCCAGCTTTACTCAGTTCCATTATCTTTTACACGGAAACACCTACTAATATAATACATCATCAAAGATAATATAGGAAAAGAAATAGAACAAGGTGTATGCCGTGGACAAGGTTGAATACAAGTGAGAATGCATCAGTTTTACTGCGTATTTTTCAGAAACACAAAGCAACATTCTAACTTAAGTTTAAGCTGGAGTGAGTGTTTCTCTTACGTTCCATTTTCTAAATTTCATTACAGATGATCTATATTTAATCCACCCTAATACAGAGTGGTCGAGTCCTGTACGCTAAGCGGGAGACCGCACCTATGTTCCCTCTCCCTCACCCCATTTCCTTCCAAAATAGATATGCATTATTTTATGACTAGCAAATAATAATAATAATAATAATAATTTTAAAAAATCGATGGATCGTAATGCCGTTTTCACACGTTCCCTATGACGATGATGGGCTGGATCCATGGAAACACATTCCGGGTTTTCAACAGTTGCCACAAAATTGTGATCTACTGACGTTACTAAAACGGTATTTTTTATTGTGATATAATATTTTACATCTACGTCATGTACTTTGGGGGGGGGGGGGGGGAGAGAGGAAGGAGAGAGAGAGAGAGAGAGAGAGAGAGAGAGAGAGAGAGAGAGCACTAAAGCAGACTGTTGAAAAACGAAAGGGTTGGGGAAATAGGAAATAAAAAGGTAAAATGCCGGACCAATCAGCAGCGTCCATTGCAAGTCTTGCATAAGCCAGCGTCTCTCTATTTTAGATGCCAGAGACAATTAACATACATTTTTAAAAATACGTTGTTTTTAAAAATAAACTTTTTTTTTGTGTGGAATATTGTAGCGTAGTTTGCCTAAGATTCACACGACACGACCAATCGATAAAATGCATTTGTATTTAGGAGAGGAGCTGGACGGATGTGAGCGGGGGTTGGGTGGGGGGGGGGTTATCTGATGAGAGTAGGTGGTCGGAGAGAGAGGAAGGTATATGTTGATGGTCTTCAATGAGGAAGATTGTGATAGTGGAAATCAATATGCTGATTGGTGGAAGGGAGTTCGTTAATACAATACAGATATGAGATGGTAAATGAAATAATGACGACGACAAAGGCATGCCAACCGACTGTCGCTGTGCACAATGACTCTAGTGTGCACAAATAATGTTCCTAGTGTGCACATCCTGTCTGTGTGAACCATTGCTCTGCAGTATGCACATACTAAAATAAAAACGAGCAGTAACAGTCATATTTGGGTCGGTAAAAATGTCAAACTGCGTCTGATAGTTAAGTTGGTACGTCACAGTATATCTTGCAGATTTCGGGAAGTTTGTAATTAACTTTGATTGTTGTCAGTTCTGTAGTTTGGTCTCTAGACGACTGACGTGGTCCGCTAGATGTTTCTTATTCAACTAACATAGCCAGGATGGAGGCAAGTTTTACTAAACAAATAACGAATTGAATGCAAACGATTCTGAATGGACATTACATTTTTTTAAAAGAAAAAATAATAATTTTTTTTACGCTGGACTTCTACTTTTTGAAAATTACAATAACTAAGATGATTTAGTCTCTTTATTATTTTTGATCTGGATACTCTATTTGCCTTTTTTTTTTTTTTTTTTTTCCGAGCCGAACTTTTTTTTTTATTTTTTTTAAATTTTTTTTTAAAGGAAAGTTCCATGCCAAAAGACATAGACAATGTCAGATTTGTAGAATTTTTTTTTTTTTTTTTTTTTGTTTTTGATTTTTTTTTTTTTTTTTTTTTTTTTTTTTTTACCGAGCCGAACATTTTTGTTTAATTATTTTAAATTATATTTTAAAGGAAAGTTCCATGCCAAAAGACATAGACAATGTCAGATTTGTAGAAAGTTTTCTTTATATTTTCTTTGATGTGTGCGTTTAAAAACTATTCGACGGATTAACAGGCACCTGATACAGCTGTTCCCACACCCCTTTACATTCATTCACAATTAAGAAAGGGAGGAGCCAATTTAATATAGGTCATTTGGTGACAGGGTCTATATTTAGCTTCCTTGGATTATAATCTATTTGTTTTAACTGAATCTTCTTGAAGTACACAAAATATTTAACAATAATTTACAATTTTTACATAGATTTGTTAAAATGTAGATGCATGTATATATTTTAAGCCCAACAGATCAATTCATAATTTAAATGTTGGTAAAATGTAAAAACTAGTGCGACCCAGTTCAGCGCAAGGATACCAAAATATAACCAATGCGCTTACCGCGGGTTGACGAGACACAAAGTGCCCTCTCAACCATTGCGAGCGAGGCGGCTAAATCGCTTACGGAATCAAATGGCCGTAGGAGAGCCTGGTGGTCGGATTCTTATGTGAAAGTGCACATTTTCATATCGGATATTTATGTTACTTTTCTCTGGATTTATAAATGATATTTGTAAGTATTGTTTCAGCACAGTTGATTTAAAATACATTGCATTTATATTTTCAGAGGGCATGGGGCTTTCCGTGTGTTTAAATAAAGAAATGAACCCTGTTCTATAAACGCTTTGTTTGTTCTTGGGACCGCTACACACGCGACGAGTCGGTATCGGTGTCCTCGATCGGACGGTGTGTTTGAACTGTCTGACCAAAAGAAGAGCACACCTTGAGCCCAGTTTTGGAAAATCGCTTTAAGTTTTTAACAATTTTTTTTTATTGTTTTATAATACATCACCTTTATTCCATGTTGGCCTCCTTTTGCTGTGCCCTATTTGTCTGACTTTGGCACAGAAAGTAATAGCAATGCTGCATGCAAATAACCTGGGCCTAGGCAGCCTTAGTCTTAGTTAGTATACTGAGTCAAGTCAAGTACGCCTAGGTAACTCCCGTCTTTGATGGCTTGATCAGTTACAGAAATCAACCCATGGACATCGATGGTTTATCTTCGTCTACAAGCTCAAACGATGTTCAGTTTATAACAAACACATATTGACATACGACTCATTTCATGCCACTAATGATTAATACAATTTAAACAAAAGTTCATCACCACCACGGTTACCTGTTTGACTGTCACCTTCAGTGATTGCGTGTGTGTGTATGCACACTACTACAACTCAGTCTACTCTCCCCCCCCCCCTTTCGGGGCCTAAAATTTATAATATAAAATATTCTATTGATTGTTGTTTAAGAGTAGTAAGTAAGTTTGTGTTTACACTTTGAAGCCCATAGATGACTGATAAGGCTCAGATAAGGCCATCTCCAATTGTGCATAACTTGGGTAGGTGACACAACTCTGATATGTTGGAATGTGTTAAGTGCTTAGACTTGGTAAAAAGTACGATAACTGTTCCTAATCCGCTTTAATTTTGGTAATCTTACTACTACTGAGTGTGATAATCTTACTACTACTGAGTGTGGTAATCTTACCTGTTACTAAGTGTGGTAATCTTACTACTACTGGGTGTGGTAATCTTACTACTACTGTGTGTGGTAATCTTACTACTACTGGGTGTGGTAATCTTACTACTACTGAGTGTGGTAATCTTACTTGTACTGAGTGTGGTAATCTTACTACTGCTGAGTGTGGTAATCTTACTTGTACTGAATGTTGTAATCTTACTACTACTGAGTATGGTAATCTTACTTGTATTGAGTGTGGTAATCATACTACTACTGAGTGTGTACTACTGAGTATGGTAATCTTACTTGTACTGAGTGTGGTAATCTTACTACTACTGAGTGTGGTAATCTTACTACTACTGAGTGTGGTAATCTTGCTACTACTGAGTGTGGTAATCTTACTACTACTGAGTGTGGTCATTATTACTGTAATGTTCGATTGTATAGTTGTTGCGTTCCATTGTGTGTGAGCAGTTATCTTACTGTTGCTTGCTGTCATTGCCACCAGATTTAATTGATACACAAGAAATTAATCGATACCATCGGCATTACAAGATCTAAAACTGACTGCACGTTTCTCGGAATATGACCTTGAACTCGTCTCTCACTCATCCACGTGATGATTAAGTTACTACCTGACCGTTCCTGACTTACTAATCATTGTGTCTTATCTAACTTTTAAAACATTAAGTTTAAGACCGTTCCTTGGCATAGTTCTGATGTGGTTTTTTACAATCTTAATATCAGTGAAATATAATTCCTTAATCAAGTCTGTGTAGAGTGTTAACAGTGTAGACTCGGGGAGTCTGTGTAAAATAGGGGAGTCTGTGTAGACTCGGAGAGTCTGTGTAAAATAGGGGAGTCTGTGTAAACAGTGTAGACTCGGGCAGTCTGCGTAGGCAGTGTAGACTCGGGCAGTCTGCGTAGGCAGTGTAGACTCGGGCGGTCTCTGTAGGCAGTGTAGACTGGGCAGTCTGCGTAGACAGTGTAGACCCGGGGAGTCAGTGTCGTTGGAGATCGTTGTGAGTTCTTCTTCTTGATAATAATGTGGGTGAAGACAAGTTATAAGTTCATTTTTCTTAATCCCATCAAAATCAGATTTTGATTATTTACATGAAACAGCATGATGACTTAGATTGTCATGGCACAGCTGACTACTGAACTGTCATGGCACAGCTTTCTTCACGTTTTAACAGTGGTTCTTAAATAAACTGTGCTGGGGACTTTCATGGTTCCTACCTAAATAGTTGGTAAGCGCATCGTCTTGTACTGCGTTGAGAATCACTATCGCCCATAAACGTGCCATTGCCTGAGCTACTTGGCGATTCAAAGGACTCTCGATTGAGAACCGCTGCTGAGATATAATATGCTATCTGCTAAAACAGCGATGGATCGATGTCACAACAGTTGTTTTCTTTATCAGACGAGAGCCACATCTAAAGCAACCCGCTGATACGTATCAAACGCCGCGGTCGTGTTGAATCTGGTACTACATAATAACATGAGTGATGGAATCTAATCACGATTGTTGTACTAATGCTGACGGGAATCACAATAGTGTGTAAGTCAGTAAGATCACATGGACACATTTAACAAGTACATGAATGCAAGATGGATCGACCCTTACGTTGTTTTCCCCATAATAATAGAGGGGTGGGTAGGGGGGCTGCAGCCAGGTTTGGTAGAAGGAAATAGCCTCCGCAGCTAAACGATGTTTTCCCCACAACGAGGCAGTAGCACTTTTCGTTATTTGGTCAGTTTGGTTGAAGATCAAGTTAATTTAAGAGGGAGATGGATTAACACATCGGGTGGTCGTAGATGTGTCGTGGATAAAAAACAACAACAACAGTTTCGTGGATGCAAGCAGGAACGTAGATATCGTTAGGCTCGTTTTGAAAGCTATTTTTATAAGCCCCTCGCATGCAGTTCTGATTTAAGGAATGATCTTGTTGGTCAGTGTAAAGTCGACGTCTCTGGTTGTGCATACAATAATCGACTGGACCTGTCGACCTATGGTGTTATTCTATACATGCAGTCTAACAGCCCGTCCTTCTGTGTGTTGACATTAAAGTTGGTAACCTCGATTGAAGATTTATACTTTAACGAAATTACAGTGAGTTTTCCATATGGATGATACTACTATGAGGGGTCCGCACACCCCTTGCTCCACGTTGTTCACACCCTAACGTCCTAGTTTCAGGTTAGTTTATGTTATTATTATTGTAAGTCTGCTGAACCTTTCGGTCAGGGTAGTTCGCTGTTGACACGGTGTCGGGACAAGCCGTGGAGATATAAAACTATTTACCTTTGAGGGCCCTTTCGATTACCCAGTGCTTGGATCCTCAGTGTGTCTGATAGTCCCATGATCTAATTCCGATATGAATCAAGATGCCGTCAATGTTACTTGGCAGGTCGCGATTACAACATATTGTGCGTCATTCATGTTCGTTGACACATGTGTAGTTCCGATGATCCAATTCAGCCTTTCCAATTAAATTAAAAAAGTGTTCTCATGATTCATGATTGGCCTCATCATGATATGAGGTTGGCCTTATCATGATATGAGGTTGGTCTTCTCATGATATGAGGTTGGCCTTCTCATGATATGAGGTTGGCCTTCTCATGATATGAGGTTGGCCTTCTCATGATATGAGGTTGGCCTTCTAATGATATGATGAGGTTGGCCTTCTCATGGTATGATATTGGCCTACTCATGATATGAGGTTGGCCTTATCATGATACGAGGTTTGTATTAGGAGGGTGGTAAATCCGAATAATGTGAGTAATTAGCACAATTAGTAAAACGTCACGTGTCACATTTTCTCCAATGTGCCTTTGGGTACGGAAACGGTTGTGAAATGTCGTCTGCTAATTGAGTCTGACGTGTAACGGGCATGTCGTTGTTCCCGCCATTTCTTTGATCTTTCAGTGGAGCTGTGTGTATCACAGTGTAGGTCGTTCAGCAGAACCGTGTCAGAGCTGTGTGTATGTCTGTAAGCAGGGATGAGTGTTCGTCTGTAGCAGAGCTGTTTGTATGTCTGTCTGTCTGCTTTGAGAGTACTTCTTGATTTAGATTCCTAGTATTTACAACCTTCCCAAGGGCCAAGTTATTGAAAGATGAAGACGACCTTATTGACCGTCTATAGTCTATTCTAGGATGTCTTGGCCGTCCGCTCTAGTCTATCTTAAATGTGTTTAGGCCGTCTATTCTAGGATGTCTTGACCGCCTGTTTGTGATTGTGTTTAGCCATCTGTTCTATAATGGTATCTTAAATCACTACGACTCAGTGAGGAATCGTCGTTTGTTAGTGAGACTTAGTGAAATTGTTTACGTCATGAGCTCATTTATGATTTCACATTTATCGTGCGTGCGTGCAAGGTGTTCTCAAACTGAGATCAACATGTAGACCCCCCAAAGCTAAGGAGGCATAGTCACCTGGGGTTGTTCTGCAGCTGACACTTGTGTACATTAGAGGTAGATTCTCTGCTGAATCATAAGTAAGGCCGAGTCTTGTGTTCGAGCCATAGAATGTCACCATTCATTAATTCAGTGTAACCTGCGATAGAATGGATTCAATAAATTTATTGTTGTGTTTTGTTTATAGTTTCTCCCCTACATCAATGTTGATTGAATCCCAAATCAGCATAATAAAAACGTATCTGAAATACTAGATTGTTCAACTTATCGTCAAAAGGCGGCGTGTTCAAATGTTGTCAGGACGTGGTCAGTGCAAATGTTGGATCTCTTGACCAGACGTGGTCAGTGCAAATGTTGGATCTCTTGACCAGACGTGGTCAGTGCAAATGTTGGATCTCTTGACCAGGGCGTGGTCAGTGCAAATGTTGGATCTCTTGACCAGGACGTGGTCAGTGCAAATGTTGGATCTCTTGACCAGTTCGTGGTCAGTGCAAATGTTGGATCTCTTGACCAGGACGTGGTCAGTGCAAATGTTGACCACCGACTACAAACCCGAAGTACTGCCTGATCACCCCCTGCCGGTAACAGCACTAACAGCTCTTCACCGATAACAAAACATTGCTTGCTGAATAATTAAGTCAGCTTTTTCAACCCCAGTGTTGAGTGTACATATTACGATCAAATCATTGTCAGTTATGATGCATCATTTTACCTACTAATGCATCTCGTATGTCTTGTGTCTTATATGCCACTGAAATCATTTCCCCTACTACTGCATCTCTTATGTCTTATGTCTTATATATCACTGAAATCGTTTCCCCTACTACAGCATCTCGTATGTCTTGTGTCTTATATGCCACTGAAATCATTTCCCCTACTACAGCATCTCGTATGTCTTGTGTCTTTTATGTCACTGAAATCATTTCCCCTACTACAGCATCTCGTATGTCTTGTGTCTTATATGCCACTGAAATCATTTCCCCTACTACTGCATCTCTTATGTCTTATGTCTTATATATCACTGAAATCATTTCCCCTACTACAGCATCTCGTATGTCTTGTGTCTTTTATGTCACTGAAATCATTTCCCCTACTACAGCATCTCGTATGTCTTGTGTCTTTTATGTCACTGAAATCATTTCCCCTACTACAGCATCTCGTATGTCTTGTGTCTTTTATGTCACTGAAATCATTTCCCCTACTACAGCATCTCGTATGTCTTGTGTCTTTTATGTCACTGAAATCATTTCCCCTACTACAGCATCTCGTATGTCTTGTGTCTTATATGTCACTGAAATCATTTCCCCTACTACAGCATCTCGTATGTCTTGTGTCTTTTATGTCACTGAAATCATTTCCCCTACTACAGCATCTCGTATGTCTTGTGTCTTTTATGTCACTGAAATCATTTCCCCTACTACAGCATCTCGTATGTCTTGTGTCTTTTATGTCACTGAAATCATTTCCCCTACATGTCGTAGAGCATACAGAACACAGAATTATGTCACTGAAATCATTTCCCCTACTACAGCATCTCGTATGTCTTGTGTCTTATATGTCACTGAAATCATTTCCCCTACTACAGCATCTCGTATGTCTGGTGTCTTATAAGTCACTGAAATCATTTCCCCTACTACAGCATCTCATGTGTCTTATATGCAACTGAAATCATTTCCCCTACTACAGCATCTCGTATGTCTTGTGTCTTATATATCACTGAAATCGTTTCCCCTACTACAACATCTCGTATGTCTTGTGTCTTATATGTCACTGAAATCATTTCCCCTACTACAGCATCTCGTATGTCATGTGTCTTATATGCCACTGAAATCATTTCCCCTACTACAGCATCTCATATGTCTGGTGTCTTATATATCACTGAAATCGTTTCCCCTACTACAACATCTCGTATGTCTTGTGTCTTATATGTCACTGAAATCATTTCCCCTACTACAGCATCTCGTATGTCATGTGTCGTATATGTCACTGAAATCATTTTCCCTACTACAGCATCTCGTATGTCTTGTGTCTTATATGTCACTGAAATTATTTCCCCTACTACAGCATCTCGTTTGTCTTGTGTCTTATATGTCACTGAAATCATTTCGCCTACTACAGCATCTCGTATGTCATCTGTCTTATATGTCACTGAAATCATTTTGCCTACTACAGCATCTCGTATATCATGTGTCTTATATGTCACTGAAATCATTTCCCCTACTACAGCATCTCATGTGTTTTATATGTCACTGAAATCATTTCCCCTACCCCAATGTCGCGAAGCGTTTCTTCTGTATGGCCAAGTCTTTCACTGCACTCCGTTCAGCAGCACACCATACACAAACAGTCACCAATGCAACCAACAGCAACCGGTTTGTTGTAAACGAAAGTTTATTTATCACTACTCGATGAACAAGACTTGATGTATAATTTCAGAATTTGATAATAAATCACTCCAACCAAATATTAATCAATTTACCAATCCAAACACTTCTGCCAGTATATTCTCCATCAATTCTCTCAGCACAACACTTAGCAGTATTCAATCCACAACAGTCAATGTAGCACATCCGCCATCACTCTTCTCTAACCACAACGAAAACTAACGCGTCACTTCCCATTACACAATTACGTCACAACACTCTCACACAAACGATACGGCTGCACATAAAATCTCGAACCAACATCTTTTCCCTATCAAACATGACAACAACGCTCTACACATAACAACAGTGATTCTCATACCCTCGACATATCCCCCCTCTTCCGCTAGATTCTACTCCACGAGTAGAATCTTTCAAAATGAAAAGTCAGGGTATGGAATCACTGTTGGGTCATACTGACTCATACAGCAAGTAACAATCTCAAAGCAGGTTATTTACCACCTGTAACATCGGTTTCTACTTCTACCTTCTAATTAGATAGATTTTACACGCATAAACAACAACAAAAATCATGGGTTATTTATGTCATATCTAAATAATTACTGTTCATAATAAATCAACGAAGAAAATCCTTACAATAACATTATGATTTTAAGGCAACTAATGATCTTTGACATCTGTTTACAGCACCAAATCACTAAATAAATAAACCTTTACAAGTGGCAAAAAATGACCAAAAAGAAAAATGTCAATATCCGTCAATTCATGTTGGACAGCCATCAATTGTCCAGTCTACTACTAAGTTTTTAAGGGCGGAATATTTCGCTTGTCCGACGCCTGGTAGAAAGTATGCAAACCTGCATTCCAATTTGATCCTCCCCAGCCAACCATTACTTGTCTCACCACACATGACACCAAGTCAACCCACAACAGCAACAAGCATGTCACGCCCAACACCAATGCATGACCCATGGGCACACTACAGTGTCCACACAAACCAGCAATACAAGACTCGCAACCCTCACCTCCCGGCTCAAGGAAACCCTTCACCTCCTCAACACAATCAAAATCCTCATTCAACCCACAGTCCGAGCAATGTCCCCTCTCAACCAATGAGCCCTCCTGACTCTCGCGACACAAATCATCAGCCACAGCAAAGGTCCCGTCATCCAACCCCACACCAGGGAAAAAGTTCACCTCCTCCACGGAAACTATGTAGCCACGCTTAAACCCGCTAGCTACAATCAGATTTTCTGAGTCTAAGATAGACTCAACCCTATGATGGTTCTCAAACTTAGAGCAATCCGTGTCTTTAATTCTACAAACTTCAACAGTCGGACTACTATCCTCATAGCTCCACATGAAATGATTTTCAACGACTTCTACTTTATTGTATTTACGTCCCCATCTTGGGACAGCCTTTGAAATTACGTCACAACACTCTCACACAAACGATACGGCTGCACATAAAATCTATAACGAACATCTTTTCCCTATCAAACATGACAACAACGCTCTACACATAACAACAGTGATTCTCATACCCTCGACAAGCATCTCATGTGTTTTATATGTCACTGAAATCATTTCCCCTACTACAGAATCTCGTATGTCTTGTGTCTTATATGTCACTGAAATCATTTCCCCTACTACAACATCTCGTATGTCATGTGTCGTATATGTCACTGAAATCATTTTCCCTACTACAGCATCTCGTATGTCTTGTGTCTTATATGTCACTGAAATCATTTCCCCTACTACAGCATCTCGTATGTCTTGTGTCTTATATGTCACTGAAATCATTTCCACTTCTACAGCATCTCGTATGTCATGTGTCTTATATGTCACTAAAATCATTTTACCCACTACACCATCAAAGTCACATGTCTTATATGTCACTGAAATCATTTCCCCTACTACAGCATCTCGTATGGCATATGTCTTATATGAATTATATGTCACTAAAATCATTTTACCCACTACACCATCAAAGTCACATGTCTTATATGTCACTGAAATCATTTCCCCTACTACAGCATCTCGTATGTCATGTGTCTTATATGTCACTAAAATCATTTTACCCAGTCCCAAACGTGCTAGTATTTATTTAAAATAAAATAAAAAATGTATTGGCACGACACGATATAAAGAGACCTTTCATTTGGAAGCTGTTCCTGGATTGATTTCATCGCTCTGAACTTCTTGGATGAACTTTGTGTTGTCACCGACATTTCACGAGAGGGAGGGTTTTACGACCGGGGCCTGGGACCGAGGAATTGCCGAGTGGCCTGGAAAGGGACTTTAAAAATGTGCTGGAGGAAAGTAGGCCAGGTGTGTACGCAGAAAAAAAGGGGTGGGGGTGGGAGTTTGTCTGTTTGTGTCTAAAAATAAGGAGGGTCGGGGTAGGGGGTCGGTCCTGACTGGCCATAAAGAACACAATGGCCCGAGGTCAACATTTGAAACGTCAGAGCAAGGTAGGAGGGGGACCAGGGAAACAGCTGTTACGCTACACACCTGCCCCTACCTGCACACTCTCTCCGACGTGCTGTTGAAAGGAGCTAACAGGATTATCGCCAGATTGTCGGGGTCGTTGACTTCTGTCAGAAAAAGAAATAATTAATAATAAATTTAAATGCAGTTATCACTTGTATCTCTGTCTGTTCGACTCGACATAATAAAAGTCGATGCCAGGGGTGAATCAGATAACATTATTCAAAGGCGTTGAATGTGTTCCTAAGTAAGCCAGTTGCTACAGGCTGCAGCTGTCAAAGTCCGTTCCAGAGTAATTATTGTCGTAAATGTTAAAACTTATTATGAATTAAGACTTCTGTCGGCGTCCTGCGTTTTGTTCCATGTTAACTGTCCGATTTTGAGACTCTGTACTTCAATTTTGATTCCCCGTGTCCACAGAGACACACCGTATCATTAACACTGGAAATGTTTATTGTACCTAAATCGTGCGCATATCCGTATGCCCTACCGAATGGGCAATTATGTTTGCTTGTTGAAAACTGTATGCTCACTACAGGATAGTGATGGACGTCGTGATATAAGAGCATTTCAGGATGGGATGGACATCGTGGTATCAAGATCATTTCAGGTTAGTGATGGACGTGGTGGTAACAAGATCATTTCAGGTTAGTGATGGACGTGGTGGTAACAAGATCATTTCAGGATGCGATGGACGTCGTGGTATCAAGATCATTTCAGGATAGTGATGGACGTCGTGGTAACAAGATCATTTCAGGATAGCGACTGAAGCCGTGATAACAAGATCATTTCAGGATAGCGAATGAAGTTGTGGTATCAAGATCATTTCAGGATAGCGAATGAAGTTGTGGTATCAATGTGATATAAGAATAGTGACTGAAGTCGTGGTAACAAGATCATTTCAGGATAGCAACTGAAGTCGTGATAACAAGATCATTTGAGGATAGCGACTGAAGTCGTGATAACAAGATCATTTCAGGATAGCGACTGAAGTCGTGATAACAAGATCATTTCAGGATAGCAAATGAAGTTGTGGTATCAAGATCATTTCAGGATAGCGAATGAAGTTGTGGTATCAATGTCATATAAGAATAGTGACTGAAGTTGTGGTATCAAGATCATTTCAGGATAGCAACTGAAGTTGTGGTATCAAGATCATTTCAGGATAGCAACTGAAGTTGGGGTATCAAGGTCATTTCAGAATAGTGATGGACGTCATGGCATCAAGATCATTTTAGGATATTGACTAAAGTCATGGTATCAAGGTCATTTCAGGATAGCGACTGAAGTCGTGGTATCAAGGTCATTTCAGGATAGCGACTGAAGTCGTGATAGCAAGATCATTTCAGGATAATGACTGAAGTCGTGGTAACAAGATCATTTCAGGATAGCGACTGAAGTCGTGATAACAAGATCATTTCAGGATAATGACTGAAGTCGTAACAAGATAATTTCAGGATAGCGACTGAAGTTGTGGTATCAAGATCATTTCAGGATAGTGACTAAAGTTGTGGTAGCAAGATCATTTCAGGATAATGACTGAAGTCGTAACAAGATAATTTCAGGATAACGACTGAAGTTGTGGTATCAAGATCATTTCAGGATAGTGACTAAAGTTGTGGTAGCAAGATCATTTCAGGATAGCGACTGAAGTCGTGGTATCAAGATCACTGACACGTTTTGATTGTTGCACAGTTCTATTTGGGGTTTATCTCCTACAATATATTTCTGGATCTTTGAACAATTGTATGGCATTATAACATAAAATAAAAATACATCAACTATCCACCTTCCACGCCAATATAGTCGAAACATTCCAACTCTTTATAGTACAATTTCAGGTTACTTTGATACTTTGTAGTACAATTTCAGGTTACTTTGATACTTTGTAGTACAATTTCAGGTTACTTTTGGACTTCGAATAGTTATCGGTACAAAAACCTGAAATTCTCATTACCCCTATCCTAGAGCCTAGATGGCGGCACCAACATGGAACCGGGCAGGGTCTTGCTTAGCGACAAAATGATCACAATATATGTGGTTGTATGGAAGTAAAAATATCAGTGGTTGTATGGAAGTAACAATATCAGTGGTTGTATGGAAGTAACAATATCTGTGGTTATATGGAAGTAACAATATCTGTGGTTGTATGGAAGTAATAATATCTGTGGTTGTATGGAAGTAACACGAACTGTGGTTGTATAGACGTACCCCACAGGTTGTCATGCTTTTGTTGGACACGTTGTCATACACTTGTTAAACATGTTAAAGTTAAATCAGTCACAGTCATATTGTTTTGTGTTGTATCAAACTGATGATGATGACGATGATATAAGTTCAGGTAGCCGGAATGCTTTAAACCACGTCTGTCATGTGAGCACATGCAGGTAGCCGGAATGCTTTAAACCACGTCTGTCATGTGAGCACATACAGGTAGCCGGAATGCTTTAAACCACGTCTGTCATGTGAGCACATACAGGTAGCCGGAATGCTTTAAACCACGTCTGTCATGTGAGCACATACAGGTAGCCGGAATGCTTTAAACCACGTCTGTCATGTGAGCACATACAGGTAGCCGGAATGCTTTAAACCACGTCTGTCATGTGAGCACATACAGGTAGCCGGAATGCTTTAAACCACGTCTGTCATGTGAGCACATACAGGTAGCCGGAATGCTTTAAACCACGTCTGTCATGTGAGCACATATAGGTAGCCGGAATGCTTTAAACCACGTCTGTCATGTGAGCACATACAGGTAGCCGGAATGCTTTAATCCACGTCTGTCATGTGAGCACATACAGGTAGCCGGAATGCTTTAAACCACGTCTGTCATGTGAGCACATACAGGTAGCCGGAATGCTTTAATCAACTCACGGTAGGACGAAGGAAAGGCTACGTTCCTGAATAAGACAACTACCTGTAGATAACAGGACGTTATTTGATACCTTGTAGGAGATTAGTAGGTTTAAATGCAGACTGGCAGACATAAAAAAAAAAAGTGGGCATATAAGCTAGGCGTCACAAAGTGGGCACATGCTCTAGGCGTCACAAAGTTGACCGATGCGCCAGGCGTCACAAAGTGAGCAAATGCTCCAGGCGTCACAAAGTGGGAACATTCTGCTATCATGACAAGTTTATAATATCAAATTGAAAGGGAACTCTATATTTGTAAACTTGACATTTTGATATTGTCGGATTGTTGGTTCTCCGTGGGTGTGTTGTAACCCGGCATAATCAGAACAGCGACCGTTGGTTATAATCTTTTCAAATCAATCAATTAAATAACACACAGCATATCTTTTCAAGCCCTCTACCATCTTCTCGTGCCCTCTACCACCTTCTCGTGCCCTCTACCACCTTCTCGTGCCCTCTACCACCTTCTCGTGCCCTCTACCACCTTCTCGTGCCCTCTACCACCTTCTCGTGCCCTCTACCACCTTCTCGTGCCCTCTACCACCTTCTCGTGCCCTCTACCACCTTCTCGTGCCCTCTACCACCTTCTCGTGCCCTCTACCACCTTCTCGTGCCCTCTACCACCTTCTCGTGCCCTCTACCACCTTCTCGTGCCCTCTACCACCTTCTCGTGCCCTCTACCACCTTCTCGTGCCCTCTACCACCTTCTCGTGCCCTCTACCACCTTCTCGTGCCCTCTACCACTTTCTCGTGCCCTCTACCACTTTCTCGAGCCCTCTACCACCTTCTCGTGCCCTCTACCACATTCTCGTGCCCTCTACCACATTCTCGTGCCTTCTACCAACTTCTCGTGCTCCAACGCGCCCTTAATTTTGGAGGTTCTTTGTTTATTAGTGGTTTGCTCGCATGTCAAGTATCCTTTGTTTTCTTACAATGGTTTGTACACGATACATTAGTTAGACTTCTGCTGAAGTTCTTATGTCTCTACACAAGAACACGCACATCTCTGTTACGAACCGGGAATCGCCAACTCAATAGCTTCGTAGTCTAGGGGTTGGTTGCAATAGCTCAACAAACCCTTTATTCATACAACAAAACATATCTTTTTTGAAAATACAACTCCCAAAATCTTAACACTCCATCACTGCTATCATTCCAATCTTAACACTCCATCACTGCTATCATTCCAATCTTAACACTCCATCACTGCTATCATTCCAATCTTAACACTCCATCACTGCTATCATTCCAATCTTAACACTCCATCACTGCTATCATTCCAATCTTAACACTCCATCACTGCTATCATTCCAATCTTAACACTCCATCACTGCTATCATTCCAATCTTAACACTCCATCACTGCTATCATTCCGATCTTAACACTCCATCACTGCTATCATTCCAATCTTAACACTCCATCACTGCTATCATTCCAATCTTAACACTCCATCACTGCTATCATTCCAAACCTAAACACCAACTAACACGTCATTTGACCTTACCCAAACACGTCACAAATCCCAGCATATAGATACAGCCAGACATATACTCTCTACACCAAACAAGACATTCACGCCCCTAAATCTAGTTCACAGCAATCTCCTGAAGGAGGCCTGCACAACTCAAAATGGAAAGCGGGCCGTAATACTTTATGAACAATTTGTGCGGGCCGAATGATGATAGGACAGCGGGCTAAGCTATTTAGAAAATAATAATAATAATAATAAAGAATATTTCGTTACTCCGCGGGCCGCCAATTGGGTGCTGGCGGGCCGCATGCGTCCCACGGGCCGTACGTTGTGCAGGCCTTTCCTAAAGAAAAGCGGGGAGTGTGTAAATATAAGATGGCGTTCTTACCTTGATATTAATTAAGACATTCTTTTCTTTCTAATAACATTCTTTAAAGGGAAATGTTTATAGCGTTATTAGAGCAATGTTCAGTGTGCCTTGCTGTTGCATCGATAAAACATGGCGTCTCGAGGGTGGCATTGTCTACCTCTGGGTACTTGCCAGTTGTTTCACATCTGTACTAACCTCTCCGTGTAACATGGAAACTGGCTTTATGTGGTATATTATGTGCTACAGGTAAACACACCATATCAAATAAACCACGTAATATTAAATACTTCTTACTGTAATGACCCCCCCCCCCCACAAATCCCTTTTAATATGCACACACACACACAACAAAGTCAGTTTTGAAAGAGTAAACCCATTCGTCTACCCACATGCGGCTGCTATATCAACGAATGTCTAGATCAGTGGTTCTTAACCTTTTTGGAGGTACCGAACCCCACCAGTTTCATATGCGCATTCACCGAACCCTTCTTAATAGGAAAAATAAAATATGTTTTTTTTCCTGATTTATTTTGGACCTCCGCCGAACCCCTGAGACTGACTCACCGAACACCTGGGGTTCGATCAAACCCAGGTTAAGAACCACTGGTCTAGATTCTGTGATGTTTGGTCTGTGTTGCTGTCAAACCTGTTCATTGTGTTGTATGGGGCACAGACTCACGCTAACATATCCACAGTCGGTAATACCTGTCAATGTCACAGTGACCAGTGCATCATGAAGATATTTATAATGGTAATAAACAGCCACTGTTCCGCATCAAAATGGTAACGTTACCCCCCCCCCCCCCCCCCCCCCACATACAAACACTCACACACACGGGATAGATCTAATTGACAATGTTCAACCCCCAGCACGGCTAAACCCAGGTATGAATGAAATGTGGCACTGTGCCCTGCAGGTACATTGTTCGTGACGCTTTGCAATACCTGGTACAGGTATATGTTGTACTCGTCTTAAAGCGGGTATACGGTTGTTCAATTATTTCATGGTGTGGGAATGGTGACAGTGGCGGGACGGGACGGGCACATTTTGTCCGGTGGTTAGAACAAGCCAACAGGTAGATCAGGACATTCTCTATCGTCCGGTGATAAGTTATTGGAACATGGCAAAAGGACAACAACCTCCTGTGTCAGTGGAGCTGTCTTTGTGTGTGTGTGTGTGTGCCCAAAATCTTCTCGTCTTCAGTCTTCTTAATGTTTCACTTGACCACTCACACAGTGTAAGCCTAGAGCAGTGGTTCCCAACCATTTCTCAAGGGCTACGTTAGGAATCTAATAAACACATTTAACTTGTAAGAAATTTATTATAAAAGGGGTCCAGAAAGTCTAAAAGGTTGGTAACCACTGGTCTAGAGATTTGCCCGGCCATTGCGGGTGGGGTGGGAGCACTGTCCGGTGCCAGACAATTGAAATCGATTCATGATTCTTCAACTTTAGGCTATCTCATATCAATAATCTACTATGTACAGTCTTACTTATACCAAAACAAATAAAAAGTTCCATCATGCATTATTCAATCATAATGAGTTACAGCACGTTGACTGTGCCAAGATAATAGATAGCTCCCAATAAGTTTGATACAGCTCTATGTGCTGTTCTATACCTTTGGTACAGCCCTGCGCACTTTCTGACATCTTGGTACATTCTTATACTTATACTTTTGGTACAGCTCTACGTACTGTCTGATTCTTTTGTTAAAGCTCTTACTTGCAGTCTGTGACTCTTGGTATAGCAGACTCGCTAGTATTAACATTTAATACTTTTCACTGCCAGTTAATGGGTTTCGCATAGTGCACTGAAATATCCCATTAGGAAATGGCATCAGCGGGCCCTCAAGCTTAAGCTCTTTATGCCCTCCCCAAAGCAAACCCCTAAGCCCGATATCGGGCGGCGAAGCGGCACGTTGGAGATGTCCATTTGCCAGGACAGCCCCCACCCGAGTCCGCTCGATCGGGTTCCGCTGGAGGCCGCCCCAACCCAAGGACACCCCAACCCAAGGACACCCGGTCGGCCCGACACTGTAAATACACACATTGCACTCGCTCGACTTTCCTAAGAGTTGGGATGGTAAATCTTCCCCACCCATCCCGGAGAAGCGTCGGGCGCCCTTTAAGAGGGTTTCTACAGTGGGTTTCCACCCCGTAACTATTTTACGAAGTAGCTGGGACGAAACGGTTGCCTAGGAGCAGCTTTCTGAGGGCTGCGTAACTAGAATCATCGGCCAGAGACTTTCACCCTAGTCTCTCGCCTCATATCCATTAACGGCAACTTGTAATCATGCTCCCTACCCTGTCTCTGCCTTTACTTCCAACTGTAAAACGTCACAGTTGGCAGCCCTGTAGGTGCTGTTTTAATTCCTGCAGGCACCATGCCTAGCGTACTAAAGCCGTCGCTTCCATCATGTACACCAAATGTATCGGGTTTAACCTTCAAAGAATTGTGTACATCATTATATAAAACCAAGTTCTTGATAGACGATTTAATAGCGGCACTTTCTGTTAATGGAAAATCTCGCTCGTCGCTCGGTATTGATAACCCACAGCTGCTTCCTGTGTGCATGTGCACACATATTTGCAGATTGTGCTTTAGGAGTTGATACAAACACGGCACAGGTGAGATAAAGACAGGTGGACAAACTAAAGAATACCTGGGTTGTCTCGGATGGGTTGGCCATAGCACTTGTTGACGGCCAACCCGTGGGTCGAATTAATGCTTTTAAGTTAATAGCACTTCTGCTCTTGTCACAAAAATATGTCAGCTCTTTGTGACAATATATGTAAGCTATTTGTGACAAAATATGTCAGCTGCTTGTGACAAAATATGTAAGCTATTTGTGACAAAATATGTCAGATAGTTGTGACAAAATATGTCAGCTAGTTGTTACAAAAGTATGTCACCTATTTGTGACAAAATATGTCACCCATTTGTGACAAAATATGTCAACTAGTTGTGACAAAATTTCTCAGCCAGTTGTGACAAATTTATCTAGACCAGAGTAATTTGTTGTTGTGATCTTGATAAATTATTGACGTCTGACGGAAACTGGAATATAAACAATTACAATTTAAACATAACAACACGACATAACAACATGACAACATAACAACATGACAACATAACAACATGACAACATAACAGATATTTCAAGTGACTCCATGTTTGAAAATATTATGGGGGATGATGTTACTCTTTTGTCCTTTGTAAATGGTAAGTTTTGGTCATGTGTCGTTTTATGGCCAAAAAAAAGCCCAACAGATCACATAGCCTGAGGACCACTGGTTGTGCAACTTGGTACGGTCTATAAATATTCACGATGCTATCACATTAAGGAATTCTTAGGCACGGGAGTTAAGATAATTCTTACTTATTGGAAGATATATGTGCTCTTGGCACATTCGACGGGCTGCAACTCATCCTGACTGAATAATGGATGCGGGGGCCTTTTGTGTTTTGATTTGTATTTGGATGCACAAAGATATGTCTGTTAAAACGGATGGAATCTCCGAATATATATTTATTTATATATAATAAATATTTCTCCAGGACTGACAAGGAGATTGTAGCATTTAGTTAGAAGTAAAAAAAAAAAGTCCTACATGAGTTGATGTGTAGCAATATGTGCTGTTGTTTACATCACATTCAGTTGCATACATTTTGTTACTCCATTTCGTTATGGTATGCTATCGATCTAAATTGCAGATATTTTGATATTAGCATGTCTTCCACTTTAATACTAGTGAGCTTGGTGTACATGTACCGAAAACTGTTTATCACCATCACAACACCTTAGTACGCACGGTGTACACGTACATTAGAACCTAAATAACAGCATCTTACATTTGTAATATATTTTGTCTGCTTTCAGAGGAAATAATGAGTGGCACGCGAGCCCCACCCCTGAACTGGGTGGTGGCAACATTGATGCTGGCTCTGACCACCCGGGTGGTGGTGGGTCAGGTCAAGGCGACATCACCAAGAGGCGTGTCGATGACCGACGACAACTTCGTCTTCACGCTGCCGCTGTACAACGGCACGATCTACGAGAACACGATCGGCAAGGCTTACATCGAGACCCCTCAGAAGATGGGCATCCACATCGGCCATCCGTCCTCCATCGACGTGGAGTACACCATAGTGGAGGGAGATCCACACAACGTCTTCAAAGCGGAGACCACTCCGGTTAAGGACTTCTGCTTCCTCCGGATCCGAACTCAGACACTGCATTACGGAATGCTTAACAGGGAGCTCAATGCCATGTTTCATCTGAAGGTCAAGGCCAGGGGTTCATACCCAGGGGACGTAAACCTGGAGACATTCACGGATGTCGTGGTCACCGTTTTAGATCAGAACGAGTTCAGTCCCCTGTTTTCCAGCGTTCCCTACGAGGTGAGCATTCCCGAGGATACTCCCCTGCACCGCAGCATAGGTCAGGTCAAGGCGTCCGACGCCGACATTGGGATCAACGGGGAGATCTACTATAGCTTCGTCCAGGCCACGCTGGTCTTCGCCATCCACCCGACCACCGGCGTGGTCTCGCTGTCCCGTCCAGTCAGGTACGACCACCGGCAGGTCTACGAGCTCGACGTCCTGGCCGAAGATCGCGGGGTCACGGCCCCTGGCAGGATCTCCCCCAACAGCAAGACAAAGTTCAAGATTAACATCCTCCCCGTCAACTACAAACCGCCGACCATAAAAGTCCACAACCACCAGAGCCTGGTGGAGAACGGCAACATCGGCTCCGTGTTCGCCGTCCTGACGGTGATAGACGAGGATCGCACCACGAGAGGTGACCTGGCCAGCGTGACCATCACCAACGACCTGAGGAAAATATTCAGCCTCGTGGCGCAGAGCACAAGCGGCACCTACAACATCGTCGTCATGTCACCCATAGACCGCGAGGTTATACCCGAGAACTACAACATCACCGTTGTGGCCACCGACAACGGCACCCCGCAGAAATCGTCCACCGTGGTCATCCCTGTCCGAGTCCAGGACGTCAACGACAACGAACCCGAGTTTGAGCAGAACGTGTACGCCGTTGAGATATCCGAGATAGTCCCTCTCAACACGCCCGTGGTGTTCGTCAAAGCCCACGACAGGGACCTGGGTTCCAACGGGGATGTCCGATACAGCATCGTGGATGGGAACAAGAAGGATCTCTTCACCATCGACCCCGTGTCCGGTCTGATTCGGACATCTGGACAGCTCGACGCCGAGATAGAGGCCCGGATAACCCTGGTGGTGCAAGCGCAGGATCAGGCCAACATCGGGTCCAGAAAGACCGGCCAGGCGAGGGTCATCATCAACCTGATTGACTACAACGACAACACGCCGGACCTGAACATGTTACAGGACGTGTACACCGTCAGGGAAAACTTGCCCAGGGGTTCTCGTGTCGCATCGATAATGGCATCGGATGAGGACAGCGGGGATAACGGGAGGCTGAGCTACAATCTGGTCAACTCGGACAGTGTCCCGTTCGAGATTGACCCGTTCCTGGGAGAAATTACCACGAAGGAGGTCCTGGACTTCGAGACCATGAGACGCAGTTACCAGCTCCACGTCAGGGTGTCTGACAGGGGCGCGCCCTTTAAAAGAGAAGAGGACGCCGTCGTGAATGTGCGGGTGGAGGACGTCAACGACAACAGTCCCGAGTTCATCAGAAACAAATGCTCGGGACACCTCTCCAGGGACGCGCCTCTGAAACTGGACGTGGTGACACTTGCAGCGGTGGACTTTGATTCGGGCAACATCATCACCTACAGCATTGTCGACGGCAATGAAGACGATTGCTTTAGTATTGTCCCCTCGTCCGGCATCATCACGGTCAACTGCGACATGTCCAGCCAGGACGGAACCCGCACGCTTCAGGTCGTGGCCAGCGATGGTCAGCACGTGTCCATCCCGGCAGTTGTCGAGATGATACTGGTCAACAACAAGAGGAATCCGACCCTGGGCGTTGGCGACGTCAACATCAATTGCCAGACGACCGACGCAATTTTCCGACACGAGCAGCAGGTGAGGAAGTCCCAGACGGCCAATGCGGAGCAGCCCGCCATTGTCCTTAATAAAGGAAACAAGGGGAAGAATAACCCACCTGTGATTTCAAGTTCTCTCCCCTCTTACGTTGAAGTGTCCGAGAGTGCCAGCGTTGGTCTAAACATCCTGGACTTTGGGGCTAGCGTCACAGATGATGACCCTGGGTTCGATGGTCAGCTGAAGTACGTCATCTCGACCGGGGATGACACCCACGGTGCTTTCAAACTGGACACCTTCACCGGACAACTTCAGGTGCTGTCCAAGTTGGATTACGAGACCAAGTCCCAGTACGCCCTCACCTTGACCGCCATCGATCTGGGTCAATCACCTCAAACTGTGTCCACTGAGATCCGGGTCATCGTCCTGGACGAAAACGACAACGCTCCATTTTTTGAGAAGCCGACGTACACCAAGAGAATCGGCGAAAACGTGCCGGTCAACTCCACCGTCATCCAGGTGAAAGCTACTGACCTGGACTCGGGCGAGAACGCTGAGATCCAGTACTCTATCCTGTCTGACGACAGGGACTTCTACATCGACCCGGTTCAGGGCGTCATCAAGGTGAGGCGACCGCTTGACCGGGAGGCGAGACTCTTCCAGGCGTTGACCATCCAGGCGCAGGATTCCGGAACAAAAACCAAACTCGCGACGTCCACTGTGGTCAACATCACCATCGCTGACATCAACGACAACGCCCCGAAGTTCGTTCCCGGAAACTATCATGTGCGCGTGCGGGAAGACCTCCCCATCGGGGCGGTCATCACGACCTTGACCGCACACGACGTTGACGAGGGCGATAACGGGCGCGTCACGTACTCGTTCGCCCACGGCATCGACGGCAACTTCGATATCGATGCCGAGACCGGATCGATCAGAATCAAGCGGAAGCTGGATTACGAAACGAAGCAGGTCTACAACCTCACGGGGGTCGCTCAGGACAGTGGTCAGCCGGCGCTGACGTCGACGTGCCTGGTCAACGTTGAGGTCATGGATGTCAACGAGAACCTGCACCCGCCGGTGTTCAAGGATTTCCTGGCCAGCGGATCCGTGTTCGAGAATCTGTCCATAGGATCGTACGTCACGCAGGTCCAGGCCACTGACCAGGATGATCCCAGCAGCGGGGTGGGGCAGCTGCTCTACAGCATCCACGACGGAACGGGACTAGGGAGGTTTACTATTGACATGAATGGTGAGTACATTCAGGCATTTGTGTTACGTATCCGGAAATTTGATCGAAAGCAATTTCGTCGACGGAAAATTGATCTGCGAAAATTTGGTCGAATCTTTTTTTCAGTTCACAAGTTAAAATTTTTCTTCAAATTTCTTTTTAAACGCATTACTTCGGTTTACTGTATAGTATAGTGCGTTCAAAAAGAAATTGGACGAAAGTTTAAACGTGTGAGCTGAAAAAAGGATTCGACCAAATTTCCGTCGATCAATTTTCTGTCGACGAATTTTCTTTCGATCCAATTTCGGTAACTTTTGTATTAAACTGAAGAAATCAACATCTTCGCCCCTGTGACCCGTCCTTTGTATTAAACTGAAGAAATCAACATCTTCGCCCCTGTGACCCGTCCTTTGTGTTAAACTGAAGACATCAACATCTTCGCCCTGTGACCCGTCCTTTGTATTAAACTGAAGACATCAACATCTTCGCCCCTGTGACCCGTCCTTTGTGTTAAACTGAAGACATCAACATCTTCGCCCCTGTGACCCGTCCTTTGTGTTAAACTGAAGACATCAACATCTTCGCCCTGTGACCCGTCCTTTGTGTTAAACTGAAGACATCAACATCTTCGCCCTGTGACCCGTGTCCTGTGACCCGTGTCCTGTGACCCGTGTCCTGTCCAATTGTTTTCTCAACAGGCTCTAACACCCGATGGATCTTTTTGTTATGTGTATTTGTAACTCAACTTTTTGATCACCAGATCCTCCTAGAGCAGGGGTTCTCAACCTGTTGGTGTTGCACGACCCTTTCCCCAGGAGTCGCCTAAGACCATCTGAAAACACATTAAAATTGTGTGCCTGGGTTTCGCCACGACATGAGAAACTGTATTAAAGGGTCGCGGCATTGGGAAAGTTGAGAACCACTGCCCTAGAGCCTAATAGCGGTCTACTCTATCGGTATTCTTTGTTACTTTGCGGACTTAACGAACTGTGGAACTTAGCATGGAGCTCCTAAAAGGCGGACCTCATTTTAGGTGTGGGGGTGTTAGGGTGGGGCGCTGCTTTAAAAAAAAAAAAGAAAATAAAAGAATTGTAACATTATAGAAGAGATGCAACGCAAAAAAAAAAAAAAAGACACTGATATTTATGTATGATGTGATCACCATTGGTTATTCACGGTTGTCAAAAAAATAACCCTCGATGACGTCATTGAGTGGGAGCCATTTCCATACGCATGTTTTATTCATGGGAATTCGCAGTCTAATACCAATCAGTGTCTGCTTATGAACAGAGCACAGATAATCAAAAAGGGCAATCTTGAGCGGTACAAACACCTTCCTTCCCCCCCCCCCTGTACCCCCTTCCCTCCCCCCCCCTGTACCCCCTTCCCTCCCCCAAGGTGAATGATGTGTTCATTGTGACAAGCACACCGCTAAGCCGGCGTTAAAACACACCTTTAAAAGTTATGTTCTTTATTATGAGGGCCACGCGTTTTGATAAAAACGTCTCTTGACTTAACCTCTGGGAGATACGAGGCCCGGTCGAGGGCTGTTGTAATCGCGGACATCAAAGGTGTCTCGTCTGTCGAGGGCCGGTCGGTGCGATGGTTTCTGTGTGAGAAAACCAGGTGACAGCGGCGCTCTTCTATTATTTTATCAAACACAACTTCCGTCCTCGGGGGTGATGGCGACCCCATAACAGATTGAAAGATAACGAACAGAACTGGGAGGGGGGCGGCTTTGTCATGGGAGAAAATAACCTTGTATAGATAAATCAGTTGTATCGTAAATGATTGTGTCAATCTTGGCACGTATAGCGAATGGCAATAAATAGTGCAATCCTCGACATTATTTTTAGATTGCATTTTTTTGGGGGTTAAAAATTAGCAAAGATGAATTAATGTCGAGTACCTTGAGAAAGTAACAGTGTCAAATTAATCATTAAATGTAAAGAATACTCAATTATACGTCATAGTAAATGAGCTCATTATGAATATAAAGAATACTACATTATCATGTCACTATTAAAAAAAAACCAAAAAACAAAAAAACCAACAAAAAAAGTTTCTATTTTTTTAAAAATGACAGTGAAATTGTTAAATTATGCAGATATACTCTTCTTAATTTTATAAATATTTATATATATATATATATATATTTCACTATTTATAACAGGTTTGAATAAAAACCTTTACAAATGTTTACTTTTTAATTCAGATGCGTTCGATTTAATTCACATAATAATTCCATTTTTTCAGTAATTCATATGTGAGAATTTGAAATATTTTCTATACAGAATATACATTGTAAATTTTGTTCATTCTTTTTTAATTTTTATTTTATTAATCAAAATTGAATTTTCTTCTCGGGGATTGCCGTTTCATCACCATCAACCGAGCGTCTCGCGAGGGCTGTTCAGGCATTATTTACACAGGCCAACTAGGGGTTTCTTTCAGCTATATCCCCGGAGGGGGAAAGCCAAGTGCCCCCCCCCCCCCCGAGCAAAAAGACGTCCAACAATAAATCAACTGGAACTGCTGGCACTGCGCCCCACCCTCACCCCCCCCCCCC
>CAXITT010000009.1:2016402-2031812 GCA_964033795.1 Lymnaea stagnalis
CTTGTGCCTAGTTATAGAAATAAACCAACTTGTGCCTAGTTATAGAAATAAACTAACTTGTGCCTAGTTATAGAAATAAACCAACTTGTGCCTAGTTATAGAAATAAACCAACTTGTGCCTAGTTATAGAAATAAACCAACTTGTGCCTAGTTATAGAAATAAACAAACTTGTGCCTAGTTATAAAATAAACCAACTTGTGCCTAGTTATAGAAATAAACCAACTTGTGCCTAATTATAGAAATAAACCAACTTGTGCCTAGTTATAGAAATAAACCAACTTGTGCCTAGTTATAGAAATAAATCAAAATGGTAGTCTGTAAGTTAACATGGTTCAGTAAACTTTAGTTTACCTTCACACACAAACACACACATTACCCTATTTTTAAACTGGATATAATACCACACATCACCACCTTAATTTAGATGTGCATAGCACTTCCGTTTGCCGCCCATAATATATGCAAGATGGCTGCCACCCATGAGGAGTGCATGCCTCTTATGACTTGTCATATCTATCCCCTTCCTCCGTTTGAAATTTAAATTACTGGTCACAAACTTTCATGCTGGGGTGGAAGTGTTGATATTGTGTGTTGGATGTGTGTTTAGTGTGTTGTGTGTGGTGGTTGGGCGTTGTGACCATGGATTGTAAGTGCTACATAGACAGAACAAGAAATTTTCTATAAAACGTCATCAATTGATCTTATAATAAGATCTTATAAAAATCCAGGTTGGTCAACAAAGGTCAGTTAACTTTCATTCAATGAACATGATCATTAATGTTTGATTTTTTACTTGGGCAACTCGGCACATCCTGTGTCCAGCTAAAGAAAACAATAAACCAATCATCAACAACTTTATTAAGGGCAGCAGCTAAGACCATTTATGATGACATGTTTACATGTCCTCTTTATTTTCTTTCCAAACATGAACGTCTTGTCAGCCCCCCCCCCCCTTTTTTCCCTCCTTTTGTCTTCCCCCCCCCCCCCCCCCCNCTTGGGCAACTCGGCACATCCTGTGTCCAGCTAAAGAAAACAATAAACCAATCATCAACAACTTTATTAAGGGCAGCAGCTAAGACCATTTATGATGACATGTTTTCATGTCCTCTTTATTTTCTTTCCAAACATGAACGTCTTGTCACCCCCCCCCCCCCTTTTTCCCATGTTTTTGTTGTAACCCCCACCCCTTACATTCAGAATTTAAGTTAAAAAAAAAAAAACAACCCATCCAGATGAACTTGGCGGGTTGCCTGTATTCTGTCTATCAAAGACAATGGCAGGAAATGGGACGTCCTCCCTCCAAGCAACGTGGGGGTTGTTTTCTCTGCCTGCTCGTGGCCAGGGCCTCGGTTCATCTGTGAACGGTACCGCAACCCATGCTCTGTGAACAAAAGGGGGGGGGGGTTGTGTTGGCGATTGATGATCTGTTGGTTAGAGTTCAAAGTGGTCTTAGATCCCTTATATAAGCCTGTTGTCATGTGGGAATAGTTTAACTCAGGGATCCCCAAACTTTACGAAATCAAGGTTCGCACAAAAGAAGTTTATATATATATAACAGAAAAGGTCCACATTTGAGACCCTCGTCCCATTCCCACCCCTTTTTGTTTCCTTCCAAAATCCTCTACGTACAGAGTTTCTCGGCCGTGATGACGTGAAATCGCACCAAAAAGCGTTCATTCGTAACGCCATATGGCGCAAGATGTCACAGGCGACAAGTTGCACACCGTAAGATCTGAAACGAGATTTTTTTTTCTGCTCAGAACATAGGATCTGCTCTTCGGTCCCGGGATCCCTCACATCTTTTTTTAAACAAAAGACAACCCGTTAACTTTTTCCATCCGGGAAATCCGGGTCCACACATTGAGAAGACAATTTTCTTGTTTCTTTAATTTTAGCAAGTAACAGATTGTCACAAAGTGTCAGTTAATATTTTTTTAGTTAAAGTAATTTTATCTTGAGATTTCCGGGGTAATCCCGGAATGAGGGAAAACTCTATTTACATTTTCCCGGGATGAGCAAAAAACTCGGGAAATGAGAAACAATTCAATACTCATCACCCCTCCTTCTTTTTTTCCCCCCCCCCCCCCCCCCCCGTTAGCTGATGGGACTGAAGTCTTGTTTTCCTTATCGTCACAGAGTAACAAATAAATCACTGGTCCCCGTGCTGTGTGATGATTATATCACAGATCTATCCTCAGCAATATATCATCATGTGTCGGAGGCCATGCACACACCCCTCGTTACAGTATTCACTAGTCTCGGCAGAGTCACGCACTCGTAAGTTTCCGTGAATGGCTCTTGAATATTCTCAGCAAATGTGTTTAGGGCCGATGCCCCGCAGCGTTTACGGCATGTCAATGAAGTTTTCTAACCGCAAGCTTAAGGAAGGGTAAAGTTGTGACCTGCTGGTTTAAGGGCCCGTCGCGGTGCGGCTGGGGTGGGGTGAGGGGTGGATGGGGGCAAGTAGAGGTTGTAATGAGTCATCGCGGACGAACCGCAGACGAACCACAGACGCAATTCGTGGATTTACTTTTGAATGGCCGAGGTCTTATTCCGGTTATTATCAATGTAAGGTTCACCGTGGCTCGTTCTAGACGGCTTCGGTCATTGAAATGTCGAGCTGTACTATGAATGGGGGACTCAGGCGTACTGTATGTGCAGCAGCAGAAAATATACATAACTTTTTATGTGTGTATATTTATATGTATGTGTGTGTCGTGATTTTTAATGTAACAGGGTGTTTCAAGAGATTCATAATGAGTTATAAATTAAAGCTGAGATGGACAATGTCCAAGCTACTATGCCCGCCTATATAACAGTTTATGACACATAGGACTGATCATTGTGTCACTTGGGTATTAGACAGCGTTGTTATAATATCCATGCGCGAACATGCACAATGAGGTTTTCTTTTGTGAAGATTGCGGGGCCAAACAGACACTGTGTGCATGTGGTGTGTGGGTGTGGTGGAGCGTGTCCTCCCACTCTGCTCTTAACGACACTCTCTATTGCCAGGTGTGATGAAGACGATATCTTGGTCTTGAAGAGGATATACTGAGATTATGTTCTCAGCACTTACACATACACATTCTCGGTTTCACTCAAAAATGACTATGAATATCAATTATTCTTTACACGATGGAACACAGATAAATGAGCTGATGTTCTGAAGTATATCTCGTCAAAGTAATCAGGTACTCGTGAAACAGGTTGCCAGAATGGTTGTTTTTTTAAAAAATTGTTCTGCAAACCCTCGCACTGATCTCGGTGTTTGTTGATGTTGTGGCACACGATATGTTGGCGTGGGCGTCAGGGTATCCTTGTCATGGATGTGTGGGAATGAAGACCCCAGGTAAACAGCCAATCCCCCCCTCCCCTCCCCTTCTCCCATGACCGGGACACCAGGACCAGTGTTGTTCCAAGCTATAGCGATACATTGACTTACCTATAAAATCCGAGCGTCAAGTCACGATAAGGTAGAAATGGTGGTATTGACACTGTTGGTCGGTGCAAAAAGTGGTTCCCAAACCACGACGGGCTGCATTTTCACCAAAGTGAGAAATATTGAGTAGCTCTGATCTATTATTCGTAGTTTTTAGTTTCGCCCCCCCCTCCCACACACACACAAAAACAAAAAACAACAAGCAATCACGAAATTCTTTTTGTTTTTAGATGATCATGTGCACCAACGGTTCTCATTGTTTCATTAACCATTAATATAAATTTAATTCGAACAAGCTTTTACTGTTGATTTGAAGAAAACAAATCTTTCTGCCAGCGAAGTTTAACAGAACTACATCCCAATCAAATAGATAAATGAACTGACTTAATGCATTGACTTCGGTGGTCCGGTGCCTTACGAATATTGAAATCATTTCTAAAATCTCAACATCTCACAGCCGTTAATCCAACCACAGAACTCGGTAAGTCATATCGTCTTACGGAATGTTCTCGTGACACGACTTTGAAGGCTAATGACGAGAAAGAGGGGGAGGGGGAAAGCTTATTGAGGTAGGAGAGACTGACAGTCTGCCAAGACTGTGTGGGTGTGCTATGTCTGCCAGGACTGTGTGGGTGTGCTATGTCTGCCGGGACTGTGTGGGTGTGCTATGTCTGCCAGGACTGTGTGGGTGTGCTATGTCTGCCGGGACTGTGTGGGTGTGCTATGTCTGCCAGGACTGTGTGGGTGGGCTATGTCTGCCAGGACTGTGTGGGTGTGCTATGTCTGCAATGACTGTGTGGGTGTGCTATGTCTGCCAGGACAGTGTGGGTGTGCTATGTCTGCCAGGACTGTGTGGGTGTGCTAGGTCAGTGTGGATTTGCTATGTCTGCCAGGACTGTGAGGGTGTGCTATGTCTGCCAGGACTGTGTGGGTGTGCTATGTCTGGGTCCTGACACACCCACACGATACTCTGCCAGGACTGTGTGGGTGTGCTATGTCTGCCAGGACTGTGTGGGTGTGCTATGTCTGCCAGGACTGTGTGGGTGTGCTATGTCTGCCAGGACTGTGTGGGCGTGCTATGTCTGCCAGGTTTTGACCAGTCATGTGTATTATGTAACAATTTTCATCTTGAGATTTAATGTCCTGTGAAATTATATAAAAAAAGTACCATTATATTACGGTCACCGTATTGGATTAAACGAAACAAAAGCAAAATTAACGTATTTTTATTCAAGTTAATTGAGCAAACACGTGGTAAACCCTTGCACCCCATGAACTTTGCCAACACATCAATCAGTTGACATCTCAACATGCCTTGCGCAGCCTTCACGCCAGACGACATCACCGAAAGATGAGTCTTTTATTGCCAGCCTGTCAACCGGTCATTCTATGAACACTGTGCACGTTTGCTTTCAAAATACACACTCAAAAAAAATCAGGGGTTCTTAACCTGATCCAATGTGTACCTATTGGAGGTAACAAAGTAAAAGGTTCCAATCAACTGTGGAGGCAAAAAAATGTATTTGGTATGCAACATGGTTATATTAGACATGGTATTACTAGACATGGTAATTCTAGACATGGTAATTCTAGACATGGTAATTCTAGACATGGTAATACTAGACATGGTTATACTAGTCATTGTAATACTAGCCACGGTAAAATTATTTATTAAGCGCTCTCTATGCCCGTTCCACTAAAGCAGCGGTTCTCAACCAGTGGGCCGCGACCCCTTTGGGGATGGAATGACCCTTGCACAGGGGTCGCCTAAGACCATCGGAAAACACATTTTTATGAAGTAGAAAAGAAAATAATGTATGGTTGGGGGTCACGACACCATGAGGAACTGGGTCGCGGCATTAGAAAATGGTATTGGTTCATCTCAAGTCTAACAGTGGCTTATTGCATGCGCTTAACGCAGTGAGTAGTCAGAATCCCGCTACGTCAAGTTTGTAAAGTGCACTAGAGGAAAACCGTATTTACTTGTTATGTAGCCAGTAGCCAGCCTTTAGCTGCCCATAATAACGGGTCCATTGCTACCGTAGCATCGCAAGGGACGTATGGTAAAACAAGAACAGCGAACCGGCTGAAACCAGAGCAGCGGAGTCGGAGTAATTGTTCTCGACTCCTACTCCAGCCAAGATCCTGCTGTGGGTCCTTATTGGGTCCAGTATACCTAGACCCTTCTTGAGATCTACCATGCCAGGGTCCTGCTGTGGGTCCTTCCTGGGTCGTAGAATACATAGATCTTTATTGAGCTGTACAAAGCCAAGGTCTTTCAGTGGGTATTTTGTGGGTCCTGGTGAGCTTTGGTCTTTCTTGCTCTCTATAAATTTAACCCAAGATCCTGCCATGGGCCCTTCTTGTGTCCTACTGACCCATCATCCTAAGTTCTACTTGGGGTCCTGTTAAGTCTAGGTCCTACTATGAATTCTGTTAAGTCTAGGTTCTACTAGGAGTCCTGTTAAGTCTAGGTCCTACTATGAATTCTATTAAGTCTAGGTCCTACTATGCGTCCTGTTAAGTCTAGGTTCTACTATAAATTCTGTTAAGTCTAGGTCCTATTTGTTCATAGAAGGCAAATGTCCTTATTAAGCGCCAACGAAAATGCTAATAAAAGATCAACTGAATGGAAGAAGGAACTAGAACCGAAGCCCCCCACCCCCTCTCCTTCACCATACGCCCCCTCTCACTTCTTCTCTCCCGTCCCCAACCCCCACCCAACTCTTGAATGGGCTGATGGGATTGTCAGTTTCATGGTTTGTCCCAGGTATCTCTGTCACGGCCGACTCTTCACAGGTTTCTGTCATCTTACCCCCTTTTTTCAATGGCTTTTAAACGTTTATTTACACTCAAGGAACGGGGGTTGAGTGTAACGCCCATCATTTTTTTAATTTTTTTTTTTTTTTAAATTTAAACCTTTGAGAGAAACAACAACTTTACAGTGCACCCTACAAACCTCTGATATGAACAACTACTCTGAAGACAGCTGTTTTTGTCATAATTTGAATCTTACACGGAGTAAGGTAAACATGTGTTACGTCATGCTTGCGCTGTAATATTTCATACAGATAAAACAACTTGTTTGCTTTGATGTTTTTTAAGGGGGAAAGCAAACATTTGATCACCAGCCCGAGAACATAACCACCTTGTTTTTGTCCACTTTGTTTTTCTGGTTCTATTCATAACAAGTTTTCCCCTTGGTACGCCACTTACCCCAAGGTTTTGTAGCCGGTTAATTGGCCACGCGTAGAAAGGGTGGCTTGGGGGTGAGGGTAAAATGTTGCAGCTACGACAGTTCTAGATGTGAGGATTGTTGTTCTAGAGGAGTCGACATTTGCTCAAGATCTAGGTGTAAGTTTAGTTCTAGTCGCTAGGACATTTGATCTAGGTGTAAGGATAGTTCTAGTCGCTATGACATTTGTTCTAGGTGAAAGGATAGTTCTAGTCGCTAGGATATTTGTTCTAGGTGTAAGGATAGTTCTAGTCGCTAGGACATTTGTTCTAGGTGTAAGGATAGTTCTAGTCGCTAGGACATTTGTTCTAGGTGTAAGGATAGTTCTAGGTGAAAGGATAGTTCTAGTCGCTAGGACATTTGTTCTAGGTGTAAGGATAGTTCTAGGTCAGTTGTTCCGATGTGATAATCTTTACGGCTAAAATTCTTTGCCGCCAGCTACATTGAAATACAGTGTACAACATGTTTAATTTTGATCTAATGACAGGGGGAAAAATACATCTGTATGACTTAGTTGGTTTCAGTACAATTATATATGTCAGTTTTACCGTAGTCTGCATCTCATTTCTTACCGTAGTCTGCATCTCATCTCTTAGTGTCACCTGTATCTCATTTCTTACCGTAGTCTGCATCTCATTTCTCAGTGTCACCTGTATCTCATTTCTTACCGTAGTCTGCATCTCATTTCTTACTGTCACCTGTATCTCATTTCTTACCGTAGTCTGCAATCTCATTTCTTAGTGTCACTTGTATCTCATTTCTTACCGTAGTCTGCATCTCATTTCTTAGTGTCACCTGTATCTCATTTCTTACCGTAGTCTGCATCTCATTTCTCAGTGTCACCTGTATCTCATTTCTTACCGTAGTCAGCATCTCATTTCTTAATGTCACCTGTATCTCATTTCTTACCGTAGTCTGCATCTCATTTCTTACCGTAGTCTGCATTCTCATTTCTTACTGTCACATGTATCTCATTTCTAACCGTCGCCTGTATCTTATTTTGGCCCAACCCGTCATAATAAACCAAAAACCATCATCGTCTCATCAGGTCTCATATCCCATTGCCATGAAACTTGCCAGTGTTTCGCCCATTTACCGACTTCTCTAATGATCAATCCATCTGAACATCTGAATGGCTGGGACACGAACGGCCAGTCTCCTACTTTACGTCATCATCTCGAACGGTCAGTTTCCTCCTTTACGTAATCATCTACTGAAGTATGCCAAGTTTGGCAAATAATATCTACAGGCTAAGGTGTATGAAGACTAGAGGCTAAGTGTAGGGAAACTGCAGGCTAAGTGTAGGGAAAGTTCCAGCCTGGTCCAACGTTGATGACATATGAAAATGCGATAATTTGAATAACAGGGAGATCACAATAACAGGGAGATCACAATAACGGAGATGATCATGTGAATGTTTTGTTAACTTCTCTGTAGCGTATAAGATGATGTTACTTTCACGTTACTCTGTTTGATCTGAAGATTGTCGCTAAATTTAAGTGAAAGCTCTGTATGCTCCCCATGTTAGCACGGTTTACTGATGTAGCTGAACCGGTTGCCAGATTCACTGATTGCAAGATATACCAGTTGCAAGATGCACCTGTTGCAAGATGCACCAGTTGCAAGATGTACCGGTTCCCTCATCCAATAACCCGATGTTTGTTATATAATAAATACGAACACTGTAAAAGCATGCACATTCATTGCATAGGTGTGCATTGGATCGGTGTGCATTGGATCGGTGTGCATATTGTTGGGCATTACCGCACCGTCGTAACCACATAATAGCCACCGATAAAGAACACCTTATGGAATATGTTTCAAGTCACGGGCAAAGTCTAGCAATTAAATGCCACCACTTGAAAGGTCGGATAATTTCACCGTGAAATTAGTAGCACTTTCCTGGTCGTAACCATCAGCCAACGCGATGGTTCTCAAATTAGTAGCACTTTCCTGGTCGTAACCATCAGCCAACGCGATGGTTCTCAAATTAGTAGCACTTTCCTGGTCGTAACCATCAGCCAACGCGATGGTTCTCAAATTAGTAGCACTTTCCTGGTCGTAACCATCAGCCAACGCGATGGTTCTCAAATTAGTAGCACTTTCCTGGTCGTAACCATCAGCCAACGCGATGGTTCTCAAATTAGTAGCACTTTCCTGGTCGTAACCATCAGCCAACGCGATGGTTCTCAAATTAGTAGCACTTTCCTGGTCGTAACCATCAGCCAGCGCGATGGTTCTCAAATTAGTAGCACTTTCCTGGTCGTAACCATCAGCCAGCGCGATGGTTCTCAAATTAGTAGCACTTTCCTGGTCGTAACCATCAGCCAGCGCGATGGTTCTCAAATTAGTAGCACTTTCCTGGTCGTAACCATCAGCCAACGCGATGGTTCTCAAATTAGTAGCACTTTCCTGGTCGTAACCATCAGCCAGCGCGATGGTTCTCAAATTAGTAGCACTTTCCTGGTCGTAACCATCAGCCAGCGCGATGGTTCTCAAATTAGTAGCACTTTCCTGGTCGTAATCATCAGCCAACGCGATGGTTCTCAGTCAAAATACACTAGACATCAAGCCCGGGGTTAAGTTGGTGGTCTTGATAAATCAAATGTAAGTCTCACAATATCTGAAATGTGAAGACCGTATGACACGTGATGCTTATTTTAATCATTTAACAGGCTTACTATTATTGTTGTTTTGCCTCGAAAGGAATCTCAAATTGATAATTTTACCTACGTATTATTTTTTTTGTTGCTGCACATGCATGGGATAAAAATAAAGAATATGGTTGAAAGAGTCGGTCAAAGTCTTCAGTGACACATGGAACAATAAACCAACAGATTTGTGTCTAAATGCGTGTAGGAAGACAATCCATTATAATTTATGCGTTAAAATTCTTGCATGCTATAATAGGGCGGCTCGTATGTGTCCACACGCATTGCTCGTCATCCTAATGGTGACATCCATAGGACGTCATCCTAATGTGACATCCATAGGACGTCATCCTAATGGTGACATCCAAAGGACGTCATCCTAATGGTGACATCCAAAGGACGTCATCCTAATGGTGACATCCATAGGACGTCATCCTAATGGTGACATCCATAGGACGTCATCCTAATGGTGACATCCATAGGACGTCATCCTAGTGGTGACATCCATAGGACGTCATCCTAGTGGTGACATCCATAGGACGTCATCCTAATGGTGACATCCATAGGACGTCATCCTAGTGGTGACATCCATAGGACGTCATCCTAATGGTGACATCCATAGGACGTCATCCTAATGGTGACATCCATAGGACGTCATCCTAATGGTGACATCCATATGACGTCATCCTAATGGTGACATCCATAGAACGAGGGCTTAGTTGGTCAATGGCGGAAATGACGTACTTTATATATTCAACTTAAGTTTAAACGCTCGACATTAGTTTTCTCACATATTAAACAAGGATCCCCCCCCCCCCCGGGTTATTTACATCTCACATCATATTATGATAACCTCTGATTGGGACATTTATGTTAATAACCAAAAGCTCTCTAATGCTAATAAAAACTTCATATCTTTAAACAATGATATCTAAAAAAAAAAGTTAATTAAAACTCTTACCAGGCCCTAGTGGCATCGTTACATAAGCGGTATAAATACATTGTACGGAGGGGTATGGCCTTAAGACATTACCTTATTCTACAACACGAACTGGAACAAGTCCGTTAATAGTTATATATAAATATATCTTTAAAAAAACATAAAAGAAAAACTGTCATATGCCCCGGTATATGTTCCCGCTGTCTTCAGACGAACATGAGTCATGTTTTGGTAACACGACACTGACTTAATGAAGGTCACGTGATTCTATCATGTCCTCGACTGACTTGTTTTAAAAAAAAATAATTTGATTTTTTTAAAACAAAATAACTAAGAGCATGCAAAACAATTTATAAACTTGAATGAATTTCTTGGTAGGTTGTTTGACACAAGTCAAGATTCCGGCCGTATTGAATACAGTTGATATCAAGTTGCCCAAGTGAACGGCTACAGGGAAGACCACGGTGCGCGGCGGTGCGTCTCAGGAGTGACGCATGGCAAAAATGAGTTCCAGGTCCGCACTTGAAAGTGCTGCCTTGTGGGAAATTTTTTTTTTTGTGGAGTTTATTGAGCCATTCATTCAACTTTGTTGTGGCGGTGTGAAAAGTCCATTGATAAGTTGGATTGTAACGGATTTAGTTAAAAGTGTATGCAGTCTGGACTCTTTTTTTGGAAAGAAAGATTACGTTTTCTTCTATAAATTCGAGTAATTTAAAAAAGAGCTGAATGTATCTTGTAAGATTTATATTTTGACATACTTAACTTTTAAATTTGTCATTTTTTAAGGCCATGTCTTAGTCTTGACTGACATATACACACTATTGTGACGTCACATTATGAATGTTATCCGACCAGTGCTGACACAAGCTTTACATACCGTCTTTTAATAAATACAAAAAATTGCCACCTGGGTCGGGTAACACCCCCCCCCCCCTCTTCGCTAATGAATCCCGCACCTGTTTTTTTTCTCTTCTTTTTTAATTATGAATGTTATCCGACCAGTGCTGACACAAGCTTTACATACCGTCTTTTAATAAATACAAAAAATTGCCCCCTGGGTCGGGTAACACCCCCCCCCCCCTCTTCGCTAATGAATCCCGTACATGTTTTTTTTCTCTTCTTTTTTTCTCAGTCTGGTTTACATAGTGGTCACATGCATTCATTAACATACGGTAACAATTAACTCATACTGGGAGATTTTTCAGACCTTCTTTTCCCGCTCTTAAACCTCTTTCATTGCTCGTCTGCCTTTTAAATGTCGGCTCAGAGGACCGCACTCGCTGCTGGAGATTGATACAGCTATATAGACAGACCACTTGAGGCGGACACTCTCGGAAACGAGGGTGCCAAGTTAAACTGTCGTCTTGTCTAATGATGACACCGGTCCACCGAACTGGAACAGGCCGCCTCGGGATTTGCATAAACTCATTGCCCCCCGGGTGCCGAGGGCTGACAGCAGCCTGACAGAGAAACTAATCGGCAGTTGGTGAGACTGATTAATTATCAGATGCATGGGGACAGGGGCTAGTATCAGCGGCTTGCTAAATTTCTCTACGTGGGGAAAAATCAGACCAACTGTCAATCTAAACACTTTGTGAAATCAGCGGTCTTGTAAAAAGGAATTAACACCTTAGAACAGACCATTGGTCAGACAAATGTATGACGGGTCGCGAGAGTGAACCAGAGGTCATCAAATAAAGAAGGTGGCGGGGCAAGGGGTGGCGGGGTAGATCCTTGTTGGAAATTGGCCCTCACCTGCACATAGTCAAATTCAAAGATCCAAGTCCCTCTGTGTGCCACTCGAGCTGTGTCATTCATGTAGCGCATTGATTTCAGGTGGAGTAGGGAGTTGTTTGGTTTCGCGGATGGCTTTTAATGACGATGACGCCACGCGTATGTCCAAGTTTGGCATTTATCACAGACGAGTTACCTCACTACTACAATAATTGGTCCCAGAGTGTCATTTATGAGTTCACGTATTGCATCTCGGTCTTTTGTCACCAGCTTTCTTCCCTTGTTATTCTGCTGTCTTATGTCACCAACATTCTACCCTTGTTATTCTGCTGTCTTATGTCACCAACATTCTACCCTTGTTATTCTGCTGTCTTATGTCACCAACATTCTCCCCTTGTTATTCTGCTGTCCGTGAGTAGCTACCGGCCTTCGCAAATTCACTTTTGTGTGGACGGCCGGACTGAGCTCGTGGACTGCCGGATTGAGCTCGTTGACGGCCGGATTGAGATCATAAACGCGTTGTGGTCAGAAAAATGTTGCACCTTAAAACTCTTTTATGTTGTCCTCTTGTGTCAAACATGCCAATTTAGCTGTCCACGAGACCCTGTGACTCCAGGCTAGCTGTCCACGTGACCCGGTGACTCCCGGCTGGATGTCCACGTGACTCAGACCCCCGAAGAGTGGTCTCATAGTGCCTTAAATCCATCATCCGAGCGTTGCATGTGACATTTACAGCAGCTGCTGGCAGATCGTGCCGAAATGACCAGTGGTCATCTCTAATTGTGTGTAGCGAGCGCACTGGGATGTCTCGTGATTACCATAAAGCCCAGCTAATGAAGGGCATGCCGTCAGCAACGATTGATTAGCTTGGAAACTTGACTTCATCGAAACTCCTGGACACTGCTGCATGTGTCCCTAGACAGTTGGTTCTCAGTAAGCCTTCGGATACCCCATAACCAGCAAGTTTACATTCACGTAAACCTTTATAAGTTGTTTTTGACAGCTTAATGCCCCCATTAATCTGGTCTCGCCTTTTCTGTGCTTGCTCCCGGCCCTCAACTGTTCCTCGGTAAAATTTTGAGTTCCTAATAGCACCCTGAAAGTGTGGACCAATACATAGATCATAGCGAGGTGGAGTGTAAGAGTGAAAGAGGAGTAGTGTGTGTGTGTTGGGTGGGGTGGGGTGAGGGTGCTCCCCTGCTGATGATGTCATTTAGTTCCGTGATATTTACATTAATTAGAGAATTTCTTGTAAACCGAATTCCTACACTTTGTGTACGTGCGTCATGACATTGACTGAGTTCTTAAAGCAACTAAGTCTTTTTAATCTTGGAATGGAGATCACATCCAACCGAGGAAAGAATGTCTGGTCCAATATCGTTCTTGGCGTCATGATGACAAAGTTGATGCAGCAACCAAACGTAGTTTAAGAGATCGTTATTGCGCTGTCTGACCAGCGTGATTAAAGTGCGATAGAATTGACCAGCTGACCAAAGTGCGTTAGAATTGACCAGCTGACCAAAGTGTGTTAGAATTGACCAGCTGACCAAAGTGTGTTAGAATTGATCAGCTGACCAAGTGCGTTAGAATTGACCAGCTGACCAAAGTGCGTTAGAATTGACCAGCTGACCAAAGTGCATTAGAATTGACCAGCTGACCAAAGTGCGTTAGAATTGACCAGCTGACCAAAGTGTGTTAGAATTGACCAGCTGACCAAAGTGCGTTAGAATTGACCAGCTGACCAAAGTGCGTTAGAATTAACCAGCTGACCAAAGTGCGTTAGAATTGACCAGCAGACCAAAGTGCGTTAGAAGATGGATGACATTGAGGACAGGCGATAGCGGCAAGCACTGGCAGACAGTGATGGCAGCACTCGTCCACTCTCACGGCCCATTACCCGTAGACCGATGGAGAAGCTGGGGTGGGGGAGGGAAAGAGAGATTCCAACAGTCTATCTCATTGCTCAGGGTAAGAAATATTTCACTGTGGAGGTTCTCACAATTTGGTTCGTTTTCATCCCGGTCGATTTGTAAAAACACACCAAAAAAAAAAAAAAAAAAAGTTTTGACTTTTGTACAAATGCAATACTGATATTATTTAAGGGTAAAAAATATTTCCCTGTGGAGGTTTCCACAATTTTGTTTGTTTTCATCCCGGTCGATTTGTAAAAACACACCAAAAAAAAAAAAAAAAAAAGTTTTGACTTTTGTACAAATGCAATACTGATATTATTTTAATGATCACAAGGACGTCTATTGTCACCTGTATATTTAGTTACGTTTGAAATGGCAACTCATGGGTGCTGGGTATGGCCCTTTTTGAGAACCTCTGCTTGAAATCACGTTTTCGGGGAAAGTGGAGCGACAGGAATTTCGAAGAAAATATTGGTAGTCGATGTCTTGGATGACGTGAGTATTTATTGCGAGGTTCCCCGGCCATGTTTGATAAAATTCTCCAAATCTAAATTCTGTCAGAGTTCTTTACGTTTGTGAAGTATTGGTTTGTATTGGAGGCGATGACGTAGATGTGATATCTTCATATACGGCCTTCATTTTATCAATAAAGTATTATTTCCTAGCGATTTAAACAATCAGTTACAGAGTCCGCAATTATTTTTGTTGTTGTAATATCGTGCCAGTGTATATTTGCTAAATCATTGATGGCTCCAGCAACCTGTTAGTTGACCCTTTCATAACAAGTTTTTCAGTTAAAAAAAAAAATCCAGTAGTGTGGTCTACCGCGTGCCAGGGAAAATCACTGCACGTGACACTTCTGACACGCGTGCCGTAGGTTGCCGAACCACTGATGGATGTAAATGTTTCCTTTATGAATAACCAACAATAGTTGAACGACGCCAAATATGTTTTTAAATTATAAGTATGTTTATAAGGTAACACAACGACATCGTGTTTCTCTTACTGCCTAATCTTTCGTGAATGTTTCGGTCATGCGACGTCACGTAATGACTCCGAAAATAGATTTGATCCAAAACTGGTGAGTTGCGAATACAGCCAGGGTCAGAATGACGAATACAGCCTGGGTCAGACTGACGTATATAGCCAGGGTAAGACTGACGAATACAGCCAGGGTCAGACTGACGAATACAGCCAGGGTCAGACTGACGAATACAGCCAGGGTAAGACTGACGAATACAGACAGGGTCAGACTGACGAATACAGCCAGGATCAGAAGGACGAATACAGCCAGGGTCAGATCAACGAATACAGCCACGGTAAGACTGACGAATACAGCCAAGATTAGACTAGACTACTAGCCTATTGATTTTGATATCTATTAAAAAAACACAATTTTATGCCCCACCCGCCACCTCACAGACTCGTAAATAACGCTGTTCACCCACCCCTTTCCCAAATGTGCCCCCCCCCCGGGTTTTTTTTTCAACACAG